>JAJJWW010005536.1:0-145946 GCA_023531295.1 Papaver armeniacum
CAAATTCTCGGGATTAGAAACGGAACCAGGCCGTTACAAAAACGGGTTGTAACGGCCCTCTTTGTTGCAAAAGTGGGTGTTACATTTTTTTGTAACGGCTTTGTGGCCGTTATGCAATTTTTTTGTAACGACCCTAACATAGCTTGAGCGGGTAATTCTAATTTGCCACGTGGTAATGACTCGGGGCCGTTGCGAATTTTTTTGCAACATGGACGTTGTAGCATGACTCGGGGCCATTACGAACTTTTTGTAACAACAAAAAAATTACTGCCGGTCAACCTTGACTGGTCAAAATTGGTCCGATCTTGACCAATTTTGACTGGTCAAAGCGACCGGCAGATTCATTTTCTCACGAAATAAGCCGTAATTCCAAAAAACTACCTGCATACACCTTTCATTTCATCCTCCACAATCAACAATATTTTCTTCAATCAAATTCATCTCACATTCAATCAATTCTTATCACATTCAAATAGCTTAATACAAAAATGAACTTAAATTCTTCTAAGTATCAAAAATTTTGTTAAGTATGAAATACTAGGGGGATACTAAGTATCAGTTCATAGAAATTCTTATGTTCACAAAATTCATCTAACTTAGAAACACATAGAAACTTACAAAACTTGCATCTGCTCTCCAACATAATGACTGCCTTGTTCTCCAACATTTCTGCTCCAAACTTGCAACAGAGCATCAATTCAATTAACCTGCAAACACAAAAAATATCTATTTAGATGTCGGAAGTATGCACAACAAAACTAGAGGGGAGAAATTATGAGGTTCTCTGCTGCCAGGTAGTAAGAGAGGTGGAGCGAGGCAACTTACGACATCAAGCACCAAAGAACCACAACTTACATGAATTCTTTAGTTCGGACCTTGCAATGGTACCATGGTTGTTCACCAAATCGGAAACAACCAATAGTAAACACCAAATTATCAATTTGACTATTTTAGGTTAAGCCAACGAAAAGAACATGATATAAATAGTTGCGGTTAGAAGTACTAACTCGACTTGAACATGATATATATGTGTACCTTGGATACTAAAACACTCAATTCGTTGTGCATTCAATATATGCCTCTCGAGTGGTTTGCGCAAGTCAAATTCGTTGCGGTACTCGAGATGCATCCGAACAAACACAACTCATTAGGCACTCAAAAGAAACATAAACCTTAGTCCCCTTACGTGCACCACAGTGTCCATGCCTTAACACACAATTAACCAGAAAAATAACTTACTTGTATCGGAATTTTGTTGATTCTTCCAACCAGAGCAATACCTCGCAAGTATAAACCGAGTGTCAAAGCCACAAATTTAAACTTAATAGTTGAAGTATAATAACCAAGTGAAGTACTTACAGGGGATTGATATTTCCCCGATGGCTACTCTCGCTTCAAGTGACCTTGTGTGAAGTCCCTGTGCATTTACATATAACATAACAAAAACCACCTACATATATATCAAAAAAAATGATGGCGAAAGAAAATATCCATTCATAAGCGGTTTGTGTTCACATATATAGAAAAAAGTTACATTTGACCAAAAAAAGTTGCTTCGGGTAAAGCTCTTTTTATGCACATTTTGCATAAGAGTATGCGCATCGGTTAGCATACGTACAAAAGTGTGAACTGCCAAAAAAATCAAAAAAAGATCCTAGGAGTATGCGCATCAGTCAGCATACGTACAAAAGTTTGAATTGTGCAAGTATAACAAAAAGATCTGTATAAGTCAAGGTAGATATTAGGCGATGCTCAAAAAGGCTGAAATCGATTAGCTCAAAAGAAAGGGACTGCGTGTCTTTGCTTGAGAGGCACATCTTTGGATGAAGCACATATCCTCCGATTCCGACATCTCTCGAAGGTTCTTTGCATACTTGTTAGCTTTTGATGATTGCATCGGCATGAGAATATCATCGATACATACCTTGGCAAGATGTATAGGTATAAGATCTCCGTGGCCCGATCTGCTAAAGCACCGAGTCTGAGCTCACCGGTTGCAACTACTTCATTCTCGAAGTTCAACAACGAATAAAGCGGTCCACCACGTGCTCTTGATGAAGTGGTGATGCAAAATTCCCAAAGAGTGAACTTGTCGCAGTTTGGTGATACATTATTCCCAACAGTGAACTTGTTGCAAGCATGTGAACTGTTTGAGGTGAAGCGAAACATTACATGGAGTATGCGAGGCTACAACTCTTAGTCTTTGGGAACATTTGAGCCAAGCGATACTGGAATTGCAGATTTGATTTCTTCCACTACACCACACAACTTCACAAAGCCATCAATCGAACACACACCTTGCCACCTATTTCTTCCACCATCCCACCAAGACCACCCTCCTTCGCTTTCAGTTCATTTACCTTGTGACGCTTTGGAGCGAGAAAGATTGATTTGCGTACGAGATATAGGACCAACGAACGAACCCGTCCTCTAGAATCCGCCCCAAAAGCTTTAGTCATTGCACTAGGTTCTTCTACTTGGAAGACTCGCATCCTGTTTTTCTTTGATCTCATCTTGGGCCTTCTTGAGCTTCTCTGTAGTGTCGATCATAACAACCAAGTAAATTCTAATATCTTAAATATCTAGTACATGTTTTTAAAAGAGTTGAAATAATGAAAAGTAAACCGACTCACGGCGAATGGCACCGCGCTAGGTAAAATAGAACCACCTTCTTGTGTATGAGCTTTAACCCACACATCCTCGGGAGTTATCATTGCATCGGGATTTGCGGCCTCCTAAATTTACAAATACAATGTAAAATCATATAGTTTTCCATAAGGATGTTGAGGTAAGTTGTGAATATAATTGAGTTACTGACTAAGTTGTGAATATAACAAAGTTTGAGGTAAGTTGCGAATATACGTACAGTTCAGCTCTCACCATAGCATGAGATTTGCGACCACTACAATGTGTGTAGCCATATTGTTGTCTTTTCCTCTTATGCTCGATTCTACTTTGCTTTGCCTTTTCTTCTCTTTCATTTTCGCAAAATTTTATCCAATCCTCTTCTTTGACATTTGGTGGAACATTTAGAATCCTTTCTTCATGAGTAGGGACAGGGTCATAGTAGGCATGGCGTAACTCACTCTTCAATCTCCTCCATGGACCAGAACCGGCCTTCAGAATATTTTCCTTTGATGTCTCAGGTACATCATATTCAGCCTGGAAAAATAGAACAAATTAATGCCTTACTTATTTGCAATAACGATAAAAGAAGTTAAATGACGAGTGAATAAAAATCATGTCTTAGGTAAGTATTGTACCTTCAGGGTTTTCCAAATATCATCCTTATACTTTGTATCAACAACATCCCAGCTTTTATATGAAATAGGCACATGTGTACGAGCCAAGGCGCCTCTTCGGTGACCTAATGTTGTTGCGTTCCTGGAAACTGGTTGTCCATATTCATTGACCTCTACGGCTGCCATACCCTGTGAAATTCAAACATCAAAATAGGGAAAACCGAACAGAGCTAAAAGAGAGCATCCACGTTAACAAAAGAAAGCTACCTAACACCTTAAAAAATAAGTGACCAAACAAATAAAACCAAACAATTCACGAAAAGAGAGCTAAAAGCGGCGTCATTGTATATATTATTGGGTAAGGTAAAACATATCGCAACTGTTTCAGTTCAAAATGAATCAGTAATGAGCAACTTTTTTAAATTCTCATTGTCGCAAGAACCGGCGAAAAGATGTAGGAACTTCAAATTTATCTACTGAAGACGTTAACCCCTGTCGTGAGTGCAACACCACAGACCATCCCTCTTTAGTAAGATCCTTTGAGTAGAACACTTGAGTAGCTTCAGATGCAAGGATAAACGGCTCATCCACCACTCTATTTATGCTTTTCATTTTCGACAAGTTGACCTTTACAACCTTTGAAAGCGCATCAACTTTGCAAGCATTCTTATCTCCAACACTAACCCAATCACGGAAAAACAGTTTCTTCAAATTCCAAATAGTTCAAGTTGATTATATCTTTAATGACAATAAGTAATAAGTTATTACGCTTCCAAACCGACTTCGCTTGGTCTTGTAACGACTTTCATTGACACACCGCTATTTCGTGATACATTCTTCACCCCGCATTCTTGTTTACTAAAAGTAAACCCATTTACTTGGTATTTCTTATATGATTATGCCTTGAAGAGTGGTCCTTGCACGAGTCTCCATAGTGTTGAATCGGTTTCTTTGGCTTTTAATAACTCGTTATACATCATGGCGAGTCGGTATCACAACCAAAACCATAACAAGTTGTATTCAAACCACTACTAAAAGCTTTAGGGTAACACAGTACCTCATCGCGCAACCATAGATGAAAACTCTTTGAGGTCTGACCATTAGACGTGTCACCGTTAACATAAGAATCATACTTCCTACAACCAATACCAATTCAAAGACTATCAGATGATGCAAACATAATAATCGAGAAGGTAACTCAATGTTAACTAACAAAAACATGCTACTAAAATTCACTAAGTCGCCATCATGCTACATCCCTCTAATTTGTAATATTTTCATTTCTGCTGAGGAGGACTAAACAAAATTCAGACTTGAATAAACATAAAAGAGTTAAGTAAAAGTTACCTTTGCCGTTATCTATTCCAACATACTTAGATAGGATCGATTGCGGTATTTGTTCAAATTGTGCTCGATTGAGTAATACTCATTCAGAACTAAGAGGCATCTCATCGGCACCATCATAGTCATCATCCAAAAAAGCCCGCCGAGTATGTTTATGAGTACCACCACCATCATCGACACGTCCTCCATAAGGTATAAGCTAGCTTCTCGTAGCGCATACCCTCTTGCAATGCACCCCTCAATGTACCTTTTATTGCGCACCAATCCTTTAAAACCTTTCATTAACCTACAAGAAAAGTTAACGAGATCCGCAAGGATGATTAATAGTTCAATAATAGTAATTCTCAACTTAAAAATTAAACAACAAAGGGGTTGTATTTACCTCTCAAAGGGGTACATCCACCTAAATCGACCGGACCACAGATTAAAGCTTCATCGGCCAGATGAATCATCAGGTGGATACTAATAACAAAAAAAGATGGAGGAAAATACTTTTCCATTACGCACATTGCTTCCACCAGACTAGCTTTCGCTTGTAGAAATTCATCTCTGTTGATAACCTTTGCGCACAAAATGTTGAAAAATAGACTAATACGGAGAAGAGAAACTCATGAGATCTTTAGGTAATGAAGTCGCAGTATGAACTAGAAATGGAAACGAGAGATTGCATCATTACATGGTAATCGTGTGACTTGAAATTCTTGACTCTGTTGGACTAATGCTCACGCGATTGCGAAGATTGGAACGAAGCTAGAAGGCACTCTTAAGTTCTTCAAAGACTATACAAAAAGATACTTTTTCATCTTTAGTTAAGGCAAACGATCCATCTTCCATTGTTGTTTTACCCGGTTGCACTATCCTCTTTCACCCATAACCGCTTTTTAATACCCATAGATTCCATATCTTTACGTGCATTTACACCATCTTTTGACTTACTATTACCCATGAGAGTGTTAACAATATGCTCGGTTATGTGTTTTTCTCGTATGCATAACATCCGTACAATGACGGACTGCGTTCGATCCCCAATTCGGCAAATCATGAAGTATGGACCTTCGAGAAAATAGAGTTGTCGGAAACATCTTCATCGGGCACCTGTTGCAAACTATTCGTTCTCGCTCCTCTTTTACGTTTCTTTCTTTGGTGGTTTACCCTTACCCTGTTTACTTTTCATATCTTTCACAATCTCTTGAACTTGCAATCTGTTAGTGGCCATGGAGCTTTACCATCTTCTACCCTCCACTTGAAATTTGTTTTGTCAAATCAGTACTTGTGTTGGGATGGCAGCCATCTTCGGTTTCCCATATAACATATCTTCTTACTATCGGCAGCCACTCAAAGCTGTTTCTTCACCACAGGTGGGACACGCATAATACCCATGAGTCACATATCCATCTAGAGTACCCAATGCCGGAAAATCATTAATGGCCCATAACAACCTTGCCTTCAAAAGAAAATCAGAGTTCGTGAAGCTGTCGAATGTCATAACACCATCATTCCATAACTCTTTCAACTCCTCTATCAATGGTCTGTAAGTAAACATCAATATATTTTTGGTGCTCTCGGACACGATATCAACAAACATAACATGGAAAATTCGCGCTTCATACACATCGAAGGAGGAAGGTTGTACGGACACAAGTATCACCGGCCAACAAGCGTAATTCGGACCAAAGCATCCATTTGGATTAAAGCGTCGATTGCTATCCCAAGAGTAACATTCCGTGCTTCCTTAGCAAATTCGGGACGAGGAAATTATCCGCACACCTCCAAGTTGTAGAATCCAATGGATGACGCATGACATTAACATCTCTCTCGTGCTCTAGAATGCCAAAGCATTGCCTCTGCTATCCATGGTATACTATAAAGTCTTTTCAGCCCTTGCAATTATCGGAAAATGCCTTAAAGTCTTTTGCGCAACTTGTGTAAGTTTTCTCTCATCATTAAAAACTCTTACGTACCGAGGTTCTTGACATACAGGACACTTCACCAATGAACTATTATCCTTCCAATAAAGTATCCAGATCATTTACACAAGCATCATAAGTCACATAATCCATCCTGACTCTTTAATAATCTTCTTGATATCTGGATACTTACATGGCGGGGTGTTACCTTCGGGAAGCAACTCTTTCATCAATTCTAATATTGCGGTAACACCATTGTCCGAAATTCCATGCGAGTTTTTATGTTGTTCATCATTATCGCAGCGTACATTACTGACTTTCCATTAGGACATGAAGGATATAATGGTTCTCTTGCCTTCTCGGCCGCTGATCTCTTTTCTCGACCACACTGCTGGTTCCAACATTCTCATCCAACCCTCTTGTAACATTCTCATCAACACTTTCTTTGTAACATTCTCATCAACACCTACTTCTACATTATCATCCATCCCTTCCCTAACATTCTCATCCACATCTCGTGGTAATATTCTCATTCAAACTGTTGTAACATCATCATTATCTGCTACACATTCGGTTGTAGTATTATCCTTATGTGTTAATTGTCTTTGCTTATCTTGAACTTTCCCCATGATAGCGCCAGAATGTGTACACCTCATGCATACCATGTTTGAGCAAATGCAATGAGATCTCACTCAGTGCAACTAAGCCTTTACCATTCATACAACGACGACAAGGGCATGAAAATAAATGACTCCCACCACCATTATTCTTGGCAAACTCTATGAATGACTTCACACCTTGTATGTATTCTAAAGACTTACGAGGACACTTCAACCATTTCTTGATCACTTCAGATGACATATTACCCTTCAAAATTGATATTTAAAAGAATCAAATAAAATCACTTAGTCCTAGTGGTAGGGTTGCCGAAGCCCATGAGGTTAGCGACAGTAACATCCTCTCAAAGAGGAGAGAATGAGCTATAAGTAGCTTTTGTAAATCACCACTAGGACTGTTATCATTATGCTCACAGAGTACATAAAACCAGACTCGTTTATACACAACTTAACATACAAAATAAAATAACTTAGTCCTAGTGGTGCGGGGTTTAGAAGCCCTGCAAGTTAGCGACAAAAACATCCCCTCAAAGAAGAGAGAATGAGCTACAAGTAGCTTTTGCGAATAACCACTAGGACTGTTATCATCATGCTCACAGAGTACATAAAACCAGACTCGTTTATACACAACTTAACATACAAAATAAAATAACTTAGTCCTAGTGGTGCAGGGTTGCCGAAGCCCTGCAAGTTAGCGACAGAAACATCCCCTCAAAGAAGAGAGAATGAGCTACAAGTAGCTTTTGCGAATAACCACTAGGACTATTATCATCATGCTCACAGAGTACATAAAACCAGACTCGTTTATACAAAACTTAACATACAAAATAAAATAACTTAGTCCTAGTGGTACAGGGTTGCCGAATCCCTGCAGGTTAGCGACATAAACATCCCCTCAAAGAAGAGAGAATGAGCTACAAGTAGCTTTTGTAAATCACCACTAGGACAGTTATCATCATGCTCGCTTAGAATCAGTCAATATCAAAACAAAACTTCATAACTTTAGTTCATTTAAACTTGAAAAACTACCTTAAAATGAAACTAAATTTCAAATCATGATGAGCATATTTATAGAACATACAAACTGGAATTTAGGTTACTACCTTAACAGATTCCGTAGCCGGTGCTTCTTTTTTGTTTGTCTCTTGCCAAAAGGATCCTCTCCTGGCTCTGCAAAGACCAAGATATAGAACAACATTAGTCAAACTTTTAAAATGTATCGACTTTGAAGCATATGTCACAACAACACACACTAATCAATTACGCTCTGCCATACCCACGCACGCTCAGCCATACCCACGCACGCTCTGTTGTTACACAACTAGCTAGGTCCAAGTCTGTCTAGCTCTCATCAAAACTTCCAAGATTATATAAGACTTTACCAGGTAGCACTCTGCCTACTCAACTTAGTATTCTTCTAAGGCAAAAAAAACTACACCATGTCTAACAGCAGCATGCATCTTTACACAGGACTAGTGGATCAAAAACTAGAACAGATCAAAAACTAGAATAGACAAGTGAAGCTAATGATGTCAATCAGCACCAACTTGACTTATAAATTAGAACTTATTGAAATTAGATTACAAACTAGAAATTAGGTTACAAAGTAAAAAAAAAAAGAAAATTTCGAAATTAACATAAAACCCTAAAATCGGTTCAATGTTTGAAACTTATACCTTCTAAGTCTTGAAATTCTTCAATCTTCAAGTCTTCAAACCCTAACAGGAAATTAGAAAAAAAATAGAATTAGATTTATATGAAGAAGATTAACAAAACATAACTCTGACGATTAACACTTACACAGATCGATGAAAAAATGGAAGATAAAGATGAAATGAAGCCATAAAAAACAGATCGATTAAAAAAAAATATGAAACCCTAAAAATCAAAAAACTTCTAACGATTAAAACTTACAGATCTCTGCTAATGGAAAGGTATTGCAAGATTCAAGAGATTTACGTTATGTTTCTCGCGAGAAGAGACTCGAGAGAGAAAAAATCGAAGTGATGAAACCCTAGTTTCTTCGCACGAGACGCGGAGTGCGAGAATAGAATCGAGAGAAATGAAAAATGGAAGTACGAGAGAGAATTCGATTATCTTATCCATGGAACTCCGCATGTGAACGGCACACTCGTGGGAGGAAATATCCTCTCGTGTAATTAATCATGGGTGGAAATATAAAGCTAGGCGTGTGAGTGGCACGCGCATATACTCAGGGTGTTACGACCTTGGTGTGACCAAGCGTGTGAGTGGCACGCTTATAAAAAAATTCGTATGCTTGGCTTGGCTCATATTACGAAGAAGAAAAAATTAGTAACGGCTTCCGCACATTACGAT
This sequence comes from Papaver armeniacum, assembly GCA_023531295.1. NCBI lineage: Eukaryota > Viridiplantae > Streptophyta > Magnoliopsida > Ranunculales > Papaveraceae > Papaver > Papaver armeniacum. Next base: position 9,448 of record JAJJWW010005536.1, read on the forward strand.
TTTTTTGTAACGGTCATTTGTAACGGGAAATTCGTAACGGCTCATAAGCCGTTACGAATGCCTGTTACGATTCCGGGAATTTGGTGTAGTGTCATTCAGATGTTTTGGGTCCCTCTCGTACAGTTTCTAAGGGATGTGCAAGGTGGTTTGTGACCTTTATCGATGACTTTTCGAGGAGAGTTTGGCTTTACACCATGAAGCATAAGAATGAAGTCACTGAGGTGTTTAAGAAGTGGAAGACCATGGTAGAGAAACAACTTGGTCGTGTGGTTAAGAAGATACGTTACGATAATGGCGGTGAATACATCGAAGACCCACTAAAGGAGTCTTGTGAGGAAAGGTATCGTTAGGCACTTCACAGTCAAGGGTACATCACAACAAAATGGAGTGGCGGAGAGAATGAATCGAACGTTACTTGAGAGAGCACAGTGCATGTTGACAAACGCAAGTTTAGACAAGATTTGGTGGGCTGAAGCAGTGAATACGGCATGCTATTTAGTGAATCGATCACCATCAACAACTATTAAGTGTAAGTCACCTATGGAGGTATGGACCGGTAATTCCGTGAACTATTCTAATTTAAGGGTGTTTGGTTGTCTAGCCTATTTTCATGTAAAAGAAGATAAGTTGGGTGTTAGGGCTAAGAAAGTAATTTTCTTAGGCTATCCATTAGGTGTGAAAGGATACCGTCTATGGTGTCCAGAATTAAATAAGTTCATAATTAGTCGAGATGTGACCTTCAATGAGAAAGTGATGCTTGATTCAAAGAAGTTCACAGGTTGGGACTCTCAAATTGAAAGTGAGAGTAGTAGCGGTGTTGAAGATGATTCGATGAAGGTGGAGCAAAGAGTTCCTAGTTGATCTACTAAAGAAAAAGAAAAAGAAACTCTTGTAGAAGATGAAGTTGAGTTTGAGGTTCCTAATGAGGAATCTACACATCAACAAGTTGAGAATATTCTGTCCTTGACGTCTCAACGTGAGAGACGTCCACCAACCCGTTATGGTTTTGATGAGTATGCGTCTTACGCATTATCTGTTTTTGAGGATGAGTCGTTTACCTTTGAGGAGGCAATGAGTAATACTCATGCCATTGAGTGGAAAACAACCATGGATGAGGAGATGAAGTATCTTCACAAGAATCGCACTTGGGAACTTGTTAAGTTGCCTAAGGGTCGAAAGAAGATTGGGTGCAAGTGGGTCTATACGGTAAAGGATGGAATTCCAGATTCCAAGGGTATTGTTAGTGGTGTACGATAAAAAGCAAGGAACTGGCTAAGGGATATGCACAAAGGAAAGGTGTGGATTATAATTATGTTTTCTCTCCGGTTGTTAAACACACTTCCATCCGAGTCCTTTTAGCATTTGTGGCGCAGTTTGACTTAGAGCTCGAGCAATTAGATGTCAAGACAGCATTCTTGCATGGAAATTTGGAGGAAAACATTTATATGTCACATCCCATTGTTATGAAGTTGCTGGTAAGGAAGATTATGTGTGTCAACTTGAGAAATCATTATATGGTTTGAAGCAATCGCCAAGACAATGGTACAAGAGGTTTGATACGTTTATGTTGCAGCAAAAGTATACTCGTAGTAAATACGATCAGTGTGTGTACTTTAAGAAGTTTCCAGATGGAAGTTTTGTTTATCTTTTACTCTATGTGGATGACATGCTCATAGCTGCAAAGAGCAAGTCAGAAATTGATGTTTTAAAGAAACAATTGAGTTTAGAGTTTGAGATGAAGGATTTGGGTTCAGCTAAGAAGATTTTGGGTATGGAGATTACTCGAGATAGATCTAAGGGAAAATTATGTCTTACTCAGAAATCCTATCTTGAGAAGGTTCTTCGTCGTTTTGGAATGCATAACTCCAAAGCTATTAGTGTTCCAATACCGCCTACAGTTAAGTTATCAAAACAGTTGTGTCCTACTACAACTGAGGGGAAGGAGTTTATGTCAAAGGTTCCCTATGCTAATGCGGTAGGTTCTTTGATGTATGCTATGGTTTGTACTCGTCCGGATATTGCACAGGCAGTTGGTTTAGTTAGTCGTTAAATGGCTAACCCTGGGAGAGAACATTGGTATGCGGTGAAGGGAATATTGAGATATCTTAATGGGACCTTGGATATTGGTTTAGTGTTTGAGAAGGAGCAGAATTTGAAGGTCTGTGGATTTGTTGATTCTGATTATACGGGTGATAGAGATAAGTGTCCTTCTACTTCGGGGTATTGTTTTACATTGAGTGGAGGACCTATCAGTTGGAGGTCTATGTTATAATCAATCGTAGCTTTGTCTACTACGGAGGCAGAGTATATTGTTGTGACGGAGGCTGTTAAGGAAGCATTATGGCTTCGTGGTTTAGTTAAAAACTTGGGGATTATACAAAGGAGTGTTGTTGTGAACTGTGATAGTCAAAGTGCTATTCATTTAGCTAAGAACCAAGTTTATCATGCACGCACCAAGCATATTGATGTTCGTTATCATAAGGTACGATAAGTTGTTGATAATGGATTAGTACAACTATTGAAGGTTGATACTAAAGATAATCCAGCAGATATGTTGACGAAAGTCGTTCCGAAGGTCAAGTTTGAGAAGTGTCTCAGCTTGATCAATGATGCTCGTTGTTAAGGCCCTAGGGGCATTAGAATTAACTTGTTTGAAAATCAAACTCAGTTTGGTGGAAACATCGGCAAGGTGGAGAATTGTTAGAAGTTTTCGATGTTTTAAGAAGATTCTAGAGTATTCTAGAATGGTCTAGGTGTTTCCTGATTTTGGTATAGCTAGAGGTTTCCTATTTTGGTTAAACTCAAGGTTTCCTGATTTAGTTAAACTCTAGGTTTCCTAGTATAACTCATATACTTGGAAGACAAGTTTGTAACATATATAAATAGGCTACAAGTCTTAGGGAAATACACAACACAATTTAGAGAAGAGTTCTCATAACTAGAGAATTTTAGGGTTTAGAGCATTTTGTTCAAGGGAATTATTTTGGTGTTTGTGAACAGCAATCTGCTGCTCATAGTTTGAGGTTTAATTCTCTGTAATTCGTTCTAATAATAAGAGTTGGTCGTAGCCGTTTGTGGATTTCGGCATATTGCCGAACCACGTTAAATCTTGTGCCTTTCTTGTTTCGTTTAGTGCATCTTATTCTGTTTTCTTTAGTTCTACGTGATCCAAAGAACTAGTGTCTTGTGAAGAGGTTAATTCTAAGGTCTTAATCCTAACACTTGAGAAATCAGTCGTTCTAGGAAACTAATAAACCAAATAAATGTTCCACAACGTGGATGGCAATTCTTGACAGCAGAGAAGAACTAAAAAAAGGTTGTAACTGGATGGTGGGCGATGGTCAGGACATTCTTATATTCATAGACCCATGGATTCCCTCAATCCAAGGAGAAAACTCCTGTAAGAAGAGAAGATGATGACTTAACCATTACTAAGGTTCATCAGCTCATAAACACAGAGACTCGAACATGGAACATGATTGCACACCGCCTCTCATATCAAGCAAGTACCAATCAACTCAAAAGCAGCAGATATTCTTATTTTGGAAGTTCACAACTCATGGGGATTTCACGTCTCAATCCTTTCAGAAACTACTGATCAACAGTCAAGGTGAATCCTCTCATTCAGGTGAAAGTTTGTTCCTTTGGAAACGTTTTTGGTCAATACAAAAAGTAGCCCAAAAAATCAAGACGTTTGTTTGGAGGGCGCTGCATAATGGACTTGCTATTGCTCAGAAAATTAGCAGATTTGTTGATGCAGCTCACTAGATTTCCCAATGTGTATCTTGAAGTTGAAACGGTTGATCATTTACTGATTCATTGTTATTTTACGCAAGCGGTTTGGTTTGCTTCTCCTCTGGGTCTCAGACTTCAAGAAAACCCACGACTATCTCTAACTCAGTTAGTTGAAAGTTGGATAAAAAATGACGATAATAAATACACTGCAGTTCTAGGGATGTCAATTCTTTGGGCCATATGGAAAGCTCGGAAAACTAAAGTCTTTGAGAGCATTACTGTAAAGGTTGCTGGGACTTTAAAATAGCGTTGTTCTGGTTTAACCTATACTACAACTTTAAGATGGATGAACAGGTTGATAATGCAGATCCAACTCTAGCCGGATAAATGATATGATCACGACAACTTGGTCTCCACCCACTAATGGCCACATAAAGATAAATGTTGATGCAGCTTGGAAAAATGGATTATATGCCTACGCAGTTGTTGCAAGAAACAATAATGGGGATTGCATTGGAGCTGCTACTAAACTCCGCTTTTCTGATAGTGTGGTCTTTGCTGAAGCTGATGAATTTCGCCTGGCCATTGAACTTGCAGCAGACATGACTCTCAGCTCTGTTGTTTTTGAAGGGGATAGCAAAATAGTGGTTAACTGTTTGAATGGTACTGCCAAGTATACCCCCTGGAGAATGCGAAAGTTCAAGGATGACATTAAGAGGCTCACATGCAACTTCACTGACAGTGCATTTGTTTTCGTTCCAAAGTTGGCCACCACTGCAGCTCGCGCTCTTGCTACCTATGCACTCTCTTACAAAGTCCAAGACAGACGGACGAATGGCTTTCCCTCGGCTAACATCACTGCTCTCTGGAATGTAGCTAATAGTTAGTTTTTCCTCCCCTTTTTATACCAAAAGAGAGAAGAGAAGGGGAAAAAAAAGAGTGAAAGGTGAGAGTATTGTTCCTGGGTATTTAAACAATATCTAAATTTAGATGTCTTTTGGACCCCAGGAATTTTCTTTTAAGGGTTATTGAACCAATTTAGTGTTGAAGCAAACCCTTTAGGCGGGGGAAATTGTTGAGATTATTAGTCCCACGTTGTTGGGCAATCTAAAAATCTGCGGTTTATAATCCCTTAGGCAAGCCTCTGCGACCATAACCAAAGAACAAATTGCCTAAAATTTTGGTTTTGAGTTGGATGGGCGCAACTTTATTCCCAATACGCAGAAATTCAAATTCAGCAGTTACTGGTTACAGCTAGAAGGGAACTTGAAGAGGAATCTGAAAATAGAAATCCAGCTCAGACGGGCTGGGAGAATGCTAGTAGTACTTAGACTCTCGAAATGCCTTGGAGCTTTAGAAAACTCGCCACATGGTCAAGATCTGCCACTGCCTTGACTCCTCTACAGTGATCTACAAAATGCCAGTGTTTATTCCAAAAATTCCCGAGTTTTCTTTTATGAGGGCACCTATATATATTTCTTTTCTGAGGGAACCGTGACCTAGTAAATGAACTTAAACTCTAGCAGCCTCTTTCACTTTACATTTTGAGATTCAGATTCATCCAGCCAGCTTAACAACCCCCATCTTCTGATAAAAAAAAATTCAAACTGTAAATAATTATATTCTCAATCTTATGTTACTTTTCCTCTACAGTAAACACCAAGTGGATGCTCAAGCCCTGAAAATCATGGTATTATTTCAGGCCACATTTGGGAAAAGATACATTTTTGCCCCAGATTGGAGAACAGAAGATAAAGCATCCAAAGTTGGATAGCACAATTTCTATCCTAAGCTACATAATGGGAATGTATCAGGTGCTCCCATCGGCTATAAAATTAAAACCCATGAAACCTTTGCAGTTAAGGTAACAAGAAGTGAAAAACTAACATCCCTTTCAGCAAGGAAAGAGGTTACAACAGACAAGCAAAGCTCTGAACTTAAAATACTTGGATGTTATTATACATACTCTCAGATAGTGTGAGACGAGATGAATTTTGTACAGTGGGTTCATATAGAATCTGAGGGAGAAACTTTCCACACTTATGCAAAAGGACAATGTAATATTTGATTTAAAGTGGGATGACTATTAGACATCCCTTACCTTGAGCCTGACGTCTGTGAAGGGGCTTAATGGCTTTTTTGGGCTTGAAGGAAGTGGAGCAAACTTGTGAACTAGGAACTTAGAACATGGCAGAAGTATCACATAGAGTACAGCCAAGATGAAAGGAGATGCCACAAGCCACCCTAGTAACTGCCATATGATAATGGTACTCTTCAGTATGAGATATTAGAAAATAGAGAAAGAGAGAGCGAGTGAGATATATACCGCGTGGAGAATACTAAGAAGGACTTCGTGAGAGGCTTTGCCTGTCAACACCTTCTTTAGTGCATCAGTGGTTAAGGGGAAATGAGAACCTCCAGTTATGACTTCACCTAGACGAAGAAAAGGAACCACCAAGCTGGAAAGAAATAAAGCATAATCATAATCGTAAGATAAAAAGATAAACCGATATGCATTAAAATGCAACAATAAACAACTGGTTAGCTGGCCGGAATTTTTAAAAGAATTCTTGTCAAAAAGTCATGTAGTGAAACCAGTGGACCTGCTAATAACCTCGATATCAAAGCCAGCATAGTTTTAAGAATGGCAAGATATGCTGTGAATACATTGAAATCAAAAGGCCCCACTCACAACACTGGTAAGCAGTTTAGGCCTAAAGTCGCCCAGAAAAAACAAAACTTGGAAAAACTTAAATACAATTATAGTTTCACTGTGACATTAGCTATATAAGATCTTAATTTTGATCAGTAACGTGATGTATAGATAGATCAAGTTCGTTCTTGCAGTGTTCAAGTGGACAAGGAGCACGTCAAGCCTAATGACTACAGGAAAAAGGCGATCCTAGAGAAGAGCAAGCATAAATTTACCTCAATTCTATCGGGGCAGAAATGAAATTTGCAAGCATAACACTAGGCGCATGGCAACGAGATCCAAGTAATGCAATAGCCAGGCCACAGAGAAATACAGTAACCCCTGTTAATACCAAACATCAGACTCAAACTATTAACAAATATTGAGGTTCTGAAGCACCAAATTATGACCAGCTAAATAAAGCTCATAAACCACACATATAACTGTAGAACATAAAAAAATTCCCCTTATTCAATCAAATCAAACCCTAGGAAAATTGACATTCACATCAAATTGATCTTCATGGACAGTTGAATGAAACCCATATTGGAATTAAATTTAAGGGGGTAAAAATGGAAAAAACAGAGATGAGAAGTGTTGTAAAGCTACAAACCAAAGATTGGGAATACTCCTAGGGTAAGTCCAAGTGCCACAGATAATGCCAGTTGGTTTGGTTCAGCTCCTCTGTACCATAACAAAGAATCAAAAACAATCTGTAAGTTACAATTTAAACAGAAATGGAAAATTAGAATGAGAACCAACAGAAATGAATCAAAGTTTCTGAAAATTAAACTGATTCATTCTTAAAAATTAAATCAACACCTTCGGAGTATCAGAAGAAGAGGATCTGTGATCTTTTTATTAAACCAGGGCATAAACCTAGGAATCCCCATTTGGATTTGAATTTCAGCTGATGATCAAATTAGGTTTCTGATAAAATAAAAGCTTTTCTTTGTCTTGAGAATTGAGAGATCGTTAAGTATCTAATCTTTTCTTCAGTGACGTAAATTTAGTCAGCACATTTATTTTATGTTTCGTAAGAAGTTGGGAGTACATTTTCTTCTTTCGTTTGTAATGACAGTTACTAAATACAGCCTTCCCATTCATTAAACCCACCTCTCATTTTTGGTAATTTTTTGAAGTCTATTACAGGGCTCCAATCATTTGGTTTGGAGGACTCACGAGATGACGAAATCGGGTCATCAAATAGCAATCAACAAAACCTCTTATTCTGCTACTTTTGTGAATGCCTAAAACACCATCAATTATTAGTGTTAATGATTGATTTGTTAGAGCATTGCTCGGTCGAACTCACAGGTGTTGCTATCTCAAGCTTGTTGCCAAATTTAGTTGTCAAAACTATATCTTGATTTCTAGTTTACAATTAGTTAAGTCTCGGACTAGGATAGAAATGTAGTTGAGAAACAGAGACTCGCGACAGTCATCATTGTGTTCTACCGTTTGAAGGCGAAGATCAATCGAAGTTTTTGGAGAACTTCATCAACAAAAGGTAAGTGAAGACCGAACCATCTATATCTCAAGTTATATTCACTTTTTTATCATCTAAGACGATGTCGCATAACTAATTAGACTAGTATGCATGACAAGAATTTTGAGTCAAGTTTATCTTGATAATTTTTTCTCGAAATATAATGACTAAGCTAAATGAATATTTGTTCATGCTTGATGAATTTCGGTTATGGACAATTTATTGTTCGGAATCAAAATCATGATTCAAGTTTATCATTCGAAAATAGCATAGAACAGTGATATGTGTCATTGATGTTATTCTGGAATGTTTCAAACTTTTAAAGAGAAATATAGAACTACTATAGATTCAGATACAAGACATGGGTATCAGTCTTACAAACTGGGAAAACTGTTATATGTCTGAACTCGTATGAAATGTACTTGTACACGCAGCAGAGTAGCTATATAAATATCGACTTACAGATTTGTGATACGCATATTCTTATGCACATCATGTGAAAATCTGTTTAACTCGTGAACCGGATCGGTATGCATACTAGTATGTAAACCATTCTTGAACAGTGGTTACGGAACTGGGGTGAGTATCCAAACCGGTATGCGAACTAAAACAGTTTTGTGTTCCTGAACTCAATAGCATTTCCAAACCAGTATGAAAACTGATTTAGTTCTGTGAACTCTGGAGCCGGTACGCAAACTTAAAAAGTTATGTGAACTCCAGAACTTGGTTTGGTTTAAAGTTTCCAAACCGGTATGCCAACTGTGACTGAACCAACTCATGAACGACAATGGTACTTGTACCTTGTACACCTACTAACCATGTAGATTATATTTTCAAGTGTGTTTAAATTCTTTCTTCGAGATAATTAACATTTGATTTATTCTCTCTAAACACTAGACTTAATTGATCACATGTTTGTGACTCAGAGTTAATGTCTTATGTGTTCATGAAATTGAAGATTAAGCTTTTAAGTTCAAACCGGCTAGTTTCGGCTAACCATGTTGAACATAGTCTTTGTACATGGTTCGGTTACGGTTTCACGTAACCAGAGTGTATATCTTGCTTATGTGAATCAGATTCAAAGATTCATCTAACGGTGGATATTGTTTGCTTGGTTCCAAAGCTATCTTAGCTTAAACCCAAAGCAACCTATGCTTTGAATGTCTATAAAAGGGGAACTTCAAGCAACTGGGATCTTTAAATCCCGACACTACTTTTTGGTGTGTCCTAGTTGTATCTATAGTCGTCCTCTTCCTAACCCTTTTATGGTTTAGCGACTACAAAGTCTTCATAGGGATTCGTGAAGCCATGTCCAATTATCTTTCCTTGATAACTTGAGTATCCTGATCTTGATTGTTTGTAGAGCTTGCTCCATCAATCAAGATAGATAAAAATCATCAGAGTTCTCTTCGTCTCAAAGTTTGTTGATTCCACAGGTTTTATACTTGTGAGGTGAATAATAATCTAGGTTGCACTTCGGGTTGCATAATAAATCCGGATTTTTAGGATAGCTAGACTTTGTCAAATTGCTTTTGATTATCACCTTTACCATACGTTTGATTTTGACCATACGTTTCGATCATAATCAAGAAATCAATTATATAGGCTTAATCTGTTGGAGGTAAATTCGTTTTTAAAGTCTTCAATTGAGTTGAAGCAACTCTTAGTTGGTGTGACGTCATCTAAGGGAATCAATTGCGCGGAATCCTGCTGGGCGTAAGGAGCGCGATTGTACCTTAATCGTTGGGATACCGTTTAGGGCACAACTACATTCCAGTTCGAAGTTAATTGGTAGTAGCATAGTGTCTGTAGCGGCTTAATACAGTTCGGTGTTCAATATGGACTAGGTCCCGGGGTTTTTCTGCATTTGCGTTTTCCTCATTAAAAAAAAATTTGGTGTCTGTGTTATTTCCTTTTCTATATTATATTGTTTATCTTTATAATTGAAATGTCACAGGTTGTACGTACGTTGATAAAACTTAGTAGATACATCCGACCTAGTTTGTTGGATATGACTAGATTATTTTTGGACAATTGGTCTTTGGTACCGTCCAAGTAATCTTTTTGTGATTAGGTTCACAGACTTGTTTCTGTAAACGTTGTAATAGCAAGATAGTAAGATATAACTCTAGATAATATTTCTTGATTAAGTTTAAATCTCGGATTTGTATTGAGTTTGTCCATACATATTTCCTTAGAAAAAAATTGTGGTGTATTTTGGTACCCCCGCGCTTTCAATTGGTATTGGAGCATGCAAACACGCTAAGACCTAAGAAGTCTGTGTTTGAAGCAGTATGATTATATGGACGTGAGTAAAATTTCTGATAAATATTGCACCAGTTTAAAATAAACTGTTTTTATGGATTCTGTAGATGAGTCTGATTTTTCAAACTCTATTAGAGACGAACAGTGTGACTCCATAAAATAGTTATATATTGACAAGTGGTGTTCCTATATTCTCACTGATGAGTCGGACTCAGTAGTAGAACGGGAATCAGCTAGAGAAAGTTCTGAGATGTTCAAACGTATTAAATTTCAGGCTTCTGAGGTCATTCGGTTGAAACAAAAAGGCAATACTCTTATCGGCATTATTTTTGAACATTATTTCAAAACAATGATGGTTCTTGAAGATCATGCCAATGTGAAATCGAAAATTCTTTCACTTGAAACTGAACTTAAAGATAATACCTTGGAGATCGAACGTTTGTCAAGTAAGAACACTACTCCACGTTGTGATAGTGAATCCAAAGAAACTACCATAAATACAGTTATTATGCAAAGCGATGAGTTGGCAAAGGTAAGAACATCGGATATTCATGACATGCTAACAAAATCGCAGTCAGAAACTAATAAACAAAGTACTATTACTTTGATAAGAGATGATCGGTTGAAATCTTCTGACCAAGAGAAAACTGTGTATCCGAGAAGGAAAAGTTCTTTACAAAACGAGTATGATAAAACTACCTATTCTGATTTTATTGAAACTCAGAAAGTGTGCATTTATTGCAACACAAAGGACATGTTCAAAGAACGTGTAAATTATGGTTAAAAAACTTTCAGTTTGACCATCTTCAAGACACCTTGAATTTAATTTTGAAGGGTGTAACTAATATTCGAATGTCTAAACCTCTTGAGGTAAAATCATATTCAAGCAAATATGCTTATAGAAATGTCAGTACTTCATGGTCCACAAATATTAGAACAAGTCAAAAGGGCAGTATGCAAAATCGGTTTAAGAAGAACTTTGTGACACCATCTCAAATATGGATTCGAAAGAATTCCTATTTACCTCCTAAAATTGTGGAAACTTTTGAAACAGCTCAACAAGCTAACCTGAATTTGATCATTACAGGATATAAGGATCTTATCGATAAACTTTCTGTTTCAATTCAAGGGACTTCAGGTAAGAGTTCTAATCACATCCCTTATTTTGATGACAGTAATTTCTAAGATCGTTTTTCACGTTTTAAAAGGAAGAACAAAAGAAAACAACAGCAGAATTCCTGTGGTGAATATACAACTCACCCTTGTGCAAACTAGGCACAAGTCTTTGAACCTTATCCATGAAAAATCCTGCTGGATAAGGATTACTGCATGACATGTATAATATTTGTTTCAAGTAGTATTTGTATATGCTGAACAATAATCTTTTTCATAATGCAATCCTTCCATGATAAGTTCAATCAGATTCGAATGTTATGAATTCTTTAGCTAACATTCTCTGATTAAAATCTTTTCATAAATATTAATTCTCTTGTGCTCTAAACTCATGTTTGTTGAGCTAAGAATGCATTAATATTCAAGGAAGAATATTTGGCATAGATAAGAAGGATAGTTTCATCATTGAAAAATTGTTGTGTGCTCTTTAATAAAAACTATTTTCTACCCTCAAAATTTTTTGTTCAAAACTTGTTTGGAACAACGGGTCCCGCACCTTCAAAATGTACACATACCTTTCCATCTTAACTGTGCAAAACCCTAATATCTAAAATTAGGTCACGAACCGACATCCCAGAGAATATCTTTTACAAACTCCTTCATATACATATTAACTTGTGATTGAGAAATTCTCATCCAAGGTTCCACAACCAAGCATGTCTCCTATGTCTCGAATTCTTGAAAGCATGGAGAAAGCTCTTAACCACTATGGTATTGAAACAAGAGGATAGAAGAGAACTTTGGTCGATGATGAAGTTATTGATTCTGCTAATGTGAATTGCTATTTTGCATATGATCATCAAGATATTGAATGGGAAGAGATGATCTCTGTTGCTGTTGTTTATGATTTTCTTAAACAATTTGAGGAACCAAAACTAGAAATTGTTGAAATGCTCAAAGGTCTAGACATGTTAAAGACTGAGTTGGAAAAGGTTTTTGCTGACCTTGTTCTCATGAAATCTCATGTTCGTGAACTTCTCAATGAGGATATTTTCTCTGAAGACCTCGTGGATACAATTGATGAAAAATTCAAGGGTCTCAAAACCAATGAAGAGATTGGAAAAATCTAGTTTATTTATTTTTATCTAGGAAACTTCTTGTAAGAATTTATTCTTATTTTGAGAAGGATAACTGGGGTTTGGTATAGCAAAAATTATGATTACACAAGCTATTTCCAAGATTCTTCATCTTGCATGTTTTTAGATTTATTAATTTAAATTCTAGAGTTGTTGGAAGAAGAACCTGCGGTATGTAATCATTATTGGTTTAATTATTGCAAAAAACTAATGAAATATTTGTTCTTTTACGTTTTCGTGAATCATTTAATATTTCATATATGCTCAGAAGTTAAATCTATTATGTTTTTTTATAAATGGAGAATATAACAAACTCTTTGAGAATTTTCTCACAGTATTGATCTACTTGTGATCACACTTTTATGTTTTTACTGCTTGACACACTCCGTAAGATTTTCTTATGTTGAGTCATATTGGTCAAAAATTATCTTTATGTCCGTAACTGGCGTTGAGAATATTTTAATTCAATTTTCGGATTCAAATCCATGTGATTTGTTTTTGTCCAACAAAATTCTTACTTTTATAAAGCAAGGCCACTTATGTTGTTCTCCTGGGAATGACATCAAAATGGGGGAGAGTTCTTAAATGAACTTGTGCTTAATTGTTATATCTTTGTGGGGAGTGTGGCTGTGGAATTTGAAATTGGATGCTTGTATCTTACTCCCTCCGTTCTTAAATAATAGGCTGGTTTCTATAAATAAATATTTCAAAAAAATAGGCCAGTTTCCTAATTGGGAAAGTCAAATGTTACTTTAGTTTTCTGGGGCCACTCTTCTCTTAACTTCTTTTGATGACAAGTGTCATGGGGACCATTTCACTTTACTTCTTTTGCTGACAAGTGTCATGGGGACCATTTCACTTCACTTCTTTTATCGACAAGTGTCATGAGGACCACTTTCAATGATTAATTCTCTTAATTTCCTTAATTTTCTCTAAAAACAAAACCAGCCTATTAAAAAAGAACGGAGGGAGTATTAATCTCCTAGATGAGCGCTAAGTATTTATTACTATGTGTGAAAAAGCGGGGGTCTAACAACCACACCCAATATTTCGTTTAGGCAATATGTATGGAGTAACTCCAATATAATTCTGAGAGCACCAATTAATAAAGCGATCTCAATCAAGAAATATATCCAAGAGTTATATCTCTGTTTCTTAATGTAATCAACAAATCAAACAGATAGAAATCCGTGAGCCTGATTAATATAAGAAACAACTTGGACGATATCAAAAACCAATATCCAAGTGTCAATCAATGCAATCAACAACCAAAGGTCGGATTCACAATTGATTGAACTTATGCACAACCTGTGATATTTCAATTACATAAACAAATATAATGTGGAAAAGAAATAACACAGACACCAGAAGTTTTGTTAACGAGGAAACAACAAATACAGAAAAACCCCGGAACCTAGTCTAGATTTGAACACCACACTGTATTAAGCCACACAGACACTGGGCTACTGCAAGTTAACTTCGGACTGGAATGTAGTTGAGCCCTAACCAATCTCACACTGATCAAGGTACATTCGCGTTCCTTACGCCTCTGAATCCTACAAGGATTCTATGCACTTGATTCCCTTAGTTGATCTCACCCACAACTAAGAGTTGCTACGACCCAAAGTCGAAGATTTGATAAACAAATCTGTCTCACACAGAAAATTCTATTGAATAGATAAATTTGTCTCCCACAAAAATACCTATGAGTTTTGTTCCGTATTTTGATAAATCAAGGTGAACAGGAACCAATTGATATATCGGACTTATATTCCCGAAGAACAGCCTAGTAATATTAATTACCTCACAATAATCTTAATCGTATGGTAGCGAAACAAGATATTGTGGAATTACAAACGATAAGACGAAGATGTTTGTGACTACTTTTTATCTTGCCTATCGGAGATTAAATCTTGAGCAAATCATAGAGAAGATAGTACTCAATACGATAGAACAAATTAAGATCAGAACACGCAACTACAGAGAAAATAGTTGGGTCTAGCTTCACAATCCCAATGAAGTCTTTAAGTCGTTAACCTATAATGGTTTTAGGAAAACCTAGGTTAAAGGAGAATCGAGTCTAGTCGCAACTAGTATCTTACAGGAGGTGTGGGGATTAGGATTCCCAGTTGCTATAATTCTCCTTTATATAGTCTTCAAACCGGGGTTTGCAATCAATGCTACCTTGGTAACAAAGCATTCAATATTCACCGTTAGATGAAAAGCTGATTAGACTCAAGCTAATATCTTTCAACCATTAGATCAAACTTAGCTTGTTACACACAAATGAAAAGTGACTTAATTTAGATATGAGTAACCGTACCTAAACGTGTACACCTTGTTGGCTCAACAATAGTTAACTGAAGTTATCCATATGAACACTTTCATATCAACCGTGTTCATCTTAACACAACTAGTTCAAATGACTCAAATGAAACTTGTTATAGAGTTTTTCAATTGTTTATATTCTCACAGAAGTGTACAAGACACAATTGAAGCAAAATCAATTTTGATTCACTCGAATCAATTCATGAATATTATAGCCACGGTTTGCAAAAGATTGCATTCCTTAATTTATAAATGTATTAGTTCATGAACAAACCGATTTTAGAACATAACCTACTCAAGTATGCAAACGGGTATGTACGCATACCTAAGTAGCCGAACTTGGTCTGGGTTCGCCAGTATATAAAAGTTTCGATTTTTTTTTGAAAATTCTCAACCAAGAATCGGTATACGTTCATGCACTTGTAAACCGATTCTAGGAATTGGTTTATAAGACTTAACATAGACCGGTTGTAAAATTCAAAAGTTTATCTGTAAATTGTGTTGCTAGAATCGGTTTAAATAAATCCCTATGTAAACCGATTGTAAATCTGGGAATTTTTTCAACTATTTTGCTCATAACTTCTTTGTCCGAAATTGGAATGACCATATTCTTTTTTCTCCCAACTCGTATTTTCATGCTCTAATATATAGAGATAAAAATTTCAGGGTTTGTGCAAAAATTCAAACATGGTTAATGAATCGGTTGATATATGCATTAGCATAAACCAATTGTAGTTTATGTTCATCAAACACGAAAAACATCACCCAGAATCGGTTTATGTAGGTGTAAAGTAAATACTGTTTCGTTGTAACATCACCCACAATCGGTATACGCTAATGCACACATAAACCGATTCTGGTTGATTTTCAGATAATTTGATGATGAAATTTCAGAGATTCGTAGTTAAATCATTGATGAGTCTCTCTTAAAAGGAATGGATTAAAGGAATTTAACTCAATCACTTGAATTGTTTATTGCCTAAATATTATTTCAAAATCCCAAAAGTAGAGAACGGAATTGTTGTTTGTGATTAGGTTTTAGATTTTAATTACCATGGAAATTAAAAAAAAAAAGTTTTTATTAAAGATTGTTAATAGAAATGATTTAGGTTTTTGTATTTGTTTTAGATAATTGAATTATTAAGTTTGTGTAAAGGGTAATTTAGTATTTTAACACACTTTACACCCCTTATCCTTCTCTATTGGGTAGATGAAGAAATCCATAGGCCTCAAATAAAAGCCTTAGGCCTCAAACTAGGGAGGTTTTCTTAATATTCATCACCAACAATAATTTTTTTAACGGGTTAGTACAGCAGTTAATTAGTAGCCCCTAAATACTAACAACAATTATAAGGTCCGGGAATTAAATCCTACCAGAGCATGAGAATTATCAGGCACTTGATGGTTCTCCATCTCCAATAATTGGTTCTGTAAGTTTAGGAGGAATGACATATACTACAAAATATATGAATTTTAAAATAAGACTTTCTCTTAGGACTCCGACAAATTCAACATCACGACAAGTTGCAAGAGTCCTCTATCTGTGTAGATTATCAAGGTTAAGGTAGCTTATTCAAGCTAAACAGCTTCTCTAATTAAATGAAATCCCAAGTTAGGAAATCATGTAAGCATGTCAGAATTTTGCTAAGAATCACAAAGAAGAATATGCACTCATGGTCCGGTTGGTTACAGAATCATGCACAATAAATGGTTCACCATGACCAAGTAGGATCGTGAACGTTCAAGCAATAATGGTATTCAAGAACACTCAAGACTAAACAATAATCCACAAGACGAATAAGATTTTTTGAATAAAGGTGTCTTAGAAGTGTTTATGAGAGATTTAGCAAAAGTACAAGGATGCATCGATAATTAGTGTACAAAAGTATAAGGGCTCCTTAACAATATACAGAACCATATACAAAACCATACCCAAATTGAGTTTGGTCGAGCGATGATCTTACAGAAGTGCAATACTCAACTTAATTAATGCCAACATTTGGGATCACTTATTTACAAAGATGCATCAATACTTATTGCTTATCTGAACTTCTCAAATGTTTTATTTGAGAGCTAAGTAAATATTATCAGTCATGTCTAGCCTGACATGGTGAGTCACAAGTCAATTGAATGACTAAGTATGTCACGGGACTTAGCAACAGTAGTACTTAACTCGACTAATATTATACGAGACACAAAACATGTCACACACTAGGGATACTCACTAGGGTATTACAGGTTCTAACCATTAAAAGAGTAAAGGAGTAGTGGGTTTGTAACTGTCAAGTATCCGTTAATAACATGGGCATGATTTTAAAACATTTTCCATGATAACCACTACTACATAACTTCCACTTCCTACAAGGTAAGTGTGTACAGTTATTATTGTAAATAGATTACTCAACCTATTTACAAATCAGATAGAACTTATGAACAGGTCTAAAAACCTGATTTGACAGAAGTGTTCTCTTAGTCTTACAAAGAGAGTTTTTCACATACAGTAACACATACCTATCAAATTACAAAGAGCCTTCCACTCTGATTTCAATACTCTCTGCTTCCCTCCCTAAGGCCAACCATTTACCTCCTTTGTGATCGAAGCAAGACTGAAACGAACATGTACAATTACATATGTAACATTTAATAGTAATATAATATTGATAGTCGAACCAAATCATAAATTGTCAAAAGAAAATTCAAATCTGTTTTACATACTTAAGCAAAAAAAAAAAATTTAATTTTCACGCAGGCTTAAAAAAAATTGGGATCAACTGCGATTGTATTCCAGTCAATAGGTTATGATTCAATATACTCATCATCACTTAAGCTAATCAATTGGTTTACTAGTTAGTTTTAGGGTTTGTATTTGTTGCATGAATCAAAATCCAAGTGGAAAATTTAACTATCTCATGCGAAAAGTATGTCGAGCCAACATGATTTCTGGTGAAGAGAAACTCAAAGATTCTTATTCAAGAATAATAAAAGGTAACAGAACCTTATATAGAAGGCAATAAAAGTTAATAATAACAGGAGGCTACAAAGCCGATTGTTGAAAATAACATAAAACAAAAATAGAAAGGCATACCTCATGTTACACATAAAGCTAACCCCTATGGGCTAGATATCTAGCAGCTAGATTGGTCATCCACGTCAGCTAGGGCAACCTCATAAGTCCCATGGCATGGCGAATCTAGCAGCGAAACGCTGAATAGTTCAGCGTCCAACATTGAATAGATTAGAACCCATGTGAAAACCGCACCAAACAACGCTAAAAAAAAAGTACATTACTTTCATTTCCATCTTTTCTCTCTTTCCTCAAATCATATCACACCCTTCCACATTTCTCTCTCTCTCCATCAAAATCTCTCCCACGTGCATTCTCTTTCTCTTCTACTATATAAATACCCAAAAAACAATAACTACCCTATCACATCCCTCTCTCTCCATCACATCCTTCTCTCTCCATCACACTTTTCTCCCCGATTAATAATTAAAAGAAATGAAAATTTAGACCACTTTTCCATCATATTCCCAAAACGCTGAATCGTTCAGCGTTTAGACCACTTTTTGAGCGATGAATCATTCAGCGTTTCAATCTAGCTGCTACTTGAACTGCGACCAAATGCTAGGAGAGAGAAGTATCTAGAAACAGTGTTAACCTTTTTTCCCACACTTTTTTCATGATTTGCAACACATTTTTGGCCAATCTAGCAGTTCAATCTAGCCCATAGGGATTAGCCTAACGGTTACAACATGTAAAACTATAAATACACATATGTAAGATAAAGACAGCTACATGGCTATCAGATTCTTACAGCAGATTGTCTTACTATACTTGTGCTAAACTTAAAGAGTTGAACATGGAGTTTGCAAAGTTTATGAAACCTATTGAGAAATGTTTGACAGATGCTAAGATGGAAAAGAGCGTCGTTGACGAAGTTGTCTTCGTTGGTGGGTCATCAAAATTCCAAATTAAGGTTCAATCTATTTTGCGAGATTTCTTTAATGGGAAGGAAGTATGCAAGAGCATCAACCCTGATAAGGAGGTTGTTGTAGCGCCCCCTAAGCTAACAGCTGACTAATCCAATAGATTAACTAAACACAGAGGCACTAAGAATCTAAATCATAATACTTAAACATTCAATTAAGAAATCTGCTACAAAACTTACCCCATGAACTAGCCCCGCTCAGAAATATATATATATGTATACAAAAACTCCTCTCAAATGATACATATACAATAGTCATTTGGTTTACAAATAGAATATACAGCATAATAAACATAGCGAAGTAATTTAACAAACGGACTCGATTCCTAGAAGCTTTCGCTGCGCAACTCTGATCTGTCTCTGAAACAGAAAGTGGGAATGGGTGAGCACATCATCCCTAAAAGTGGTGCCCAATAGAAATAACATTTAACTTTCAAGTAATCACTGAAATGATCTAGAAAACATTACATGTTTTTCCTAAATATTAAAATGCAATCAATTCACAGATTTAAACAATCATGTATATGGAACTAACTCCTTCTTCAAACAATGTATATATTAAGTGTCGACCAATTCCTTACACACCCTATTAGTTATATTAGTGTCGACCAATTCCTTACACACCTATTAGGCATAAAAGCTCGAATTCATGTAGATATAACTGAAGGAGCAGTATCCTATATACCACACATGGAAAAACTCTCGTTTTCTAGATAGATGTCGACCAATTCCTTACACACCTGTCATTTTCCTAATAGGTGTCGACCATTTCCTTACACACCTATTAAGCATACAAATGGAAATTCTTATTTCCCAAACATTTCATAAAGACATACAAAGCATTACAATTCCTTTCCAAGCAATGGAAAGATTAAAAAAAACAATAATACTTTCGGAATTCAAAATAAAACAATGCAAGGAATACACAAGCAGATAATGCATGAATTTGTTAAACATAAACGTTTGTGAAACAAAACAACAATAATCACAGGAGAGTTAAATATAAATTCCCACCTCTTTTGATGACAAGCCACGCCTACCTCGAGATCCACGATCCACTGGTTCATCCTTTGAATCGATCGTTGTTAATATAGACTAACTGTTAATCACACAAGAACTCTAAGAATCTAGCCAACATGGCTCACATAAAAATCTTACAAGTCTAACTAATGGTTCTAAGCCCATTTATGACTTTACACCTTTTCATTAACTATCTTTAGCACATCTAAAGGTACACTAATTCAATTAGATTGTTTCTATAGTGCATTATCTAAGTCTTATGAATATCTATAACTTTGTAGAAGAAACCAAAGGCTATTTCAAACCACAAAGGTCTAATTCATGTTTAATAAGGAAACTGGTTCTAAACCCAAGTCCACTGAACCAGCCCATTAACCTAAGGCCCAGCCCATTAGGTTCAACTAACGGTCAACGGGTCAACTAACGGTAAACGTCAGTCAAAGATCAAAGGTCAAAGTCCAGGTCAGATGGTCAACTCAGTCAAAGAAGACAACTCAGTCAAGGTTCACTGAGTCAAACCGATTCAAGACTGGTTAACAGGTTAACTCAACTCAGTCAGATTAACTGAGTCAGACATACAGGACATCTGACTAGGATGACTAACACCCTAATTCTATTGCAGACAAACCTCAACTCTATTTCTTACATTCTCATGTTCTGGTTTAACATTTCAATCTTCAAATCAAATACAAACAACTTTGAATTTCAATTACAAACAACAACTTTGCTTACCTGCAATTGCAGCTTTAACCTTTCACTAGAGAGGTTCAATTCAACACATTCGTCTAAACTAATCCACAACACCTGCAATCAGCATAGACACAGATAACAACACAATCTCATTCCACATGCAGTCCATATTCAGTCCACCACCAAATCAAACCAAACACTTACAACTACAGCTCAATCCAATACCCCCATCTTAGTTCTTGCCTTCACAATCTGTAAACTCATTACACTATCCTCATGAATTGCAACACCATATCCATCTTATCCATTTCAGCACTACCGGATCAATACCATCCTCTACATTTCAAATACCACTCAAACACATCCAAACTCATCTCCACAACAGCAAACACATCCAAACTCATCTCCACAACAGCTCAGCTAATTCTCAACTCAGATAACACATACATTTCCTGCAACATCTCATTCATTATGATTGCACAACATACCTCAATCTAACTTCTTTGATACCACCTAAATATCATTCATATAAAGGACTTCAACCATTCCCTGCATCACTCTAACTCATGCCATAATCTCAATCACATATGTATCTCATAACCATTTCAATTCTTAACTTCATCAACAATCATAAAAATCAGCAAAAGAGAACAACCTTCACAAGTTCAATTTAAGAAGAACAATTACCTTAAGTTAACCTTGGAAATTGAAATCAAATTCCTCCTCACCTTGATTCAATTCAACAACATAACCTCAACTCAATCAATCTTCATCCCCGTCACTTTCTTATTAACATAGTTCAACTCCAGCCTTATCAACTGTTCTTAATCATCACTAATCACAACTTCAACCATTTCAACTCTAATATCATTACCAACCTCATAAACCCAAAATTAAAGTGAATAACTAAACTGGATTTATTGAGAACAAACAATTACCTCAAGGTGACTTTCCTCAAACAACTGAATCGGATTCTGCTTCTCACTTTGATTTTGATTTACCAATACATCTTAAGACTACTCATAACTCATCAGTACAACTCAATCCATACCCAAAATCTTCAACCAATCACTGGTTCTCATAACACCCTAAGATAAATTCCTAATCGTTCCTTCTCACACTCGAGTTCAAAGTATTAATCTAAATCCCCAGTTCAATCAAACCCATCATTTAATCACTTGATAACATCCTCAATTTCACCCAATCCTTCAGTCAACTCAAGAACCCTAATTTCCCAATTACTCTTCTTAATCACAGACCTAAGATGAAACCCTAATTCTTCAATTAACTGAACAACTTCAAAATATTAATTAAACCTCAACCCTTCTGATCTTCCTCCAGCAGCAACCTAATTACCTTATAATTCCCTACGAATTTCAATTAAAGAGTTTTACAAACCCTAACTGAGTTTCCCTTGATTTATAACTTCGATTCCTAATTCATAGCAGCACCATCACCTTCAACATTTGCATACTCACATCAATAGATTCTCTCGAACTGAATCCCAAACTCATATCTCGAACGTCGGCAGAAGAAGAGCTGAGAAGAAAAACGAAGGAAGAAGAAAATGAATAATTCTCCGCGATTAAGAGTAGATAAGGCCGACCAAAATTACTAATCGCACCCAACAAATTGATATGGGCATCCAAGGCTTCAAACGAATTTGCTGATTACTTTTCGTTTCGGTATCCGAACGACACGTTCGAATAGTCTATTCCGCGTAATTTTTCGAGATCTATCCAGTGGTACTAATTTCGTTTCTAGGTCGTTGTTAGATTAATTACTATTAGTTTAAATCCATATTAACCAATCGAGTCTTTATCGGGTAAATTGTCTCTTGACCGGTCTAATAGCGTTGATGAGCTTGAGGGTCTTTACAGTTGTGTCTTATGGTGCCGCCGTGCAAGATGCTATTTTGAGTGGTGAAAGAAATGAGAAGGTGTTAAACTTAGTGGTGGTAGATGTAACCCCTCTTTCTCTTGGTGGTGAGGCAGCTGGAGGTGTTATGAGCATTATCATCCAAAGGAACACCCCATTTCCACCAAAAAGGAAAAGGGGTGCACTGCTCAAAAGGACAACCAAAGCAGTGCCATGATTATGGTGCTTAAGGTGAGAGAATCCAAACCAGTTTCAACAACTTGTTGGGTCAGTTTGTATTGAATGAAATTCCACCAGCACCCCGCTATATTCCTAGGATCACATAATGCTTTGATATTGATGCAAATGATATATTGACTTTGTTGGTTTGGTTTGGGCATATCAAACAAAGACCTCCAGATGCACTTGTTCGTACAGGACTCACCAAGCATGCAGAAGGGACGAAGAGAAACAAAGGTCGACTGAAATTATCTTGGGAAGAAGTCGTGAAATAGGATTTGAATCGGCGGAACTTATCGGAAGGATTGGCACTGGACAGGCGCACGTGGAGAGCAGCGATCAACGTCAAAGAAACATAACGGCTCACCCTCCAACCCACGAGCATGTAAACCCATCCTAGCAGGAATGCAAGTGGTGATTTGCCCATTTTAATGGTTGTGAATACGTAATCTCATTAGAATGGCAACCCCACTCTCTATGCAACATATACCTTAGCCAGGATAAAAAAAAAAAAAAAGAAAAAGTGGGTTGTGTCGAGGTTGGCAAGCCGGTGTAAAATCTGTCTTACCTTCATAAAATGAAACTCATTTCTAGCTTACCCCGGACAGAAAGGTATATCGACCTTGTAAAAGAGAGTGTTGCACAAACCCCTTTTCTAATCTAAAAAAGGATGTTGCACAGACAAACCCATGCCCAAATGAGACATTATAAAAAAAAGAAGCCTATTATTGGGGCTTCACATTCCAATAGAGGGGCTTCACTAATAGGACAAAAACAGGTCATCACCTAGTAATTTCAAAAACCCCATATCCAATTATTTTTCATAATTACTAAATTATCCCCGTTTTTATTAGTGATAATGATTCGATTAAGTTAGATAATCATTATTAGATAAAATTACTTTTAATTGCTAAATTATCGCAGTTCTATTAGTGATAATTATATAAGTTAGACAATCATTAATAATTACGGCTAGGAACGAAACTATCTTTCCAGTCGATGTATTTTCTTGCGATCTACGGCTAGGAAGTAAAGAACTCCTAGCCGTAACTCGTTTGAAGATTGTTTATTTATGGCTAGAAATTGTGAATTCGAACCTAGATGACAAAAGATTTTGATATACCTTTTCTTCTTCAGTTCACCGCCAACCGTTATATATATTAAGTATTTTTTCAATTCCCTAATCTGCATGCTAAATTAAGATCAATAAGTATCATGTCACTGCAATATCCATGTATATCTGATGTAGTTGTTCATCTTAATCTCTAGCTTATAGTATTGCGATTCAAAATATGGTATAAGTAAGTGTATGTTTTTATGCTAAACCATATTTTACTCGACTCCTTATATCATTATATGGCAAGTGATTACATCTTTGTTGTTAACTCTAGATTGAGCTAGCTAGGGGTATTGGAATCCACACAAATGCAAGCAAAAATGTATTAAATCTCTAGGCTCCTTGAACTATTAGCTAGCTATAGGGGTTGCAGTGAAAACGAAGTTTTCTAAAACAGGGGATGAAACGAAATGATGTATGTTCAGATTGTTATGCTTATGTTTGTTTGTACGTACTATATCTCTGCAACACGATGACTAGCTAATGAGATTCCACACGTACACCTTGTCATTACATTCATGCAGTTTCGATGTGAGGGAAGATTCTTAAGAAGCTAATTACATTATGAAGAGTTGTATTAGAGATATAGATATGTAAATTGTAAACAGTGAGTGTGTGAATAATCTGTGTCAAGTCAACTAGTCAATGTTGACTTGACCTGTGTTGTAATAATTTTGTGTGTGGTTGTTATATTATTACAGCCATATGATTATCTTTAAATACTCTGTAATAAGTCAAATCTGTATTGAAAATATCTCTCTTCAATAATATCAAGATTATTTGTTTTTCATGGTATCAGACGATCCTGAGAGTACAAATTTCATCATCTGCTAAAACTTTTCTCAATAATCTTTTGCAGAATCTTCAGAATCAAATACCTATTCAATATCTTTTTACGATTCAATCAATTTCAACAACAACAAATACCGTTTCTAGGGTTATCAAGATCTTGTTCTTCGGTTCTTTACATACAATTTTGGGTGATTCTGGTTGATGTCATCTACAATAGTTTACACCAGAAAAAGAAATATGGCTTCTAATTCGGATTTCGCTGCTCAAGTGGGTAATTTTACTATTCCTTTCACCAATATTTCCAATTTTGTATCTACAAAATTGGGTCCAAATAATTTTCTCCTGTGGAGAGATCAAATGGAATCAATTTTAGTCTCCACTGATTTGTATGGTTATGTTAGTGGTACAATTTATGAACCAGTTAAATTTGTAGACACTGATGGAGTTAGAACATTGAACCCTAAGTGGATTCAATGGAGGAAAATAGATTGTTTTGTTACCAGTTGTATGAAAGCAACCTTTACTGATTCTATTTCTGGTGATGTCTTGGGTTTAACTACTGCTAGGAAATTTGGGAATTTCTTGAAATTTCTTTCAAGAGTCAGTTTATGGCAAGAAAAAGTATGCTTAGGAATCAGTAGCACAATGTTAAAAAGGGTAATCTAACAATTTTGGTTTACTTACACAACATCAATAATATAGTTGAGGGGTATAATCAGTAGGATGGGATTGATTTTAATGAGACTTTTAGTCCAGTTGTGAAATCTACAACAGTTAGAGTGGTTTTATGTTTAGCTCTTCATTATAATTGGCATGTAAAACAGATGGATGTGAGTAATGCATTTTTGCATGGCTATTTAGATGAGGATGTGTATATGTCTCAACCACAAGGTTTTCTTAATCCTGATTATCCATCTCATTATGCGTGCCAACTTAAAAAGAGTTTATATGGGCTTAAACAAGCTCCAAGAGCTTGGTTTCACAGATTCAGCTCTTTTCTTATTCATTATGGTTTCAAAAAGTCTGTTTCAGATAATTCTATGTTTGTTAAGGTTTCTTCAAGTGGTATTCTTATTCTATTGTTATATGTGGATGATATACTGTTAACTGGTAGTTCATCTGTATTGATTGATGATCTTATTACATCCTTGAAGAAAGAGTTTGCAATGAAATAATTAGGGGATTTAGCATATTTTCTGGGTATTGAAGTTGTTAGAGATAATAACTCTATTTTGTTGACACAAAAGAAGTATATATTAGAGTTATTGGAAAGAGCAAATGTTGGGAATATATGTTTTAAAACATAAATTGATTTCCCATTAAAACTGTTTTAATACTCATAAAGTTTTTCATTAAAGAATAAATCGTTTTAGTCATTAAAGTTTTGACCGTTTCATTTTTATGGGTGTTAATTGTGTGAGTTATGGCATAATTAATTTTCATTAAACTCTTTGAAACCCTTTACTATAAATCAGTTTTTGGTTGGAAAATTAAAAAAGAGTTGAATGTCTTTTATGTTTTTGTTTTAACAAGAGAAAAGGGTTTTGTGAAAGAAAAAAATGTGTGAGCATCATTTGTTTTCTAGAGTGATTCTGAGCAAGAATGAAAGTGTAGAAGTTTCACATCCTCTCACCGTGCAAGAGTGATTGTGTAAGAGATTGATCTTGGTTGTTTTATCCTGGGGACGACGCGTCATTGAAGAACTGCTTGCACAATCTTGGGCAGAGCCGCGAAACGTCTTAAAGAAAGCGACCTAGTCCGCGACTCAACCATAACGTTATTTGTTTTGTGTTTGATTTTATTTGTTGTGCAGGCATAATTCAGCAATTGTTCCAACAGCAAACTTATTGGATTGTAAACCATGTGATACACCAGTTGTTAAGGCAAGTAGACTTTCTATTCATGATGGTGTTAAGCTTGATAATCCTAGTTATTACATGACACTTGTAGGAGCTCTACAATATTTAACTGTTACAAGGCCTGACATTTGCTTTGGGGTTAATTATGTTTCCCAGTTTATGCATTCTCCTTCTGATATGCACTTACAGCTTGTTAAGAGGATTTTGAGGTATTTGAAAGGTACAGTTGGCATGGGAATTACTTTAAGAAAAAGTGATATTACAAGTCTTAAAGCATATACTGATTCAGATTGGGCAAGGTGTCCAGACACAAGAAGGTCTACTTCAGGTTTTGTTGTTTTTTTAGGATCAAATTTGGTTTCATGGTCATCTAAAAAGCAACCTACAGTGTCTAAGTCCTCTGCAGAAGCTGAATATAAGTGTCTCTCCGTTGTTGCTGCTGAATTAAAATGGTTCACATATTTGTTGAATGATTTACAAATTCTTGTTAAGAATGTGTTGTTATTGTGTGATAATACAAGTGCTTTATCCTTGGCTTCTAATCATGTTTTTCATGCCAGGACAAAGCATATAGAAATTGATATCCTGCTTGTTAGAGAGCTTGTTGAAGATGGTTTTTTACAACTCCAGCACATTTCCTCAGAAGATCAGTTAGCAGACATTTTTACAAAGGGCTTATGCTTTCCTACTTTCTCCAAACTTTTGGACAGGCTATTGGGTTCTTCTTCTTCAGTGTTTTCTTCAGCTTCTTCTCCAGTTCAGATTGCAGATATTTCTTCTTCTTACTGTATTGTTTGTCAATCTGTTTCTGTGTTTTTCAGTATCAGATTGCAGGGGGGTATTAGAGATATAGATATGTAAACTGTAAACAGTGAGTGTGTGAATAATCTGTGTCAAGTCAACTAGTCAATGTTGACTTGACCTGTGTTGTAATAATTCTGTGTGTGGCTGTTATATTATTACAGCCATATGATTGTCTTTAAATACTCTCTGTAATAAGTCAAATCTGTATTGAAAATATCTCTCTTTAATAATATTAAGATTATTTGTTTCTCAAGTTGAGTGGGCTGCTGATATTATCATGGGTGATTGATCATGTGATTTGGACATCACATGGGCAGTTGAAGATGATAGAAGAGTTGGGGTGTTTGTGAGATAAAATTTAACAAATAGTGTAGGTGTTGCTATTATCGTTATGGTGACCGATGGAGGAAAAAAAGGGTATCAAGTTTGCAACAAGCTTCACAACCCCAAGTTTGCTCTTCTCTTCCTCCACCAAATCCAGCGACACTAGTACTTTTTTTTTTCTTTTGATTCTTGGGTTATGATTACTTCTTTCTGCCTCTTTTTCTTTTGCTTCTTTCTGCACTGAATTGTGTAACACCACAACAGTTGCCTTAGATTTAACAAAAGCCGTGACCTGGCTCCTCCCATTTCTGTTGATCCATGTTGAAAAACTAAAAGAAAGTTGATATAATTTGTGTGACTGAATGCAAATATATTTGTAATGAAAAATAATTAAATGATGTGCTAGACATGATAGCAAGAGAAAGTTATGATAAACAAACTAAGCAAAACACATCAACAAATTAATGTGCAAAAATCAACAAGACTTATCAGGATCTTTTAAAGATAAATAAGATTTTGTTAAGAATCTTTCCTCTAACAACTTAAACATATTTTTAAGCAATCCTGCTACTTGAACAGCTTAATGACAGCTGCTTGACCGCTGATTTTCGCGTGGCAGTGATTTGGCGGAGAGAGGTACAGATCTTTCTTAACACGTCACGTTAATGAAAAGTAATGAAAATAAGAAAAATAAAATCAGTCAGCCGTTTGATTTACTGAGAGGTTTGCGAGTAACGGAAAGTACATGCTTCTCTCTCTTATGTTCATCTTCACAACTAATTCAGGATTTAAAACCCTAGATTAATTTTTGAGAGGCAGAGTCATTATTAAAGATCAAAATAAACAAACAATCAGGTTCAGAAATTAGAAAAGAAAAGAAAATATTTAACCTTCATCCCTTCCATCTCTATTTCTGTTAATTGGTTAGATCTTATAAGCAATTAATAATTCTAAATTTCTAATTAGTCATTCTAATTTTATTTTAATCAGAGGCTTAATTAAATAATTTCTTCGTACTAATTTTGATTTTTATAGATAATACTAACTCCACTAAGATTAATAAGTTACTGTGTTGGCCATTAATGGAGGGCAATTCTAAACAATGATGAAAATTCCTGCCGTAAAGAAGAAACAAACCAAGATATGAAAGCAGGCTTGCTTGTGCATGATGTTAGACTTGATTATTCCATCATAGAAGAATTTGCATTCACTGTTCGATAACCCTGATTAGAACTGTTCGGATAAAAACTTTATGTATGATGATCGCCATAGAACACAGTGCGGACGAAATAGAAAAAGAGAAGAAACTAATAAGTCTTTTCATTTATTTATTTACTTATTATTGTATCTTCGTTTTTTTTTTTTTGTTTTTTTTTAAGTGCGCAGCAAATTTAGAAACATTCTCTTTCCGATATGGAAGTGGCCACATCAGAATTGCGGTTACTCCGCTGTTATAAAGCGGGTCATATAGCATAGTTTAGATCGACAAACAAACTAAACGATTTTTAAGATAGATTCTACTGTTTTATGTAGATTAAATTTTGGAGTAATAACTGGTCAGAGAAAATAGTGCGATGATATATAACATAATGAAGTTATCATTACGGCTAAGTTTGTAAACTCGAATCCAACCGTAAAAGCACTTATTGTGTACCCAATTTTGTTTATGGTTAGTTATAAAGAAAACCAACCAACCGTAATTAAGCTACGGTTCCTTCTTTAAATCTCAAACCTAGTCGTAACAAAATTTGGAAAAATAATATAGTTTCAAGATTTTTATGATTTGGTTTTTTAAAATCGAACCTAACCTTAACAACTTCAGAGAAATAATTTTTTCTCTTAATCGAGTGAACCTAACAAAAAAACAACTTATCAAATCTATGGTTTACGATAGAGAAAATTTGGAAGAAGAAGAATTAGGTTTTGATTTTAGTTTTAGGTTTTTAGTTGGAGGGTAACTTAGATATTTGTTATTGCATCAAGACACCTCATAACCAATTTTTTAGTCACTAAGAGCAACTGCAGTGGTGCGACCATAACCAAAGAGCAAAGAGCAAAAAAAAACTAAAATTTGGGTTTAGTCCGTGTTGGAACGCAGTGGAGGGAGACTAAAATTTGGTCAGGCGCAACTTTGAGTTACGCCCCAATCAGGCGCAATTCCAAATCTCGTCCCATTATTTATTTATTTTTTTATTATTGTTCATACCATTGGAATTGCGCCCCATTTTTTTTTTTAATTGTTGTTAATTGTTGGGGCGCAACTTTGAGTTACGCCCCAATCAGTCTCTTTTTTTTTTTTTTTTTTATTGTTGGGGCGTAACTTTGAGTTACGCCCCAATCAGGCGCAATTCTAAATTGCGTCTCATTTTTTTTTTTTTTAATTCGGGCGTAACTTTGAGTTACGCCCCATCATCAGGCGCAATCCCAACACCCCGCTCCATCAGGCGTAACTTTAAACTACGCCCGACTAAAGACTAGACTAAAGACTAAATATGGTCTGGGTTTTGGTTATAGTCCGGTCTTTGCTCTTTAGTCCGTCTCCACTGCGTCTGTTTTTTACCAAAAAATTTGGTTATACTCCACGACTGTGGATGCTCTAAGAATCCATGTGAAGCCCTCTATTGGAATGTGAAGCCCCAATAATAGGCTTCAACAAAAAACGTTAAAGAGCAGGTACATATTCTATTCTGCCGAATTACACAAGTAAACCAACTCAAACACGTTTCGTTGGGGAATAAAATTAGGAAATTTCGAATTGCATGGTTCAAAGGCGAAAATACATGGTCTTCGAATTTCGGACCCTAGAAGAACTTATCCTTCATATGAGCAGATAAGCGTACGTTTAAGTTTGGTGAGACTTCGGGGATGTCAGTGGGAACAACGTTAGCAATTCTGGTTCTGAACTTGTTTTAGATCGCGGGGAAGGATGCAAATAAAACCTCCTCTCTTGGATTGCCTTCTCTTCTTCCTCCTCATTATTTAAACCATCATATGGTGAGTTCTGCACTGCTTTTTCTTCGAGGATTGATAAGTTTGCAAATGGCTGTGAAGGGCTTGGAATAGGACTATAATTAGCTACCTTTGTTGGAGAAGGGACTAGTTTTGTTTTATGCACACCAGTTCTAGATGGAGACAAAATCGGTGAACCTGGTCTGAATTGAAAACCGGGATTTACAACTTCCAGTTTAGTTTTAGAGTATTGCCTTCTCTCATGCAGTTTGAATGTTGGTTTCTTCACACCTATTACTTTGGTGGTCATACTTTCATTGGTTGCAACTGCATTATTGTTTGACTGAGGAGGTACATTAGATGTTCCATGATCCCCATCTGATGAACCAGTTAGACGTTGAACAAGCTCGCGGAAGGTGTTTGTATCAGCTTGCACGAAAGTCGTCAATGGCGTCGAGTCTTGCATGGCTTGGTTGCTTGTTGGTTTTTCCATATTGGTTTGAGCGTTACTTAGCAGAACCTCAGTAACGTGCCAATATTCTCTTGCTCAAGAAGAACCTTCTGCTCCCAGCCCCAGAGACTCTATGGCATGGTACCTCGTTTAACTTCAAGTAAAATTAACCTGCCAAAGAGTAATTAGTCTCTGCAGTTGTTGAAGAATTATAAATAGTTTAACAATACGAAATTTATGTGTAGCCGCTCTTTTAGTTTTCGGAGCTCTCTTTCCAGAAGAGGGATAGGAAGAATTGTCAAACTCAAAATAATCAAGTTTTATGAAGGATGGTCAGGGAAAAGTTCTCTTACTTCACCAAGGTTTTGGGATAAAATTGTCATAAGAAATTAAAAATCCAATCAAATGAGAAAACGGACATCATGAACTGCATGCTTGATTTATTTCCGAAATTTCATTTAGGCTAAGAAATAGAAGACCACGGTATGTTCTATTTATCAACTAGAAAATTGTCATGACTCATTACACGTTTATGAATTTAAGAACTTGGTAATATGCACTTAAGCAGCAACAAACAAAAACAAAAATGGCATGCAAAGAAGTTACGTAACTTCAAATTCAAGCCATACATACATAGAATTCTCTTTGATAAAACAAAGTCTTTTTTTTTTTCTTTCCTTTTTCTGATCGGCAAAGTTAATCAAAGAAGGCATTAAAATTTACAAAAATTAAAATTCCATAGAATAGAGAAAGATTAAACCTCTCGATTGTGCAGCCATCGATTATTCCTTAACCCTAATGGATGAGAAAACGCAAAGCAAAATGCATGAGGGATTTCAGCAGATTTTCATTTTAGGGAGAGGAAGAAAGAAGGAAAGAAAGAAGAAGAAGAAGAAGAAAAGGGAATGAACAGAAATTTGGCTTTAGATGGTTTAACACTGGAACAGTCTAACGCCAGTTAGGACAAAACGAAAAAGACCTCAGACTAGAACCGCCATCTTGCCAAGTCATCAGTTTGTTAAAAAGGGCAAAAAAATGCACAGAAAATTACTAAAATATCCTTTATTTTCTGATCTTGCGGATTTTTAACAAAGAAGAAGAAAAAAAAAGACAAAATTGTCAACAAGATGGAAGATATTGTTTGTTGCTAAATAAATATGTAATGCAAGACAAGGCATTTTTCAAAGTGCCCTTGTCATGAAAATAACCTAACATTTGGCTCTTCTATGAATGGTAAAATGAGATTTTTGCTGTGCAATTAATTGGGTGTTTAGACCCATCTATATAAGCGACAACTACATGACGTGTTGGAATGATACCTAGGGAGAGAGTGAGACAGAAACGGACAGAAAGGTTATTATCTGGGTAAAGGGAACCCATCCTCAAGGCATTGAGTTTGAATGTCTTGCATGAGCCGTCGAAGCTTCGCAGGATGGTTGGTAACAACACCATCTACTTGTTCAATTAGCATTCTCCGCATAGAATCTGCATCGTCGACAGTCCAAGAATAAACTTTCTTATTCCTCCTGTAGACAAAAAGACACAAAACTATTAGCAGCAATTCACCATAAACAATACACTGTTATAAAGGTATAAACTGATCTTGAGGTTAAATCATTTGTCAGGATATTTTCAGATGAACATGCATCCAGGGGCCTGGGAATACACTGTTTTACCCATAAAATAATACGGAAGTAGCAAAGAAGCCCTTTATAGTTTATAGGAAGGGTGACATTTAATATAAGAGCTTCGAAACATGGATATTAGTTTGGTCAGTTTGAAATTAAACCAGATCACTTAGTTTTGCTTTCAGTGTTTTTGCATTGTCACCTCACAGTTGACTAGACTGGTAGGGGTTATATATCTGGTTTAGGGAAAGACAATAAATAACACTTAACACTTAATTCGACCAAATTCCATGTGCTGTGTTTATGTTAGCAGTAAAATGCGGGTGGTTATGTCAAAAATAATACAGTGAAATTACACATGGATGAATTTAGTTGGAAATCATACCCATGAAGAACTCTCACAAGCTTGTCATCAACTAAAGGGTGATACACCCCAACAACACCAGCTTTTTTCATTCTTAGTAAGTTGGTTCTAGCACCAGTCAAAGGATCACTCATGACAATGTAACCAACCTGCCAAAGAAAGACGAACATCCTTCACGATCAGAAATTGGCTTTAAGGAATATAAAGAATGTATGCTGTTTTGCGCAAAGTATAACCCTTTCCCCAAGCAGGGTAGTAAGACTCGGCCGTTTTGACTTTTGATCACACAACAAACGTTTCTTCACCAAACGACAACATTCATGTAATAAATAAGTAAATGTCCACGCAAATCAACCAGACTATTAATGGTATCTTTTCTGCATAGTGACTACCACCAATCAGAACATATTACGGCAACTCAGTCAACTTTTCCAGCATCAAAACAAGGAAACATCACAGTCTAAGTTTGTCAGATTGTGGGTTTTATGATCAATAATCCATAGGAGAATCAGTAAATCAGCAATAACAGGCTCAGTATATGGTTGGGCCACCATCCAGTAAACTGAGCATACTATAATCATTTTATAATGCTAACAGGTTTAATATATTCTGAGGTGTATTGTCTGAACCCAAGGACAACAACACTCGAACAAGTAAGTTATACAGTAGGTTGAATACTCTGATATGGTTAAATTGTCCTAGCTCAAGTGTCTGACAATGCAGATCAGCATTGTCAAAGTACTTAAAGTCAGAGGACATACTAACTCAAGGAGGGCAATGAAATTGGTCAGCCACTTGGCGTAGATTTTGTTGAGTTCAACATTCTTGCTCTATAAGCCTTTATTTTCCTGAGTTATTGCACTCCAGTAAATATTATTCCAAATCAAAAAAATTCCTGAATTATCGCACTCCAGTAAATATTATTCTAAATCAAAACACAAATGCCATAAAAGGTAAGAACAAGTGAAGCCTTCTCACCGTCACGTCAGACGATAGTCTGATTATATCCCTAGCTAACGTGTCACTTTTAGCCCAAATGATACAATTTTGACACTGTGTTCTCTTTACCTGCAAAAGTTCGAAGTAGAAAACCTCAGTTACTCAATACTTTTAAGAAAGATAGACAAGTAGACGGAGGGACAAACAGGAAGCCCTGCTTGGATCAGCCAACTTTTCCTCACATTTTATATTAATAGGCCACATATGCGTTGGTTATCATGCCTACTCTTAACTGGCCGGGAGCAATTATACCTTTTTAGATAACCGATGAGCACATACCTCAAGAGTCAAATACAAACTACTCCCTTAAGGAACTATACTTACGACTAAAGATTCGAGTCTCCCAGATTGGCCAAACGACACTCTCATGGAAGGCAAAAAGCCTGCTAATGTGAGATTAAAGCTTAAAAATTTTCATTCGGCAACTGACTCAAAAAGCTAAGAGCTAAGTTAGCCAGTTTGAAAGGAACAAATTCGATGCTCATGCATAGCTTAAGCCAGCTTCAAAGATAGGTCGTCGAGATTTCATATACAGTGGTAAGTGGTAACAATAGAGCAAGCTGCCACAGGCGGTGCTTTAGGCCTGCTCGCCACTCAGCAACCTATGATACGATAATTCTACAACTAAGATATGTGTTCAGATGGTGAAAGCTTCTATTTTTGCTAAAGCGACACATAATTGATCTTACATTCCTGCCAACAACCTAAGGCATTTCGTGGCCTACAACTCTTCCAAGGCAGCTACTTACTTTTCTTTGTTAAGGGACCTTCGGAGTTCTTGACCAACTGGGAGGGGATTAGGCAGGGGAATGATAAACGAACTCTCACTATTATAGAATTTGCCGAAGTAGGGAGACATCTGGAGAGCATTTTGATAAATTATGTTTATTAACAAATATATAACGAGATTACTGAAACTCATCTTAGACATAATTAATGCATATATTATTTCCAAGCATGAGCTAGGCACACAGAGAAAGAAAAATAAATAAATAACTCCAGTCGATCTGATAATGAGAAACTCTGTGTGCTGCCAACCTGCCATAATTCCCCTCCTAACAAGTTTTGACCAACAATGAAGAAGCTAGGCTGTGAAACCATTTTTGTGTGCATATACACGAATCAGTCAAACGCAATCTACTTACAATAGAAAGAATATCTTTTGCTAGTCCTTGCTCATATTTTGGAGGCCCCACTTTTGCATCCAAGATTACATGCCGAACTGATTTAGATATTAACTGCACAAAGTTAAAACAAAGCATTGTAGATATATCGTTTCCAGAAATACCTTCGGGAATGACAAAGAGTAGAATTACATGACGAATCACAAGCAGTGCCAGACTTCTGGATGACCTTTGATATTGCGATTATGTAGCCACCAGATAGGTAACGCTTAATGTGTGAGATCTTGTCAAAATAATATTCAAAATGTTCCATGTCTATTATAAAATGAAAATTGTGAGGGGTGGGGGAAGGGTAACCCCTGAAAATACCATCAATGCATCTTCGACTGTTGACATTTCTTGTTCGTGAAACTCTTGATGGGACAGATGTTTGACACCCAGTTCTTTTATCTACAACCAGAAACAAATAGATCATCAGTTCAACATTGTTGAAAAAGACTTACAAAATGAAACATTTAAGGTCACACAACAATTGTACCTAATTAGTTTTAGAACAAGTACACCTAATTTAGACAAAATTACTTTAAAAAGGTTAAGGTAACTATGTGCTTGAACATAAATGTTAAGGGAGATAATTTGGTGTAAGATGTGTATTTAGTTAATACATAAGATATACCAGGAGAACTCTAACCTCTTTCCTGGTCAAGAACCCAACTTTTGCGGTCTCGTTACCAGATATTCGCTGCAAATCCCTGCCTGTGCCACGTAAAAATCAAATGTCCTAGTATTTTCAAGAAATATAAATATACACACACACACAGATATATGAATATGATGACTATGAACAGTTAAGTTTTGGTTTATATATTTCAAACTCATAAGTACTGCTCCATTTGGAAAGGTCGACAGTGTTGGTCGAGTTCATATTCCAGTCAGGTTCTTGTTCTATGGAAATTCCTAAAAATACCATACTAGTACAACATAATTAACACCTTTTCTTTACTTTCATGCAGCAAATCATATGCTACAGGCTTCCATGGTGGTCACATGAACAACTAACTCTTAAATGTTTCTGTATTTAAGATAAACATATACCTATCATGGAGAGCAAACAAAATTCCATCGGAAGAACGAGAAACATCAACCTCAATGCAGTCAACTTGAGAGCTAAGGGCACTACGATATGCAGAAATCTGGAAAGGGAGACAAAAAGAAGTAGTGTTTAAATTATACACCTTATCCAAGAGTGAGTTATTTTCACCTACATGCATGCAGAGGCATATGTGCACAATCAATGAAGGAATAGCAATAAAAATCTAACTTGCGGTGAATTAATCTATGTTTCACCTCTTTCATACAAGGTACAAAAACTTCAAAGTGCTTCTACGAAGCTTGTAAAAGATATCCATACACACGTGATTCTGAAGAACAGGCGGTGATTCTTGTACAACTCCAATAATCCCCTAGAAAGCTAATTTACCATTATTACCTACCTTTCTTGCTACGAGATTGCAAGGCAAAATAATTTCCATGAAACTCAGATCCGTTATGGATGGTGGCATGGCGCCCTATCTATAAGCCCTGATCCTAGGGATGGCGCAACCTCTGATCGGAAGGTTATTTGGGCATCACCTGACCAGGAGTAAGTAGCAAAGTGGCTTGCCCCATAAATTTTTGTATATTTTCCCAAGGGATTCTCTGACCTAAACTATAGATTCTTACAGGAATCAGCTTAAATGGTTTTCTCCTGGAGGAATCACATTATTACGAAATTAAACTCGGTAGAGACTAAAGAGAACTTAAACCCTTACACCCTAACTCTAGAACAGAATAAGAGAACTAAAAAATAATAGGCTGAATATACATACAGTGTTGGGGAAAGCTTTAGTTGGATCACCACCATGAGCACATACTAAAGGAGGATTCTTAATCCAACCACATTTCTTTGCTTGTAACTGCAACAACAAAACAAAGTATTAGCAAGAAAATCCAACATGATTTATTATTTCTAGAGTTTATACTAATAATTTCAATTTCACACCTGTTGGATTCGTCTGAGTCTAAAATGAAAGAAGATCGGAGGAATAAGAGCTAACAAAATGAGAATCAAAAGTAAACGAAAGAATTTCTTGGATGAAAATCTTATAAATTGATTCCGAAAATCGTTAGGGTTTTGTTGTCTCTTTTTGGTTTTCAAAATCGCCATGTTTCTTTTTTCTTTTCTTGGTTACAGACTTATACAGTATTTATTTTCTGATCGATTTGGTTATGTTATTTTACACAGTGCTTTACTGCTTTGTTGATTCTATTTGGGTAGGTGAACGCGTCGACCCACCGGAGGATGCGGACCAGCGGAGACGATAGCCACCGTAGGAGGCCTCGGGCCAGCTATGAGATATATCCGAAAAGAGAAGTAGTGTTAGAAAATAGGCAACGCTTTTTGTTAATCTGTAACTTTTTTTTTGTGGCTAATCTAGCCAAAAAACAAATTACAGATTACACAAAAAGCGTTGCCTATTTTTTAACACTATTTCTCTTTTCAGATATATCACACATTCCTACTAGTAACGAGATAGTTTCGTTGAATGGTTCCGCGTAGAGAAAATCAGCTTTCCGCTGAATGGTTCAGCGCAGATTGATTTATTTTTTGATCTACGACTGAGATGGTTGCGTTGTTCCATTCAGCGCATCCTAATTCCACTTTTCGTTGTTTCATTCAGCGCGTCTACTTTTCGTTGTTCCATTCAACGCATCTCGATGCTAGATTAGCACTACCATTAGGACGGGAGGTTATTCTAGCTTCTAATCTAGATGCTAGATTAGAAGACCATAGGAC
The DNA here is from genome assembly GCA_023531295.1 of Papaver armeniacum. Lineage (NCBI taxonomy): Eukaryota > Viridiplantae > Streptophyta > Magnoliopsida > Ranunculales > Papaveraceae > Papaver > Papaver armeniacum. The sequence continues at coordinate 47,249 of JAJJWW010005536.1, forward strand.
TTAGCCTGAGCCATGGTACTTTATACCATGAGCTTAACCGCGAGATGAATAGAATGATAAAAGCCTGTAGGAGGTACAAAAGCAGGCTAACTGGGATAAATGATAAGCAAGTTTGGGTGATTAAAGGTTCTAGAAAGCCTAGTATTGAGCTTAATGTTAATGCAAATGGAGGGGGGGGAATGGAATAGTATCTATAATATGTTTGATATCTTAGTTGAACATGGAGATGAAATGGAAAGTTCTGAGGTTATTGGTATGTGAAGGTTTTGGTACAAAACTTCAATTCTGGATCTATCAACAAGGAAGGGACTTCTAATGATTATAGGGGTCAAGTTAGTTATGCAACAAATGGTTCAAGAGGCAAGTTCTTATCCAAAGGTAGTAATACTTCTAATAGTTTTGTTTTGGCTGATGGAATGTTAGAGGGTTGAATGACCCTCGCAGAGAGAAGTTATTAAATTTAACATTCAAAATAAATTGACCATTATGGGTATCGTAAAAACCCATGTGCAAGCTCAGAATATGAACAATATTGAATTTTGTCATAAATAAAAATTGGTGTTTTATTGATCATTATGAGAATAATACTCAGGTAGAATGTAGATAAGGTACAATCCTCTTGAAATAAATATTATGGTGGTGCATAATGCTTCTCAAGATTTTTTGGAAGTTACACGACAACTAGTATAAATCTCAAGTTTGTTGTGACTTTTGTTTATGGTGATAATAATGATAGAAGTATTAGAACTTCTCTTTTCTAATGATTTGTCCGCTTTCAAATGCAAATCTTAATGAAATAATATTTTGTTTAGATAATCCTTGGGTGGTCTTAGGGGACTCTAACAAGATTCTTAATTCAAATGAAAGGATTGGTAGTCAGGTTGGGTCAACTTCTTCGATGGAGAACTTTATTAAGTGTACTTATGATACTCATTTATTTTATCTTCCTTTCTCTTTTACTCACTTTAAAGTTGATTTTCCCCCTTGGTATTTTTGATCATTCTTCAATGGTGGTGTCAGTTTTTTAGAAGAGACAACATGGTCCCCTGGTCCCCCCCTCTTTTCAGGTTATGTAACTATCTAATTGACGAACCTGATTTTTTTGTGCTTGTTTGAGAGATTTGAAGTCAGAAGATCAAAGGTAATACAATGTTTATTCTTGTTTCCAGTTGAAGAGAGTCAAGCAGAGATTGGTGGAGTTGAGGAAGGAGAGATTTTTTAATCTTTCTAATTATGTTGTTGAAGCTAAGAGGGTTACGATGAGTGCCCAAGTTGCGGTTCAAGTTTGGGCTCTTATCCCATTGTTGTTGTTGAAGACAAAAATGTTGTTAGTAGTTATGCCAAGGTTGCTAGACATGAAGATTTTATGCTAAAGCAAAAGTCTAGATTGCAGTGGTTGACTGAGAGAAGATGTAGGAACAATATTTTGTCCCATGGTGATTTTGAGGGAAATTTGATGGAGGAGGATAATGAAATTGCTCTGGAATGTACTTCTTTCTTTTTTTTTTCTCTTTTTGGTTTGGGGCTGAATGGATATGATGAAGATGATTCTGCTTTTGTTCAGTTCTCAAATTTGGTTTTTGCTGATGATGTTGATAAGCTTAGTGCTCCCATTTCCAAAGATGAAATTGTTTGTGCTCTTTCTTGTATTGGTTCTAGAAAGGAGCCAAGCGCTGATGGATTCTCTAGTCACTTCATCAAGGTTTATTACTGAAGTTGATTTTATGAAGGTTATTCAAAAAAAAAAAAAAAAAACGAAGTTCAAGATGCTTGGAGAGGTAAATAGCACCTTCCTGACTCTAGTTCCTAAAGTTGTTAATTCTTCTATTATTGAGGATTTTAAATGTATCTCTTGTTGTAATGTGATTTACGAATGCATCACTAAAATCTTACCAGTTAGGATGAAATTTTTGTTAAAGAATCTTATTAGTGATAATCAATCTATTTTTATCTCAGGTAGGTTTATTCAAGATAATATCATGTTAGCTCATGAAATATTCAGGAATTATCATAGAAATGTTGGTACCCCTAGGTGTGCTTTGAAAATAGACCTTAGAAAGGCTTATGACACTATGTCTTGGGATGCTATTATGCTTTGTTTTAATAAAATGGGTTTTTCTTTTCTATTTATTTCTTGGACTATATTTATATCTCTTCGGAGAAATTTTCAATCTTGTTAATGGATCTCCCTATGGTGTTTTTTTTCTAGTAAAGGTCGTTGGCAGGGTTGTCCTCTTTCCCCTTATTTGTTTGTCTTGATGATGGAAATTCTAAGTGTTTGTCTCAAGTATCAGGTGGTTGCTGGAAATTTTAGTTTGCATCCTAGATGTAGGTTGACTCATCTCACCCACCTTTATTTTGTTGACGATGTTCTAGTCTTTTTTAAAAGTTTTGCGTCAGCTAATGAGTCTCTCAAGAGTGCTCTGATCGATTTTAGTGAAGTTTCTGGTTTGGAGTTGATCAAATAGAAGACTGCTTTATTATTCCTCATTTTTTGATTATGTTCATTGCTTGGACTATAGCTCTGGTGAGCCTCCAAGTCGATATCTTGGTGTTCCTTTATTGTCCACTAAGTTGTCTTATCAGATTGCAGTCCTCTTATTTTCAAGGTGTCTAAAATGGTTAAGTCTTAGAAGTGTAAAAAAACTGGCTTATCCTGATAGACTAATGCTTATCAAAGTATTTTCAAGTGGGATAATATTTTCAGGCTTTCTTGTTTCATCTTGCCTAAGGGATCTGTTAATGTAAGACCCTAAATCTCGTCAACGCTATTTGACCGGTCTAGAGATGATCAAGAGACGATTTAGTCGCAAGTGACTCGATTAATCAATATGAACGTTAATTAATAAAGATTAATCTAACAATAATTTAGAATCTAAATTAGTAACGTCGGATAGATATCGAAAAGCTATGTGAAATGGACTACTCGAACGTGTCATTCGGACACCGGACGAAGAAGATATCATCAGATTAGTATGGAGGGAAAAATAGTACTTTTGCAAATAGACTGACCTGGCTGCCCATATCTGAATCGCTGGGTGTATCAGTAAATTTGATTTGGCCTTATCTATACCAAATCGAGAAGAGTTCATTATTTTTCTTTCTTCTTCTTCATTCTTCTTCTTTCTTCCCTTCTTTCCCTTGTTCTTCTCTGCTCGTGTTTCTGTGAGAGGATTTTGTGATTTTGATATCAGAAATTTAGGGGAAAACATTAAGACTTAATTTTTGGTGGTGGTGTTGATATTAATCGAGCTCGGGAGAAGAAGGAGATGTTTTTGTTATATTTGGAATTATTGTTTTGAGAATGAATTCGAGTTCTCAGGTGAACTTGTGGGTTAATTGGTCTGCTGTTAGTTGTAGATTAGAAGGGTTGAGGTTTAATTAAAGTTCTGAAGTCATTTTCGAGATGATCAAAGAGTTAGGGTTTCTGTTCTTCCCCGAATTGGAATTAGGGTTTTTCAAGATGAAATGATGATTTGATTACGGATAGAGAAGAAAAAGGTAAAGGATATGTTTCGTTAATTTGAAGACTTAACAACCGATTTCTCAATTACAGTGAAGAATTGAATGAAACTAGGGTTTCTCAGAAGATTGGTTCTAAGTTTGATTTGGTGATGAACAAGAAGAAATAAGGACTGGGTTTGATTAATTGAAGAAAGGGTTGGAGTTAATTGGATATTGTGGAGCTGTTCTGAGGAAGAATTGAGGAATTAGGGATTTCAAGTAACTTATATCTAGAATGCATAGAATTGGTGTTTAGGGAATTCGGTGATAATGGGAGTGTTTTGGTGTTGGATGAACTGAATCGGCGGGTTGTTGTAACCTTAAGAAGAATTGCAGAAATCCAGTTAAGCAAGAAGAGGAGTTGATTTGTATTTGCTTTGAATGTAATTGTGCGTGTAATATTTGTTGTCTGATTACCCCGCATGGAGTGTTTGTGTTTCTCCACAGCTCTTAGCTAAGTTGAGTAGGGCGGCTTCTTCCCCGTTTGAATATTATTGTAGTAGGGCGTCTTCTTCCCCGTTTCGGTAGTATTATAGTAGGGCGGCTTCTTCCCCGTTTAGATATTACCTAGTAGGGCGACTTCTTCCCTGTTTCGCTAGTATATATACTATTTTATTTTGGGGAAATCACTCGTGTGCATATTATACTTGTTTGTCTAACTATCTGATTTTTATGGTAATATTCAGAATCATGGTTTGTATGGGCACTTTGTGTGGACGATGTTATTATTATTGATTAGGGTTTCTCTCGCATAGTTTTCTCCAATGAGTTTGGCGAGGTTAGAGTGACACTTGCTTCATCATGCATAAATAGCTGAATGATTAGTTTCTTCTTGTTTTTTTCAATTTATATTCTTTTAGAACTGTGAAGCAGTTAGTGATTACTTGAGAGTTATATGTTTTCATTGAGCACCCTTTTAGGATGATGTGCTCAGTCATTCCCACTTCAGCTTCAGTTACCAGAAGAAATGGTGCACGTGAAGATATTCGTTTCCGTAGTTAAAAGCGTTACCGAACTGTGTTACATTTATGTATCTTTTGTATATGTGTATTCTTTATTTCTTGTAAAACAACATACTAACATATTATTATCATTTGAGAGTTCTTCACTTATAAATATCAGAGTGTTGGGTTCAAGTTGGTTTTAGCTCACATTATGTAATTATGATTCTTAAAATCGTCAATCTGGAATTGATTTCAATTAGATTATAATCCTATCATCTAAATAGGTTTATGTGTTGGGTCCTCACAGTTAAGGAACTCAATTCCATATGTAAGAGGTTTCTTTGGTCAGATGCAGAGACATGGAAGAAGTACCACCCTATTGGATGGGATGTAGTGTGCATACCTTATAGAGAAGGGGGGGTCTGGAGGTAGGAACATTGAACTCACTCATACGATTGCTAATCTTAGGCATCTTTGGGACTTGGTTAGCGGGAAATCCAACATTTAGACTTTTTGGATTCATAAAAATCTTCTCAAAAACATATTTGGACTATTAGTGTACCACAAGATGCTTCTTGGTGTTGGAGGGGGATTTTGGAGCAGAGACATATTGCTAAAGATCTTGTGTCTCATGTTGTGGGAAATGGCAAAACACAAATTTCTTATATGATGCTTGGTATATCCCAATGGTAGGCAAAGTGATTGGGTTGATAAATATGTGCTCGAGAAATTATGCTCAAATCATGATTGCAAAGTTGTTGATTTAATTGATGGATATGGGTGGTATTTTCATGACTCAATTGATTATGATATAAATCTTACTATTTAGAAATTAAAGGAAGTGGATTGTAACCTTAATGTCTCTGATTTGTTTATGTGGACGCCCAGTTCTTTTAGTGATTTTGCGATGAAAAATACCTATAAGACTCGTGTTGGTCAGAGAGAGGAGGTATCTTAGAATAACATTGTTTGGTTTAAATATCTTGTGCCTAGACACTCTTTTATCACCTGGTTAGGCCTAAATGGTAAACTTAAGACTAAGGAGAAGATGGTGCAATGGAGGTTAACTCAAGTGGTTGATTGTATAATTTGTGAGGGGGTCTAAATCTGAGGATTGTTTGTTTATTATATGTATGTATTCTACTAGCATATGGATGTGGTTGTTAATTAACCTGGCGAGATTGGGGTATACCCAATAAGACAAAATCTGGTCATTATGAAGTAAAATTAGGCCACCCCTTAACCTTGTATTTTCTAAATGGCTAATATGCCCTTGTTTAATTAATACTAAAAAACTGATTAGCTTAATTAATTGAGTTTAGATTAAAACTTTTGAAATCATGAATTTAAGTTATGAAATTTTGTTTTTGATTGAACTCATTTGGGAAGCTTTTTGATGAAAAAATTTTCTTTCAAGAATATTTTTTCAACGAAAATGAAAGCATAACACTTCTAAAAAGAGGATTGCAAAGCTGGGTATGAAATCATACTCAAAATTAAAGAAGAATTCAACACTTTCAGTTTTGAAACTATCAAAAGTCGGCAGGGTCGACGAATGAAGAACATCTTGAGCTAACTTTTTGGTAGGCAAGGTCTGCGGATGAAGAACATGCCGACAACTTATAGCCGGCAAGGTCGATGAATGAAGAAGATGCCGACTTTATTATTTTTGACACACAAGAGACTGTTGTAAATGCTTCACTAGTAGGCATCTTGTTGATTTCTTACCTTGTCGGCTATCTTATAGTCGGCAAGGTCGATAAGAAAATACCCTGCCGACTATAGAATTTTTGACATATAGATAAAAATGATTAGTCGGCAAGGTATTAATTTCATAACCTGCCGACTAAACTATAGTCGGCAAGGTATATGGATGAATATCGTGCCGACTAAAATATAGTCGGCAGGGTATAAGGTTGAATACCGTGTCGAACCTGTAACTACTGATTTCAGAGATGAAAAGTCGGCACGGTATTCAACCTTATAACCTGCCGACTATATTTTAGTCGGCAAGGTCGAAAAAAAAAACCTTGCCGACTTTCGATCCGTTTTGATTCTTCGTTTTTTTTTTTTTTTTTTTTTTTTTTTGATCTCATCATGTATGGTTAGAGTTTTGAAGAAAGATTTTGAAATTTTTTTGAATATGTTTTAGTCGGCATGGTTTTTTAGTATGGGCAATTTGGTCTTTTAACACCTTTTAGACACCCCTTAGCACACTAGTTTGGATGGGAATAAAATGGGTATACCCCAATTAATCTGGGTATACCCCAATCTCGGCAGGTTAATTAAGATGGGATATCATAGAGAGCTTCGTCACAAATGGATTAGTTGGTGTGTTCATGCTTTCTATGGTCAAGATCACATCTTCATATTCAAGAAGCAACTGCTTTTTTTACCATATTTGGCGTGAAAGGAATTGAAGAATATTTTTTAGAAAGTTTTTATCAGCGGATCGGGTGGGATTTTCTATCCTAGAGGATTTTAAATTGAGATATATGTCCATCAATCTTAAAGCCGAGGATAACTCTGGGACTAGGGCCTTTATAAGGAGACTTAATTTTGATTGTGGCTTTGTTGTCTATCGTTTTATTTTCTTTCGTTGGTTGGCTCCTACCCCGGATACCTTTATGGTTAATACATATAGCTCAAAGAAGGAGGGTTTTGGTGGTTGGGTGTTATTCTGATAAATAACTTGGATGATGTGGTTGCTGCAGCTAAGGATGGTGGACCTTCTATATTTGTCAATGATCATGAGTTTCAGGGATTGGAGTTGGGTTTGTGTCTTGATAAGATTGTGGGTATAAAGAGAATGTATCCTGATATTGATTCTATAGTGATTTATACTCTGTCGGCTAAGAAGCACTCCGCCTTGGATTCTTTTGCAAATTTGGGGAAAGATGAATAATTTAAGATCTTTTTTTTAAAGTTTTGGAATTTCTTACGTCTAAAGAGAAAGACAAATAGATCCATTGATCTTTTTGAAAGGTTTCTTTGGTCAGATGTAGAGACATGGAAAAAGTACCACTATATTGGATGTGATGTAGTGTGCATACCTTATAGAGAAAGGGGTCTGGAGGTAGGAACATTGAACTCACTAATATGGTTGCTAATCTTCGGCATATTTGGGACTTGGTTAGCGGGAAAACCAACATTTAGACTTTTTGAATTCATAAAAATCTTATCAAAAACATATTTGGACTATTAGTGTACCACAAGATGCTTCTTGGTGTTGAAGGGGGATTTTGGAGCAGAGACATATTGCTAAAGATCTTGTGTCTCATGTTGTGGGAAATGGCAAAACACAAATTTCTTATATGATGCCTGGTATATCCCAATGGTAGTCTTATTGATTGGGTTAATAAAGATGTGCTCGAGAAATTATATATGCTCAAATCATGATTGTAAGGTTGCTGATTTAATTGATAGATATGGGTGGTATTTTCCTGATTCAATGGATTTAGATATAGAGCTTACTATTGAGAATTTAAAGGAAGTGGATTGTGACCTTAATGTCTCTGATTTGGTTGTGTGGAGGCCCAGTTCTTTTAGTAATTTTGCGATGAAAAATACATATAAGACTTTTGTTGGTCATAGAGATGAGGTATCTTAGAATAACATTGTTTGGTTTAAATCTCTTGTGCCTAGACACTCTTTTATCACTTGGTTAGGCCTAAATGGTAAACTTAAGACTAAAGAGAAGATGGTGCAATGGAGGTTAACTCGAGTGGTTGATTGTATCATTTGTGAAGGGGGTCTAAATCTGAGGATTGTTTGTTTATTAAATGTCCTTATTCTACTAGCATATGGATGGGGCTGTTAATTAAGATGTGATATCATAGAGAGCTTCGTCACAAATGAATTAGTTGGTGTGTTCATGCTTTCTCTGGTCAAAATCTCATCTTCATATTCAAGAAGCAACTGCTTTGTATACCATATTTGGCGTGAAAGGAATTGAAGAATATTTTCTAGTAAGTTTTTTTAGCGGATCGGGTGGGATTTTCTATCCTAGAGGATGCTAGATTGAGATATATGTCTGAAAAAACGGGGGTCTAACAACCACACCCAATATTTCATTTAGGCAATTCGTATGGACTAACTCCAATATACTTCCAAGAGAATCAACTAGACAGTCATACTCAATCAAGGAAAATACATCCAAGAGTTATATCTCTGTTTCTCAGTGTAATCAGCAAATCAAACAGATAGAAATCCGTGAGCCAGATTATTATGAGAAACAACTTGAACGGTACCAAAGACCAATGTTCAAGTGCCAATCAATTTATATCGACAACCAAGGGTTGGATTATCTAATTGATTGAACTACGCACAACCTGTGATATTTCAATTATATAGAAAATATAATGTGAAGAAGAAATAACACATATACCATAATTTTGTTAACGAGGAAACCGCAAATGCAGAAAAACCCCGGGACCTAGTCCATATTTGAACACCACACTGTATTAAGCCGATATAGACTCTAGATTACTACAAGTTAACTTCAGACTGAAATGTAGTTGAGACCTAACCGATCTCACACTGATTAAGGTACAGTCGTGTTCCTTACGCCTCTGAATGCCAGCAGGACTCTACGCACTTGATTCCCTTAGCTAATCTCACCCACAACTAAGAGTTGCTACGACCCAAAGTCGAAGACTTGATAAACAAATCTGTCTCACACAGAAAGGTCTATTGAATGGATAAATTTGTCTCCCACATAAATACCTATGATTTTTTGTTCCGTCTTTTGATAAATCAAGGTGAACAGGAACCAATTGATACGCCAAACGTATATTCCCAAAGAACAACTGAGTAATATCAATCACCTCACAATAATCTTAACCGTATGGAAGCGGAACAAGATATTGTGGAATCACAAACGATGAGACGAAGATGTTTGTGACTACTTTTTATCTTACCTATCAGAGATTGAATCTGGAGCAAATCTTAGATAAAATAGTACTCAATACGATAGAACAAAGTAAGATCAGAACATGCAACTACAGAGAAAATAGTTGGGTCTGGCTTCAAAATCCTAATGAAGTCTTTAAGTTGTTAACCTATAATGGTTTTAGAAAAACCTAGGTTAAAGGAGAATCGACTCTAGTCGTAACTAGTATCACACAGGAGGTGTGGGGATTAGGATTCCCAGTTGCTAGAGTTCTCCCTTATATAGTCTTCGGTTAGAGCATAGCTCGGTTGAACCCACCAAGCGTTGGTATGTCAAGTTTGACTGTCATATGTTAGTGAATCAAAAATCAATTGAAGAGTCGCTTGATTATTATATACTAGAGAGAACTTCGTATAGGTTAGGCTAGAAAGATTAGGATAATGAGACATACAAGTATTACTCGAAGACTTGAAGAAAGTGAAGAAGTAACAAGCTACATCGACGACATCATCCTTCCTCTTGAGGTTAGTAATATTTTGACTTGAACTGTTTCATTCCCAACGTATCTTTCAAGTCTTGCTATATTGAAAACATAACTGCGAAGTTGTGAATGATTATACTCTAGTAAAAATAGTGTTAAGGAATTAGAATACGAAGTATAACGCTTATCTTTTGAAATTCATATATAAGACATCGACATAATCGTATGAATGTTATTTTGATTATGTGTATGGGTATGGGTGAAGATTTCGTCCTAGGAAACAATGTTTACATTCGTTTAAAGGAAGTATATTCATGAACTTGTTTTATGAATCGAAAGGGAAACCGCTAGGCTTATTGGTATTGTTATTCATTGCATATCTTTGGATTACCAATATGTGTGAGTTAGTAGAACCGATCATAACTTGTTATGTATCTTGGTAAAACTAGTCACACTGCCTGACTTATGTATTGGTATAACTTTTATTAGTGTAACCGATCATCAGTAATTACCTAAGATGGTATGATCGATATTTGTAATTGGTGTGACCGATCCTAGTAATTGGTGTAACCGATCCTGGTAATTGGTGTAAACGATCCTAGTAACTGGTGTGACTGATCACAAGTAATACCATAAGAATATGGTAACCGGTCCTGGTAATTGACGTGACCAATTTGGTAACTGATGTAACCGGTCCCAGTAACCATATTAAGGTAGAACCGATCCTTGTGTTTGGTAGAACCGTAAACCCATGATTAGTGTTGATTTGATCAATCACATAGTTCTTGGAAATCAGATGAACCAGTTTTAAACTTGTTTGGAAGTGTGGTATAATCGGTTCCAAGATTGTAAATATGAAAGAGGATTTACAATGAAATAAGATGTCGACATACTTTGAACATGTTCAGTAACTCTTATCTTTTATTGTTCAAAGATATTCCTTAATAACTCAAGGAGATCCCAAACCGAAATAAGTTGAGAATCTTTTAATTAAAGTTGTCAATTTTATATGCTTTTAATTACCAACAATTAAAATGCATATATCTGGAAAATAAAAATTGGTAATGTGCATTTACTAATTGGAGATTTTCTAGTAGGATTTCGGTTAATATTGGACAAAGCATTTCTAGAAATTATGAAAACCGAATTTGGAAATATATTGCATATCTTGAGAATATTTTCGGTTTTGGAAATTCCTTGGTGTCGAAACTTCCTTGGTCTATAAATACCCAAGTTTGCAATTCAAGCAAACTATCCTAAGAGCCACCAAAACTACCTTGTTGTGTTGTTACTAGTGGAGCCGTCTATTCGAAGAGTAAAGTACCATAATTAGGCAAAATCTCTTACGACCGCTCGTTTAAAGACTTATGTGGGATCAAGAAGCTCTACGAGTACCGTTGGTGGGAAACTAGATAATTGCAGTATTATTATTTTTGGATTTGATTTGATTGACTAAAGGTTGTTGAACTTTGATTGCACCTAGTTTGTTTATTCTTGAGAATCTTCTCTTCTGATATATAATATTCACTCAAACTAGATCGCAGTGTCGACAGGATCTTTAGAACTGTTTGTAGATCTAAAGACATCTTGTGATAATCCATTGTTAACAGACTCCGTTCTGTGCGTGATTGATCACAAAAGATTCAAGTTGTGGTGTACAGGTGTTTATTGAAGATTTAAGAAGATTTGAAGACGAAGAAGATTTCTGGTTTGGGTTCATAATCTTTGGTGTGCACAAAACTTGATCGGCTGGGATCCAACTATAATCGGTTTATCTTTGATAGATTTGATTGATTAGTTGCGTAGGTCGGCATCAATATTTAGTATCTTGGTAGATCCTATTTTTAATTGCATAATTTAAACTCTGCTACTTTGGTAGTTATTGGATAGATTGATCTAAACCCGACAAAGGAGTTTATTGGATTAAACAAAAGAGCCTTTGTCTAACTCATATCAGTGAGATTGAATAGAGTTGTTACCGAACAGATTTGTTGTTCCTTTATTATTTGGAATACGAACCAAAGGAATTTTTCCAGTGCGTGCACTTATTGAATGTTAGAAGCGCATGTGAAAAGACGAGGGTACCAAAATATACCTCAATCTAAAACTTTTCCACCTATAAGTCCTTTCTCCGAAAGTGATTGTCTATATGGACAGAGTCGAGACAATACAACTAATCGGTTCACACTTCGTGTGATCGTCTATGGATACGAGATCGAGACAATACGACAACAAGATAACTTGTGTGATTGACTATGGATACAAGATAGAGACAATACAACAACGAAGTATGTTTACTTGATAAAAGGTTCGGACTTAACCAAACACAATAGGATTGCTATCAAGTAAATAGGAATTAACATTTGTGTATTTTACTTCTAATTATAATAAAACAATTATAATTGCGGAAATAGAAAAGTAAAATACACGGAAAGATTTTGTTAACGAGGAAACCGCAAATGCAGAAAAACCCCGGGACATTGTCCAGAATTGAATACTCTCAGGATTAAGCCGCTATACTAAATCTAAACCAACTTCGTATAGTTGAGACCAAGCAACTAAACCTATAGTTCACCTAGTTTCGTCTGTATCCCTGCGCCTCCAACTTGCAATAAGTCACGCACTTGGAACAATTCCTTTGGTTCGTATTCCAAACAGTAAAGGAACAACAAATCTATTCGGTAACAACTCTTTTCAAACAAGTGATATGATTTTGACAAAAGGCTCTTCCGTTTATCCCAATAAACTCCTTTGTCCGATCCTTAGATCTATCTTTTCAACAACTACCAAAGTAATTGTTAAGACTATGCAATAAATACTTTGAATCACAAAGAATCGTATTGATGCCGATCTACTCAATTAATCAATCAAATCTATCGCAAAGATAAACCGATTATAGTTGGATCCTCCAGCCGATCAAGTTTTGTGCACACCAAAGATTATGAACCCAAATAAGAAATCTTCTTCGTCTTCAAATCTTCTTAGATCTTCAATAAACACCTGCACACAATCAACTTGAATCTCTTGTGATCAATCACACACAGAACGGAGTCTGTTAACAATGGATTATCACAAGACTTCTTTAGATCTACAAACAGTCTAAAGATCCACGTCGAAACTTCGATCTAGTTTGAGTGAATATTCTATCAGAAGAGAAGATTCTCAAGCATAAACAAACTAGGTGCAATCAAAGTTCAACAACCGTTAGTCAATCAAATCAATCGAAAACTAATAATAAACTGCAATTATCTAGTTTCCCACCAACGGTACTCGTAGAGCTTCTCAATCCCAAAGAAGTCTTTAAAACGAGCGACCGTAAAAGATTTCGCCTAATTAGGGTACTTTCCTCTCCGAATAGACGGCTCCACCAGTAACAACACAACAAGGTAGTTTTGCTAGCTCTGAGGATTAGTTTGCTCGAAATGCAAACTTCAATTTTTATAGACCAAGGAAGTTTGGACACCAAGGAATTTCCAAAACCGAAAATATTCTCAAGATATGCAATATATTTCCAAATTCGGTTTCCATAATTCCTGGAAATGCTTTGTCCAAATATTGACTGAAATCTCAGTAGAAAATCTCCAATTAGTAAATGCACATTACCAATTTTTATTTTCTAAAGATATGCATTTTAATTGCTGGAAATTAAAAGCATATAAAACTAAAAACCTTAATTAAAAGATTCTCAATTTATTTCGATCCGAGATTCTCCTTTGGCTATTAAAGAATATCTTTGAACAATAAAAGATAAGCGTTACTGCACATGTTCAAAGTATGTCGACATCTTTACTTTGTAAATCCTTTTTCATATTTACATTCTTGGAACCGATTTTCCACACTTCCAAACAAGTTTAGAATTGGTTCATCTGACTTCCAAGAACTATGTGATTGATTATCCTATCAAATCACCAATCATGGGTTTCACGGTTCTACCAAAACAAGTTTCGGTTCTACCTCCATGTGGGTACTAGGATCAGTCACGCTAGCTTTCCAAAAATTGGTTGACTAGGTACTAGGATCGGTTACCACATATTTATGGTATCTAACTTGTAATCTGTTGCACAAGTCATAGGATCGGTTACCAATATCTAAGACTTGTTGCACCTCTTACAAGGATCGATTCCCCTTTGCTTGTGATCGGTTGCACCTCTTACTAGGATCGGTTCCCCAATGTCTAGAGTTGGTCATACCAATTACAATAAATCGATCATACCATCTAAGGTGATCATTTAAGATCGGTTTCACTAATAAAAGTCAGGCCTTGTGAATAGTTTTACCAAGATACATAAACAAGTTATGAGCGGTTATACTAAACACACATATTGGTAATCCAAAGATTTACAATGAATAACAATACCAATAAGCCTAGCGATTTCCCTTTCGATTCATAAAACAAGTTTATGAATTGTACTTCCTTTAAACGAATGTAAAACATTGTTTCCTAGGATGAAATATTCACCCATACCCATACATAATCACAATAGCATTCATACGATTATGTCGATGTCTTATATACGAAGTTCAAAAGATAGACGTTATACTTTGTATTATAATTCCTTAATACTATGTATAACTAGAGTATAATTATTCACAGCTTCGCAGTTATGTTTTCAATATGCACGACTTGAAAGATACGTTAGGGAATGAAACAGTTCAAGTCAAATATTACTAACCTCAAGTGGAAGTATGATGTCGTCGTTGTAGCTCCTTACTTCTTCACATTCTTCAAGTCTTCATGTAATACTTGTAAAGTCTCATATCCTAATACTTTCAAGCTAACCTATATGAAGCTGAGTCTAGTAAATAATCAAGTGACTCTTTAAATGAGTTTTGGTTCACTAAAATATAACAACCAAACTTGACATACCAACACTTGGTGGGTTCAACCGAGCAATGCTCTAACAGCAGGGATACTGAAAAAACTAGGTGAACTATAGGTTTAGTTGCTTGGTCTCAACTATATGAAGTTTTTTGATTTTGTATAGCAGCTTAATTCTGAGAGTATTCAATTTTGGACTAGGTCCCGAGGTTTTTCTGCATTTGCGGTTTCCTCGTTAACAAAATCTTGTTGTGTCATTTACTTTTGTTTTCCGCAATTATAATTGTTGTTGTTATAATTTAAAGTAAATTACACAAATGTTAACTCCGTATTACTTGATAGTGATCATATAGAGTTTGGTTAAGTCTGAACCTATTATCAAGTAATCACACTTTGATTGTTGTATTATCTCGATCTCGTATCCATAGACGATCACAATAGGTGGAAAAGTTTAAGATTGTGGTATATTTGGGTACCCTCGTCTTTTCAATTGGTATCAAAGCAGGCAAACACGAAAAGATCTAACAATCTGTGTTTGGTGCGATCCAACCTATAAGAATTGAATCTATGTCTGATTCAGTTAATGTACCACCAAGATTTAATCGGACAAATTACGCATTATGGAAATCTTCCATGAGAGCTTTTCTTCAATCCAGAGATTTTAATACGTGGTTATTAATCGAAGACGGGATATCAATTTCCGAGAGAGGAATATTCGGAAACTGAGTTCAAACGCTTAGCGTTCTATACCTATGAAGAAAGAGTTCTTGCAAAGCAGAATTCTGATGGATTGAATGCCATAATACATGCAGTTGCCATGATCTTCTACATCATGTTCTGTCATGTGAGACTTCTAAGGAAGCATGGGATGTTCTTGAGACTGTATTTGAAGGAAATGATTCCAAAAGGGAAGCAAGACTTCTTTCTCTTTTATCTGAATGGGAAAACCTTAAAATGGATGATAATGATACCTTCGAGGAGTTTAACTCTAAACTTTCTGAGATTGTTAATGCATATTTGTCACTTGGGAAGGGTATACCTAAAAAGTATATAATATGCAAGATTCTCAGATCGTTATCATCCAGATACGAGTCTAAGAAACATGTCATAATAGAATCCATTGATCTTTCGATGCTTTCTCGAAGCTCTCTTGTAGGAAAGCTAAAGATCTTTGACAAATAAACTCTTCTGAAGAGATGAAATGTTGGATATAATGTCTCAGCGAATACAGATCAATCTTCGAAAAAATTATGTATAAACAGGACTGAGAAACGTTGTCAAGAGGATGAAATACTTGTTGATAAAGATCTTAACTCAACAATTCTTCTCCTAACACAACAGATTAAGGATGTTTTATTGAAAGATAACTCTAATCCTGACACATTATCTTTTTGTTATGAAAAAGGTAATGAAGAAATCCAATGCTTCAAGTGCCGTAGATTTGGACATATGGCAAAACATTGTTCCAGCAGAAAAGCTCAGAAGTGCAACAAAGCTTATGTCTCTACTCTAGATGATATCCCGGAGGAAAAACCCTATGAAGGAATATCCAGTTGTAATGCACTTCTTGCCAACTCTAATAGTGATGAACCTTGTTAGTCTAATCAACTCCTAAAGAACTGTTAAGTCTAGAACTTAAAAAACTTTTGAAACCTCTATCAGATAAAACTCAAGAGGTAAAATCTGAGCAAGAAAATTTGGTTGGAAAACCAAAAGGGTCAGAAACTAATTTTTCTGATAATATGCTAAGTTCTTTATGTGGAGGAAATAACCACACTGCAATCTTCCATGAAAATCTTCATCAAAATAAATTTATCAAGGCTCTTCGCAAGGGCATAAAGATTTTGAAGAGTGATGAGTTTATTAGATCTCAAAAGGAAGATGCAAACTCTTGCAATAACAAGAGAAATAAAGAACACAAAGAAACACAGTCTATTGTGTTTATATGTCATCCTAAGAATGTCTTTGTCACCGGTGGTGAGAATAATCCTCACCTCAACACACACTGATTGTGTTGAAATATGCATCCTCACTTGTTGCCCAAAATTTTGATTGTGAGGAAGCATAAATCTGGGCAGGATGTACATATTTGTACCTTAGGTGAAAATAATCTTAATCGATATCTTTTACTTTTGGGAAAAATATATTCGGTTTCCATAAACCAAATTATCCCTTGATTGCCTCCCATCATATATATATATATATATTCTTCTTGTCTGAAATAAGACTATCTTGCTTTAATGGAGAATTCGGTAAAAGAAGGGTCATATCTTGATGATTTAGCACTTTTTGTTTCGGTTATAACGGAAACTCATGATGTCTCTCAACACAATCTCCTATATTCGATAAGGAAACAGATTCTCACTATTAGGAGTTGTATTAAACATCATGAGAAGATGTTAAAGGATCAAAAAGAAGTACTAGCTGATCTTCATCTCCAACTGGGTGAGATGAACAAATTATCTATTGGAAAAGGAAGAGCTTAGAAAGATTTAAATCCTGTTTTTGAAAGCTATCTTTACAAGACTCGTGATTAGAAAAGAAAATAGACATCAGTTTTTGATTTCTTTCAATTATTGTGTAAGGTTTATTGCTGAATAAAACTATCTATTA
Source organism: Papaver armeniacum (assembly GCA_023531295.1). NCBI lineage: Eukaryota > Viridiplantae > Streptophyta > Magnoliopsida > Ranunculales > Papaveraceae > Papaver > Papaver armeniacum. The sequence goes on from JAJJWW010005536.1 coordinate 64,501, forward strand.
TGAATAAAATTATTATTTTATAATTTTTCTTGTGATAGTTCTTCGATTACATAGTCTGTGCTTGAATGCTTTATATTATTGCTATGTGTATGGGATGTTTGATTTCAGTTTTCATAACCTTGATATTCGATCTCATATGTTGTGTGAACCCTTATGGTTTGTGTGGCTTTTTGATTTAGCGGGATTAAGTTCTAGCCTATGTTGGTAGGCTTTATCAAAGGATCATAAGGTGTTCCGATTGAAACTCATATGTGAAAAAGTCACAATATGTTGAATTTTTGTGTAACATAAAAGCATATGTGTTTCGGGTTTTCAACTTTTGCTATTTGCATTAGTTAAAACCGATTCAACCTTTATCTGGTAAAGGTTGTTGTTGTTGTTGTTCTTTTGTTCTTGCGAGAGGATAACAACATGATGGGGGAAAGTTCTAACTTGAACTTGCGCTTAATGATATTCTGTCGCATAAAGATGCAAAGAAAATGAGAAGAGGATACGAAATCTGAGGTAACGAATTTGTTAGTTAATCGTTTTCCTGTTTAAGAAAAGCTTGAGTTTATTGCATATATTTTGCTTTTGCTTAACAAAATTCGGTACAATTGATGTTTATTCCATTATGTGTGTATGGATGTGTGTGTGTGATTCAATTGTTCCCGGTTAAGAAAAACTGGATTGATATCTTTCTTTATTGTTTGGTATCAATTGTTTTAGACTTAATGAAATTTCGGTGCAATTGCGGTGCTTTAATGTCTATGTTTGTTTCAATTTCTTTCGGTTAAGAAAAATAATTGTGCAAGTCAATTTATTTGGGTTGTATGTATTGTTTATGGCTTAACAAAATACGGGATCATTTGTTTAGTCCAATTCGATTCCGGATAAGAGAAACTAAGTTAATTCTGATCTTAATTAGACTTATCAAAAGTAAAGGATTCGGTTAGTCAAGTCTAATTGAATGCCCTGACAAGAAATATTAGTTAACTAACCTAGTATTTGTCTTGTCTAAAGTGAAAGGTCTAAGTTATTGTCTGAATAATTAGTGCCTGATGAGAAAAATAAAGTTAATTCTGATCTTTATTTTGGTCTTATCGAAACAAGCGATTGTACTTGTGCAATCGGTTTAGCAAGGGAACTAAGTTTACTTAGTCAATTTGTTAAACTATTAGGGAAAATTGTTTCGGGCAATTGTTTCCTTGATAACATATTAAAACCAAATTACTTGTAGTTTCGGTTTTGATATTGGTTATCTAAAGTGGTATGTGAAACCCTCGTTCTTAACTCTTATAGGTTGTAAAATTCTTTTAGATTGTAAGATCCTTTCGGTTTTTGGTATTTGCTCGGACCTTTGTCATTTTGTGACAAAAGGGGGGAGAAATATATGGAGTAAACGAGTGATTTGTAATCACTTAGGAAAGGACAATTGTGCTTAAACGTTATATCTAACGAAAAAGTAAAGCATTGACTAAGGGGGGGGAAACATATCATATGATGATTGTAGTTATTTGGACTACAAAGGGAAATAACAAAGATGTGCGGATTGAAAATCTACCTATCTCACATTTAGGGGGAGTATTAGCTTTGTTATTTAAATGTCAACAACGGCATTTATGGATTGAATATATGCAGGGTATTGTGCTTTTGAAACTTGGAATCAAGCGTATGTATAATGAATTTTTGTAATTTGTTTATCCATATGATTGTAAGAGTTTTGTCACTAAAATTGACAAAGGGAGAGATTGTTAGAGCATAGCTCAGTTGAACCCACAAAGCGTTGGTATGTCAAGTTTGGTTGTCATATTTTAGTGAATCAAAACTCAATTAATGAGTCGTTTGATTATGTACTAGAGACAACTTCATATAGGTTAGGCTAGAAAGATTAGGATAATGAGACATACAAGTATTACTCGAAGACTTGAAGAATGTGAAGAAGTAACAAGCTACATCGACGACATCATCCTTCCTCTCGAGGTTAGTAATATTTTGACTTGAACTGTTTCATTCCCAACGTATCTTTCAAGTCGTGCTATATTGAAAACATAACTGCGAAGCTGTGAATGGTTATACTCTAGTAGACATAGTGTTAAGGAATTAGAATACAAAGTATAACGCTTATCTTTTGAACTTCGTATATAAGACATCGACATAATCGTATGAATGCTATTGTGATTATATGTATGGGTACGGGTGAAGATTTCGTCCTAGGAAACAATGTTTACATTCGTTTAAAGGAAGTACATTCATGAACTTGTTTTATGAATCGAAAGGGAAATCTCTAGGCTTATTGGTATTGTTATTCATTGCATATCTTTGGATTACCAATATGCGTGAGTTAGTAGAACCGATCATAACTTGTTATGTATCTTGGTAAAACTAGTCACAATACCTGACTTATGTATTGGTATGACTTTTATTAGTGTAACGGATCCTAAGTATTCACCTAAGATGGTATGATCGATATTTGTAATTAGTGTGACCGATCCTAGTAATTGGTGTAACCGATCCTAGTAATTGGTGTGACCGATCACAAAAGAATGTGTAATCGATCCTTGTAATTGGTGTAACCGGTCCTGGTAATTGGTGTAACTGATCTTGGTAATTGGTGTAAATGATCCTGGTAACTGGTGTGACCGATCACAAGTAATACCATGAGAATATGGTAACAGGTCCTGGTAATTGACGTGACCAATTCGGTAACTGATGTAACCGGTCCCAGTAACCATATTAAGGTACAACCGATCCTTGTGTTTGGTAGAACCGTAAACCCACGATTAGTGTTGATTTGATCAATCACATAGTTCTTGGAAATCAGATGAACCAGTTCTAAACTTGTTTGTAAGTGTGGTATAATCGGTTCCAAGATTGTAAATATGAAAGAGGATTTACAAAGAAATAAGATGTCGACATACTTTGAACATGTTCAGTAACTCTTATATTTTATTGTTCAAAGATATTCCTTAATAACTCAAGGAGATCCCGGACCGAAATAAGTTGAGAATCTTTTAATTAAGGTTGTTAATGTTATATGCTTTTAATTACCAACAATTAAAATGCATATCTCTGGAAAATAAAAATTGGTAATGTGCATTTACTAAATGGAGATTTTTCTAGTAGGATTTCGGTTAATATTGGACAGAGCATTTTTAGGAATTATGAAAACCGAATTTGGAAATATATTGCATATCTTGAGAATATTTTCGGTTTTGGAAATTCCTTGGTGTCGAAACTTCCTTAGTCTATAAATACCCAAGTTTGCATTTCAAGCAAACTATCCTAAGAGCTACCAAAACTACCTTGTTGTGTTGTTATTGGTGGAGCCGTCTATTCGGGGAGGAAAGTACCCTAATTGGGAGAAATATCTTACGACCGCTCGTTTAAGACTTCTGTGGGATCAAGAAGCTCTATTAGTACCGTTGGTGGGAAACTAGATAATTGCAGTAGTATTAGTTTTCGATTTGATTTGATTGACTAACGGTTGTTGAACTTTGATTGCACCTAGTTTGTTTATTCTTGAGAATCTTCTCTTCTGATATAAGATTCACTCAAACTAGATCGAAGTGTCGACGAGATCTTTAGAACTGTTTGTAGATCTAAAGACATCTTGTGATAATCCATTGTTAACAGACTCTGTTCTGTGCGTGATTGATCACAAGAGATTCAAGTTGTGGTGTGCAGGTGTTTATTGAAGATTTAAGAAGATTTGAAGACGAAGAAGATTTATGATATAGGTTCATAATCTTTGGTGTGCACAAAACTTGATCGGCTGGGATCCAACTATAATCGGTTTATCTTTGATAGATTTGATTGATTAGTTGCGTAGATCGGCATCAGTATTTAGTATCTTGGTGTTGATGGTGGATTTTCGACAAAGGTCAAAATCGTAAAATCATGATACTGCATGTTTCTGACCCGGCTTCGGGAACGCATGTGACGATTAATATTTTATGATTCGTGAACCGTTTCACAAACTCTGAATGAGTGAGTATTTCTCTCAGATCCATGATAAATATGTTTCTCGAAAAGCCTCCCACTAGTTGAGCGTTCGATGTTACGCATTTCATCGTGCCCTCTATGTAGAAGAACGATTGGGCGGTCCTCTGGACATAATTGTTTGTCAGAGGGCTTAACGCCTTCAGGACGTCGGCGATACTCGATGTTCCCTGACTACATAGAGAGACCCCCCTCTACATAGTAGAACGATTGGGCGGTTCTCTGGACATAATTGTTTGTCGTAGGGCTTAACGCCTTCAGGACGTCGGCGATACTCGTTGTTCCCTGAATATGTAGAGAGACCGTGTATAGATTTAGGCGGCTCTCTGGACATAATTGTTTGTTGGAGGGCTAAACGCCTTCAGGACACCAAAGTTGCACGTTGTTTCCTGACTATGCACTCTTCAGAACGAGTATGATGCTTCAACTATCTCATATCTCGATTCTACAATAGATTAATTCTACTGTGACATTCGACTGAATTCCTAGAAAATAATCTATTTTATCTCATTACTCTGTTCCATGGCTATCCCTAGCTGATTCCATGGATTAGTAATAGATAACCATCTTATCTCATTACTCTGTTCCATGGCTATCCCTAGCTGATTCCATGGATTAGTAATAGATAACCATCTTATCTCATTACTTCGTTCCTTGAATTCCCCGACTGGATTCATGGATTAGTAATAGATACATAATTCATTTTATTACTCCGTTTCATGAATCATTCTCCGCTGAATTTCATGAATTAGTAATAAATATCCAACAATCGGGCATCTGGACTATCACCGAGTAAGCCCCTATAAAATGGTGCAAGTGTACTCAACGATGATGCACAAACGAGCATTCGAAAATATGGACAAACGAGGAATCCTACACAAAACAGGAGAGAGAAAATAATAATAAAAAAGAGGCGCCTAGGGACCGGGCCCACCGGCCGGTCCCCCATGCCTCTTCCTTTATTGTTTTTCTTATTTTATTTATTTTCATGAACTCATGAATAATCCTTCATTCAAGCAACTTTCCTTGTCTTAGCAAAACTCACGGTTTCTCCATATTTTCACGGTTTCATGAAAAATAATAAAAATAGGGAAAGGTGTCGCGGGACCGGGCTACCTAGCCGGCCGGCCATGCCCTAGCCGTGTCCGGTCCCACACCTTGCAATCCCTTGTTTTCATAATTATTATTTCCCTCATCTCATGAAAGCCAAATATCCCTTGTTTGAGCAAAAAATCCTGGTTTCTTCATATTTTCTCAAATATTGCTCAAACCATCCAAAAGCCAAAAAGTCAAATGGTCACATGACCGACTAGGCTATTCACGAAAAATATTAAAATATTATTATTTTAATATTCTCAAAATATTGATCAAACGAGCAAAGTTCTACTTGCTCATTCGAGCAAAATCAAGAATTTCGGTCAAGGATCGAACTCTTCTGAAAATCCAAGTTATTGCTCAAACGCACACCAGAAAATATCAAAACTCTCAAGACTGAGACACGGACATTATGGTGACACGGGCATGCCTCCTTGACCGACCAAGGCCGACCCTAAGTCTTGCAAGGAGCCGGTCTCACACATTTTTATAATTTTGACCTAATTTGCTCAATTGCTCATATTGGGTCCAAACTCTTTCCAACCAACTTGGAATTTGCTCGAACGACCATCAGCTGGTCCCACGACCACCAAGGGCCGGTCTCATGCCCTCTTGGTCGGTCCCTCACTTCTCATAATTAGGTTTTATCACTTAATGCTCAGACGAGCACTATTCTAATAAATGATTAAACCAGCATTTATTCATCCTTCACCAACTGGTAAACAAAGGACTTTGGTGCATGCTCACTTGAGCACTTGGGCGTTACATGGTCATCCATCATCCCATGTAGCCATCCGCTCCTTCACTCAGTGGCCTATTTTCAATAAGTCGATGAACAATTGATCAAAATTAGGGTTTCGAACAAATGCTCTGCAAATCACGGTTTCGAGCAATTTCAAACACTAATGAATTTATGATTTACCTAGCAATCAACATCTGGATTAATTATATAATATTTGATAGTCTACCAATATTTTAATTAATATTTTATTGGGTCACGTTACTAATAAATAATTCGTCGAATTGAGCAATGCTTGCTCAGTTGCTCGAATATTGATCCAACTATTGGTAGGCCTGGAAATGTGTATTTATTTTGATGCCTACATGTTAAACTGCAAGTGTACAGCGTCTATCGGAGACGTGGCAAGTACAGGTCGATCCCACAGAGACTTGTGGTGCTGAGAGTTGATCTAAAGGGCTTACTTAACTGAATTTCAGGTGGTAATGTGACAACAGGGGTTTTTGTGCCGATACGGCTAAGTTGTAGTGACAATGAACTAAGGAATGATAAATAAAATGTAACTAGTGACAATGGGGATGCTAGAGTCTTCAAATCCACCACTAACTCCTATTGTGTGTTCAACTAAGTTGAAGTTCTTGTTCTTATTCCAGATAAGTGAAGTTTGTCAATTCTACCACTTATCTAAGGAGTTTCACCTAGTGACACTTCAATATTCAGCTAAGGCACTAACCTAGAGCACTAGTTGTCTAATTAAGCACAACTAGTCAAAAGAATTAGCAATAGTAATTGAAGTAAGAGCTGAAACACATTCAACACAGATACAACCTAACTACAATGTATACTTGGCATGCATTGTGAGAGAAAAGCATTGAGGTGTTAAAATTGAAGTTGTCTGATATAATTTAGCACTCAAGAATAGTTCAACAGAGTTTAACACAACATGGAATTAGGGTTTCAATGAAACCCTAGCACACTAAATTAAAACATCAAAAACACAATTAAACTACAAATTAAACCTAAATTGGTGCTCTGGCTAGTCCAGGCATCCCTTCTATCAACACAATTCACCTCTATTTATACATGCAACAGCCTCAAAATACCAAACCCTAAATTACTTTAAAACATAAATTAAATGAAAAAAACAGTGTACCCATACTCTATGATTCGCGCTATTCTCTTGTCAAATCGTCCATGCGTCGCTTGTTGGTGAACCCTAGCTCTAGTTATCTCTGATTTAGTTTCTAGGGTTATGGTAGAAACTAAGAAAGAGATATCTAGACCTAGAGAGGAGGAGTAGGTGGGGTGATGGGTTTGACAGGAGATAGGGTGGTAGTGATGGCGAAGGTGGCTGTGGCAGGGATAGAAATGGCTCTGCAACAGGGTACGGGTGAAGGAGGTGGAGGAGATGGTTTTCTCTGTCGGGAGAAGGTGAAGACAGAGAAAAGAAAACTGAGAATAGGGTTTGGGTTTTGGTCGATGGGAGGTGGATATAGGTGTCTTCAGTGTGAGGCGGGTGCATCAGGATTTGATGAGGAAGGCGGAGCGAGCGTTGGATCTTGGTGAGATCGATGCTAGGGATGATGCGGCCGTAGGATGCAGAGTAGGTGATTTTGCTGCTAAGCGAGTGCATCAAGGGACGATGTGTAGGGCGGAGCGACCATCGGATGCAGGGTAGATCAAATCTAACGGCCTGGAAGAGACGGACTCGGATCCGGGTCACGGGTCGGAGATGGATAGCTCGAGCCCATGTCTTGTAAGTGGGTTGCTCCTTGTTGGGTTGCAACTAATGCGCGCGCGGGCTTCGGCTTTCTGTTCCATAGACGCTTGCCTCCAATTCTTCGCTCTTTTGGCTCCTCAATTTCTCCGAGCTTTATTTATTACCAAAAAAACACAAAATTAATTAGTACAAATATTTATTCTTGAAAACAAAGAAAACACAGAATCTGGGATAATATCTGATTCTTGAGCACAAAAGATGAGTTAAATGCCAATAAAAAGGTGTATAAATATGCAATATTTGGCACTCATCAACTATCAATATTCAGTAATTCGTCGAATTGATAAATACTTGCTCAGTTGCTCGAATATTCCAACTATCAATATTCAGTAATTCGTCGAATTGAGCAATACTTGCTCAATTGCTCGAATATTGATCCAACTATCAATATTCAGTAATTCTTCGAATTAAGCAATACTTGCTCAATTGCTCGAATATTGATCCAACTATCATTATTCAGTAATTCGTCGAATTGAGCAATACATGCTCAGTTGCTCGAATATTGATCTAACTATCAATATTCCGCCAAATATTACTTAATATTCAACAATTTGTCAAATTTACAATATTTGCTCAGACGAGCAATATTAACACCATTTAATCCATGAATCACTGAGCATTCGTTAATCATGCTCAATTCAACAAAACCTAGACTCACTGTCTAATCAAGTCAACGACCGACTAATCAAATACATGTCTGCTTTGTAGACTCCACGTTCGTGAGACATCAATCACGTCACATGGGGGATATCAATTAGGGTTTTGGTCTGGCGGCCTACAACACATGTGTTCATCCACGATGAGAAATGTGAGTAAGTCGTGCAAGCGTTTGAGGGAGTTAGCAAAGTAATGGGTGGATGATCAACCAAGTCTCCACACGACAGGGAACTGGTTTTACCACGATATCCCACTTTCCCATTCTTTCACTCAAGAAACCATCACACTTACTGGGATCAATGTGTTTACTATTCTGACAATATAAATAAGTCCAAAATCGATGACCAAAGACATCAACATTCGTCTGCACAAGAATTCTCAATTAAAAACTTATTTCCATAACTCAGCAGTTCGTCAATTTGCAGAAACCCACAAATACATCAACAATCCTTGATCATCATTGATCCCACACAATTCTCAACTTCCCTCCTATAGATCAACCCATCTCCCTCTTTGTGACCGAATTGACTCTGGAATGGCCATTGACTTGGTTTAGGCCAGAGTCCTACAGAATGATCTCTCGAACTCATAGCACTCCCGTGCAGTACATCTGTGTGAGGTTAAGCAGTTTGCTCGGTTGAAGAGTCTCGCCCGAACCGTCGTCTCTTCACTTTCCTAAAAAACCAGCAAATCGTTTTTCCCCATCTACACTTGGTAGATCCTATTATGGATTGCATAATCTAAACTTTGCTACTTTGGTAGTTGTTGGATAGATTGATTTAAACCCGACAAAGGAGTTTATTGAATTAAACAGAAGATCCTTTGTCTAGCTCATATCACTGAGATTGAATAGAGTTGTTATCGAACAGATTTGTTGTTCCTTTACTGTTTGGAATACGAACCAAAGGAATTGTTCCAGTGCGTGCACTTATTGAATGTCGGAAGCGCAGGGATACTAAAGAAACTAGGTGAACTATAGGTTTAGTTGCTTGGTATCAACTATACGAAGTTTGTTGATTTTGTAAAGCGGCTTAATTCTGAAAGTATTCAATTCTGTACTAGGTCCCGGGGTTATTCTGTATTTGAGTTTCCTCGTTAACAAAATCTCGCTGTCTCATTTACTTTTGTTTTTCGCAATTATAATTGTTGTTATTATAATTTAAAGTAAATTACACAAACGTTAACTCTGTATTACTTGATAGTGATCCTATAGAGTTTGGTTAAGTCCGAACCTTTTATCAAGTAATCACACTTTGATTGTTGTATTGTCTCGATATCGTATCCATAGACGATCACACAAAGTGTGAATACCTATTCGTTGTATTGTCTCGACTCAGTCCATATACAATCACTTTCGGTAAGAGGACTTGTAGGTGGAAAAGTTTAAGATTATGGTATATTTGGGTACCCTCGTCTTTTCATCTTTAATTCGGGGTTTTCAATCAATGTTACCTTGGTAACAAAGCATTCAGTATTCACCGTTAGATGAAAACCTGATTAGATTTAAGCTAATATCTTTCAATCGTTAGATCGAACTTAGCTTTTTATACACAAATAAAATGTGACTTCATTTAGATATGGGTAACCGTACCTAAACGTGTACACCTTGTCGGCTCAACAATAGTTAACCGAAGTTAGCGATATGAAAACTTTCATATCAACCTTGTTCATCTTAATCACAACTAGTTCAAATGACTCAAATGAAACTAGTTATAGAGTTGTTCAATTGTTTATATTCTCATAGAAGTATACAAGACACAATTGAAGCAAAATCGATTTTGATTCACTCGAATCAATTCATGAACATTATAGCCACGGTTTTCAAAATATTGCATTCCTTATTATATATAAATGTATTTGTTCATGAACAAACCGATTTTAGGACTTAACCCACTCAAGTATGCAAACGCGTACGCATACCTAAGTAGCCGGACTTGGTCTGGGTTCGCCAGTATGCGAACAGGTATGTATACTGTCGTACATGACCAAACTCAGTTGAATTCCCGGACTTCAACTGATAAGCCTGTACGCATACATGTATGCATACTAATTTCCCGGACTTGGAATAACTTGCAACAGTTAGCATACAAGTACGCATATTGTGTTATATCCAATCAATGGTTAATCGTTCTAAACTCCATTTTAATCATTGAAATATTCTTGGAAGACGAGAATAGCTGTCTCACACAAACTATTAGATTCAAAGCAATTTTCAAGTGATCAATAGATCAATACGAAAAATTCTGAGTCTACATCAAATGATTGTCTCACACAAATCATGTAAGATGTTACCAGGCGATTTTCACATGATCATCTTTTGACTTTCGTCAAGAATAAAGATGAACTTGGTTAAAGCGAAAGCTTACCTCGAAATATGTAAGCGAGTTAAACTCAGCTCGAAATATCAAATATGTATAAAGTAAAGTTTATATAGCTATACGATTTTGTATCAATAGGAGATTGAATATAAATAGACCTATGAGTGATAAATGAGTTCAAGTCTCCACACACCTTTTGCTGATGAAGTTCCACAAGCTCCCCTTAGTAGTTCTTCGTCTTCAATCGATGAACACCGTGAAGTCTAAAGCTCAACTACACATTCTATCCTAATCCGAGATATAGTTATAAGTAAACTAGAAATCAAGACTTATAGTTTTGAAAACTAAACTTGGCAACCAAGCTTGAGATAGCAACGCTTGCGAGTTAGACCGAGCAGTGCTCTAACAATGTCCATCAATCTTAAAGCTGAGGATAACTATGGGATTAGGGCCTTTGTAAGGAGACTTAATTTTGATCGTGGCTTTGTTGTTTATCGTTTCATTTTCTTTTATTTGTTGGCTCCTACACCAGATACCGTTATGGTTAATACATAAAACTCAAATAAGGAGGGTTCTAGTGGTTGGTGTTATTCTGATAAATAACTTGGATGATGTGGTTGCTGCAGCTAAGGGTGGTGGATCTTTTATATCTGTCAATGATCATGAGTTTAAGGAACTGGAGTTGGGTTTGTGTATTGATAAGACTGTGGGTATAAAGAGAATGCATCTTGATATTGATTCTATAATGATTTATACTCTGTCGACTAAGTAGAAGTACTCCGCCTTGGATTCCTTTGCAAATTTGGAGAAAGATGAATAATTTAAGATCTTTTTTTGAAAGTTTTGAAATTTCTTACATCTACAGAGAGACAAATAGATCCGTTGATTTTTTAACTAGTTATCATCCTCCAATTAAATCGGTCGATATGTGCATGAATATTTTACTCCTGAGTTGTGTGACATTAAAAGAAGATAAATAAGGCACATTAAATTGTATATATGTAGTTAGTTAGGTTTTTTTTCTGTTTTTTTTTTTGGGCTTGGGAGAGGTGCGTGCGGGGAGGGGTGGGGTCCTTTAACCCCAGATGTCTGATCAAAATAAAATAAAATAATAATACATATGTTTGTCATGTCGATGTTTATTAATCCATCTAAAAATCGGAAATAAATTTGTTTGTTGTTTTTTTTGCTAGGAAAACAAGAGATATATTAAGGAAGAAATAATTACAAAGCTTATAGGAAGTATGGGGTAATAGACTCATCCCATTCTCTCGAGATATTGTGACTTGTACAGTGTTTATAAACCAAGATTAATTGTAGCTGAAACTGCTTCTAAGTTTGGATGAAAGCTAGGGTATAAAAATTATGTTATTGTGGATCCTCAAGTTTTTTCTGGGGGTCATTTGTTGTGGAATGATGATGAAGTCGATTTCAAGATATGACTCAGTCTAGATAGTCAATTCATGATGTGGTTACTTCATGAATTTTAAAAACCATGGACTCTCTCTAGCATCTACGCCAGTACTAATGTAGTCAAAAGGAAAAGAGTACGGGGTGAGTAGAATGCAATATATGAAAAGTCGGATGAAGGATGTATGGTAATGAGAGATTTGAACACTATTGAGAATGCACAAGAGAATGCTGGGGGTAGGATTCCTACTTCCAGTCAGTTATAAGAGTTGAACAATGTCATGAACCCGTGCGGTTTGATGGATTTGGGAGCCAATGAACCCAGGTGGACCTGGAACAACAAAAGGGTGGGTTAGATAACATCAAGGAGGGACTTAACAGGGTTATCATCAATCCTCAATTGTATAACAAATTTTCCAAGGTCGAGGTTATTCGCTTACCTTATCTCAATTCTGACCATGTATAGAGTTGTCTTGCTTGATATGGACCCATAAAAGGCTAGGACAAGGCCCTATAGGTTTGAGGATATATGGACCAATGATCCTATATTCCTTAATGTTGTTACGGACTCTTTGAGTGATGGAAATGCCAGTAGTAGTAGTAGTAGTAGTAGTAGTAGTAGTAGTCACTGCTATAATAATTGAGTTGATAGCTTTCAGAAAGAATCTAAAAATGTAATAGGAATCTCTTTGGTAACTGGAATAGGAGAATTAAATGCTCTTGCTTATTTGAATAATGCTCAAATTGCTTTTGATAGGGATCCCATTGATGTGAATAAGGATGTTATGACTTGTTGTCTCTATGAATATTTTAACCTTCTCCAGATGGAAGTGATATTTAAAAAAAAAAAGTCTAGAGTCAGTTGGCTTAGGATTGGTGTTTTCAACACCATATTTTTTCACTCGTTCATACGATTGAGAGGAAAAGAAATAAAACTGTTAGGATGAAGTGTGAGGATGATAAATGGTTGGAGAAGGATAAGGACATCGTTAATTATATCTTCAATCATTTTTCTAACATATTTAATTTCACTAATGATTTTTTTTATTGTGTCGAGGTTAAAAATTTGTTTTTTAAAGTTCTTAATTCTGAGGATAACGACAAGCTTACTCTTCCTGTTTCCATTAGTGAGATCAAAATTGATGCGAAGCATATAGGAAACCTTAAGGTGCATGTTCCTAATGGACTGCATGGTTACTTATTTGGAAAATATCGGGAGTTGGTAGGTCCCGATGTGATTAAGGCTATTAAGGACTATCTTAATTAAGGTTATGTGGATCCGAGATTAAAAAATCTAATCATATGACCATTAAGGAATATAAACCCATAAGTTTGCGCAATTTCAGTATGAAGGTAATCACCAAAATTATTGCCAAAAGAATTATGCCATTGTTAGATAAATTCATTTATCCTAGGCCTATTTTTTATTAAATTGTTATTCGTAATGAAATCATTCATTCCTTTAAGAGGAAAAAAAGTTCTAAAGGTTGGATGGATTTAAAATTGGAATATGACAAGGCTTATGATAGAGTTAATTGGTTTTTTGTTGCTTATATCCTTCATTGTGTTGGTTTTGATGCAAAAATTATTCATTGGATTATGACCAGTATTAACTCAGTTTCTTTTCAGGTTATGGTGAATGGTTCTCCTAACACTAGTTGCAATCCTACTAATGACACCAGACAAGGGGACCCTTTGTCCCATTTTGTGTTATCATATGTCTTGAAGCGCTTTCTAGATCGCTTAACTCTAATATGAAAAATAAAGATATATATGGATTTCTATTTCCTTTAGCCCCAATGAAGGTAATGAAACATATTAGCGATATAATATGTTTTTCAGGCATAGGAGTTGCTTTAGCCCCAATGAAGAATGGTGTAGTCCTACCTCTAACATGAAGCCTATTTGATTTCCTTTCAACATGTTTCAATCAAGGTAACGAATATCTATTTGCTTTGAGGGATTTTCAGGTAAAAGAATATATGCCAAGCACTAATTATGATAACTTATTCTCTCCAAAATTGATAGAGATGCCTAATCGATTTTACCTCGCAAGAATTTAAATCAAGTTTAGAAGTTAGTCTTGTGGAACTTCAAAGTCAGATACAAAAAAACTCTATGTATTTTATATAAATTCTTTTTCTTAAGCAATAGTTCTTGAATAATCGTAATCAGAAGAGTCAGACCTTTAAAATATACAATAACTACAATAATCAAGATAAGATGTAAGATTCTAAATACTCCCTCCGTTACTTTTTAATAGGCTGGTTTGGTTTTTTGAGAAAATTAAGGAAATTTAGAAAACTAATCATTGAAAGTGGTCCTCATGACACTTGTCAATAAAAGAAGTGAATTGAAATGGTCCCCATGACACTTGTTAACAAAAGAAGTAAAGTGAAATGGTCCCCATGACACTTGTCATCAAATGAAGTTAAGAGAAAAGTGGTCCCTAAAAACTAAACTAACATTTGACTTTCCCAATTAGGAAACCAGCCTATTTTTTTGTAACATTTATTTATAGAAACCAGCCTATTAAAAAGTAACGGAGGGAGTAATAATGTTTCTCGCGAAAATCCAGGCCTTTAGAAGACGACTCTAGGTCACACTAGTACACATCGTGTAGGATTGAACTTCTTGATTGCAGAGATTCCTTTATTTATAATGATGAAACACGCTAGGTTTCTTAAAATTAAAGCAACGCTTACTTGCATCCATATAAAGTCCGAGAACTACCTTTTTTTTTTTTTTTGAAGCAAGAATATTTTTACTACCTAATGGCTAGTAAAACATTATTTTAATTATGGTTAAACACTGATTAATCGTCCATACACCAATTGCTCTGCAAATGACTTTGATGAATGCTCAATCAAGCATTTCAACGCCACATGGTCGATCCATCACCACCTATGGCTGGTCCCTCTGATGAATCATCCATCTGCCAAAATTTGGGTTTTAAACCCAATGCTTTGCAGAGCATAATTCTGAACATGTTCAAACACCAATAGTTTTTATATTGATCCTGCAATCAATATTTTTATTAATTTCATAATATCCGATCCAGCTACCAATATTTTATTGATTCAACTGTCAATTGCTCTGCAAAGCAATATTTATCAGGTTGATTCAACCATCAACATTCGATAATTTTGTATTGATCCATCTATCAGTATTTTATTGGTTCATCAACCAATACTCTGTTGGTTCATCAACCAACATTTGGTTCGTCAGGCAACCATTATTTTAATAATATAATCCCTCTACTTCATCATTCGACTTACCTATGACATCTGAATCGCATATGAACCTTCTATGATCATTCAACAATCATTATTCTCATATAACTTCTTGTAGACATATCATAATGGTTTTGATCGATTCAACAATCTCCTTAACCTATGCTTATCAATCCAAGTCATTCAACTATCATAACTTCTTCGACTAGCATAATCATATGTCAAGGTATCAGTGACCTAATTCAACGTCCATGGTCCATAAAACATATTATTGTCTCAGCAGACACTTCATGCTTCATCCATCATAATTATGAGTTACGAACTATGTTCAATTCATCAGTCAAGACTCATGGTCTAACTAGGTCAACAATTGATCATATAAATACGTCTGCAAAGCAGACTTTCACATGACATCAATTCATGTCACATGGGGGGGACATTCACTAGGATTTTGTTCTGGCGACCTACAACAGATGTGATGTACAACATGTGATTCCCCAACTCTTAAACCTGATTAGATAATAGGATTAAATCCTAATTGATGTATCAAATATAGATTAAAGATCTTAAGATACACAATTACATAAAATAATCCCAGAATAAACCCATACACCCTGATATTATTTAAATGAAAGTCTCTCGTGTGATATAAATACAATAATGTATTAATTGTTATACAGATTAATAAAGAAATACATATCAAAGATATACAACATCTTTAGACTCGATAAATCTTAAGAGCTAAGACAACAAATATCTTCACGCGCACCATTCCTTATGAAAACTAAAACTGAAGTGGGAACGAGTGATCACATCGTCCCAAAGGGGTGCCCAATGAAACCAAATAATTTTCATGTAATCACTAACATGCTTCACAATATAGAGAACAATAATTAAACAATCAAGTATAATATGCACATGAGTGATTTCCATCAAATAGAATATTATATACATCCATGATGAAAAATGTGAGTAGGTAGTGTTGATAGTTGAAGGAGTAAATGGAATAATGGATGGTCAATTAACCAAGTCTTCCACGCAAAGTGGAAGTGGTTTATGCGTGTTCTCACACTTCCCATTCTTCCACTCCTCTCCAACTGTCACCAGTTACAAGAGATTGATGTGCTACAATAAATAGGTTCCTCAACTTATGATTTGATAAGATTAACAAGACTCAATGTAAGTCAATCATCAATCTCTTACAGAGGATTTCTCTCGTCTACACAGAGGAATCATCTTCAAAGCAGTTCAACATATCACATCATCAATTGATCAATCTCCATTGATCTCCACACATTCTCAGCTTCCCTCCCTACAAACCGACCCTTCTTAATTCTTGTAACCGAATTGAATATGGAACGACAATTGTCTTGGTTTAGGCCAGAGTCCTACGGATTAGTCTCTCGAACTCAAAGTACTCACGTGTAGTACATTTGTTTAAAGGTTTAGACGATTTGCTTTATAGAGAATTTGACTCCTTCACCACTTACCCACAAACAATGTCTAAAACTATTCGCGAACAATATATGTTTTTCAGGTTCAAACTGGTTCATAAACTCCCATAAGGAATGTTTTTTTTTAAGAACTAAATTTCTTGCTTTGGAAAATTTCTTTCTTTGAATGATTCTTCTCTCTATATATTGTTTAACTCTTTGAGAAGTTGAACATTGAAACAATGACTCCAATTACTAGAAGTGTTGCAAAAAGTGATGTTGCCGACTTTGGGAAGACATCTTCATGTGTCATCAAAGATCAAACAAAAATCACATTTCAAATATAATAAACCATCGTCTCTCTTATGTCTACTTTTTTATTGTCCTTGCAACAGGAAAATAAACTTAAAAAATGTTGTAAAGGAATTTGTAGATCGAAGAAATTCTCTCACATTCCGAATTATCACACCTTGAAGGAGGTAATTCACCACAATAAGAAATATAACATATTAAGATATAAGAAATGGAAGAAAGCGTTATATGATCTGAAAGCTGAACTCTATGATCTAACTGGCATCTCTGATCGTTATCAATGAACTTTTCGACAATAAGAATGAATTTTCTACTCAAGTTCTTCGAAAAAAATATGCATTGACCAGTTAACTTCTTGTAGGGATTTATTCTTATTGTTTTAAGGAGGAAAACTAGTATTTTGGAGTAGTTTATAGTTTACTAATGATTTGTAAGAATCACATGTCGAGTTAAATTCAGATCTCAATTTAGATCCAAACAAACAAGATGTTACTTTTGAAACTAAATTTACAAACTCAAACACGAAAGAACCCTTATCTATGATACTTACTCAATCTTGGTTTAGATATCAGTTTGGAGGATAGAGAACTGCCAATATCCTGGGAGTGTTATATGACTGTCCAACATCCTAATAGACTGTTTGGATACACATTCTAAGAATTTTATTTTGACTTCCAGAAGCAAAAAAAACGAGAAGTTAGTTTGGGTATACAATTTCAAAATGACTTTTAAAAGTAAAAAAGACAACTTTTTTGTGAAGTAAAAAATATGATCCTGACTTCTAATTCCGGAGAAGCAAAAGCACTTCTTCTGGTACCGAATCCACTCCCCCCTAGAAGCTCCCGTGAAACTACTAAACACTGACCCCTGAGACTGTCTTTTAATTTTCTCTCTCATCGAAAACTCTTTATTATATCTCTCTCATCTCTCACACACACATAAACACTTCTCTTTTCTTCCCTCTCTATCTCTCGTTCCTTTGGATCCAAAATTCGAAACACAACCATGATCGGTGTACAAGATTCAAAGACTTTATACTCGCTGCTAACATCAGATGAAAGATCTCTCGATGATATCTTTTCAGATTTCACTTCCAAATTCCCGCCCACTAATCAATTCAATGTTTGCTGTTCTCTCGCTATTCTCTTAGAGGTATTTATTTCCTTATCTCCCACTCTTCCTCTCTTTCTCGCTTTCTCTTATCTGATAAAACTCGTTGAATCTCTGTATCGACTGTGAGATTTCGGTTCTCTAGGGTTTTGTTTTTGGGTTTTAGGGTTTGAAGATTAAGCTGACTTTACTCTATTTCTTAATAGAATTTGGGGAATTTAAAGTAGTCTTGCGTTGTTACTTGAATGTCTTTTCTGTATTTGTTGGTTGTTGCCGTGTTGGAGACTTGGATTTTGTCCTGATTTTATTGAAATTCCAAAAACTGGTAACTAGGGTTAATAGTTCACTGCGTAGTCAATTATCTTTTCCTGTTGCCTACGGAGAAGTGTTGTCGATTTAGTTGTGATAAAGAAAGAAGTATAAGTTGTAGACGTACATTTTTGGTGAGTTGAGGTCTACTTTCGGCCAGACAGATAGTGATGATTTATGGATTATGGGTACTATGGAAGTAAGAGTAACAAGTAATAGGTGAGAGATTAATTTGATTGAAATCCCATTTGGAGATTTAGAGATTTAACAGAAATGAAGTTGGGGACAGGCGGTTGGAAGTTGACAAAGCCTTATCTTCCTTTAATTAAAAGGTGAAGGAATATATCCATAGGCACAGTTAATTAGGTTCTAATTTACGAATTCTACATAGTTAATGACATTGCATTTTTGCTTGCTATTATGTCTGGGCAGTTTTATGACGCAAGATTTTAGTAGATAATTTCGACCCCTTAAAGCAATGGCTAGAATCAGCAAATGCGGTTCACAAATCACAAGTAGATCCAGACAATGCAGGGATTAATCAAGGGAAGGAATGAGAAAGGTGGAGTGCGTAGATTTTGTCATAATCTAGTCCCTACTATCACAGTGATGCTTGTGAGTCACTGACCATGGGAATTGGTCTGTGAAACTATTTTGGGGTAGCATGATACAAAGACAGGACCAAGTTCTGGCACAGGTCTTCAAACGTTTACTGGAGATCATGTTAAATGTTAGGCTTTTTGGTAGCTTACAAACTTCTTTTGAATTCAAGAAACTAAACTGCTAGTGCAATTATTCGAGGATGCATAATTATCTTCATGCTGCCATTTTACAGTGATTTTCTTGGGGATGTCAGTATATTATTTACCTTTTTAGTAACCTTAAATAACCAATATCTTAGTCGCATTAGTTGTTAATGATTTGGTTGACTAATGCTTACTATTTGGCATTGAAGATTGACTACTTGACTCTTTCTTCTTTTTCAGAATAAAAAGATGCTCAAACCCACTCAGCGTTTAGTGGCGTTTGCTGTTCTTTATCAGGCATATTCTAAGCAGCCATCTGCGAACCCCTTCATCCCCTTTCTTATAAACGTAAGTGAGCTATGTGAATATGTTCAATTGAGCATTTGCTAAGCATTATTTAACTGTTTTTCTCTACATGCAAATCATATTGGACATATCCAATATTTGTCATTCGAATTGTTTTTTTGTTAAGTTTACGTTCACGTCCAGGATTGCAGTATTTTTGATATTCTGATATGTTAGATCTCCAAATTTTCAGCACAAGATTTCTAAGCATGCTAGAGGCACTACCACTATTTTCTCCTTGTGGTCATACTTTTAGGTGCATAATACTAGCATGGTTATTTTTTAGAACTTCGTTAATGGCAGTGTAAAAAATATCAAGTACAGAAATATTTGAACCTCCATTTCAACTAGCTTTCAGCTCCATGCGGTATTTTTCTAAGTATTGAATATTGAATAACTACCTTTGATTTACAAGTGTGACAGAAAGAAGTTTTTTTCGTTGCATGATGGTCTGTATATTACAAACTAGTTAGCAGTCTTTTGTTCCTTATTTCTTGGGATGTGTCTCAAACATAGCGACTTGCTTATTTAGTGAATCTGAAAAGCATCATGTTTTATCTTGTCCTATTATTTTTTGAATTTGTATTCTTGTTTTACAGGCAGCAAGTGATGATGTAGCTGAAAAGACGGAAAGAGCATTCATCCTCCAGTTGTTGGGATCTGGTGATAATGGAAACAAAGAGGTATTTACTTCCGATGTAGAGCCATATTTTATATATGGTCTTACTTAAAGTTTTGGAAAATTGAACTTTTATCTGCTTTGCTATGATAACAGAATTGACTCATGTTGTGAATCAAAAGGAAACTGTAACCCCAGAAAGGGTTACCTATTAGTAACCCATTAACCTTTACTTGAGCTAGGTAGGGATTATTGGTTTTCTCTTTCGACTAAGCCAACTAGTCTAGAGAAATTAAAGAAACCAGTGTTTCAAAGCCTCCTGTATCAGTATTCACGCTTCTGTTTTTATTAGGTGATTCCGATGTAGTCTATAGAGTGGAAAGGAATAAATGAGATCTCTTGAGAATAATGCACTGTAGATTAGGAGTTTGGGGTATAAATCCAAGAAAACAACTCCATTCCCAGATCAAACCAAGCCTCAGATAACTGTTGTGTTTCAGACAGACAACCCAGATTAGGACATGGGTAAAAAGTTTCTTAAAGAGAAATATGAGGGTGCTGCCTAATGTGTAGAGTAGAGTATTGTTTCCACTAGATCTAGTTAATGCATGGACTAGCTTTGAGAATCAATTTTCTTCACATTTGATTCCGTTTTGCAATATGTGATCTTCCTTCAAGATATTTCATATTCTCTTTCCTTTCTTTCCTTTCTTTCTGTTTTCTGATTTTTGTTTGTTTCATTGCAGTTGTTTAAACACTCTGCCACAGATTATATAACAGGATTTGATCCGTCACTGCATGTGAGTTTGAAATTCTTCTAAACCAAGAGATTTTTCGTTGAGTTGTAAGCTAAATTGGATTGAGAACTGCAAGTGTTTTCTGTTATTCTTTTTATATCTTTGATTTGTAGCTATAGCTATCTTCATTGTTTTCCTGGACAATAGGTTTTAGTGCAACGTGAACAGCTGCAAAAGCAATATTGTGCGAGAGTAGGAACTGAAAGATATGTTTGCTTATTTAGGAATGCTTCCGTCAACAATGCTATCCCAGACCCTGATTTGCCCCGTGGCTGTGATGCAAACTCACCAGAGTATGATTTTTTTCCATGTAGCATTTCATACATGAGATTTACAATCTTTTGTTAAGATTATGTTCTTGTTATTGGGTTATTCATTATTGCAATGAGTACAGTTTCTAAGTCCTGACCCCTCATGAATTTTCTTCTTTTGGATAGCTAATGTGCTTCATTGTTACTCAATCATGGTAAATTGACATGTTGTAAAATTTAGGCTTGAATCGGTTCCAGCTGGAGGCAAAGAAAGAGTAGGATTTGGAGATAGAGATGGGTCGGTAACTGGATTATTACAAAACTTGTCCTTGGAAGGATTAGAACCTCAATGGATTAGGCCTGTCCCACCAAGACTCCCAACACAAGATGGAGAGGCAAGATTCACGTCATAATGCTCACGTGCCTTAAAAACTGGATGTGTTACTTTATTAGACTAATGCATTCCATAACGTCATGCAGCTTGTATGGCTCAGCCCGGATAATAACCATGAGCTTTTATGGGATTATGCCATGTGTGCTGACACCAGCAGAGGGGCAGCAGTTAGGGATTTAATAGCAAAAGCTTTGAAAGGACCACTTGCACCTGCACAGCAGGAGGTGCGTCATGATTAGATAACTACCTTTGCAGTTTATCTTGTATTTGACATTAATTTTTTTGTTTTCTTGGGAAAGTTTATCATAATTGCTTACTTCTCTTTTCTATTTCTTGTTTCCAGCGAGTTTTGGTTGAACTTGCAAAAGACCCCAAGCTTGTGTACCATTGTGGACTCAGTTCAGTGAAGTTACCTGTATGTCATTTTAAGATTCGTTTCTTTTGTTTTCGTTATCTCTGATCATATCCATCTCTGCCTTTCTTAACGGTCTACACTCCTGTTATTCACATCCTTATAGGAACTTGTGGAACACAATCCCTTGATTGCTGTTGAGATTCTGATTAAGCTGATTCATTCTACTGAAATTGGCGAGTATGTATATTCTTTTTCTCTTTTTTAAAGCAACTTTCTGAAGATAAACATCATAATATTGCGCATTTGCCTCCTGCAGCTACTTCAAAGTTCTTGTAAATATGGACATGAGTCTACATTCCATGGAGGTTGTCAACAGACTAACTACTGCCGTTAATCTCCCCACAGAATTTGTTCACATGTATATTACTAATTGTATATCATTGTGTGAAAATATCACGGTAAGTCTCCTTTTCCTTCTTTTCTTGAGATAGCTTTGCTTTCTTGTTTTTAGTTTTTACCCGAATCCATAGTGTGGGCATGGTGATGTTGCGAGTCCCTGCATGAAACATCGTTTTCTTTTTGTTCTTTGTTGCAAGTCATATACGACAAATGAGTTAAAGAGATGCGAAAAAACCCCTAAGGCGATTAGAGCATTATGGCTAATGAACAAGACCTACATATTCATAACATTGTCGGTGTAAGTTGTATATAAATAAAGGTTACAGATTACAATGAGAGAAGGATCCCGTTGTTTCCCAGACGATGAGGGTATTTTTTGGTAGCGTTCTTATGTTTCACGTGTGTCACTTGGCACATAATACTGGTCCATGGATCTATCCGTCAAGCCAAGGATTCAATGATGTCAACTGTTGTTCGTATCTGACTTAATTTAGATTGTTCCAACCCGCCACGCGTAAGTATCAATCATTCCAAGCATGCTAAAGTAAAAGCAAAATTGAGAAACGAATATAAGAATGAGAACCTCCCGCCTCCAAATTTCTCTTTCTTATCGAAACTGATCTCTTAATTGCAATATATTCACTTAGTTCTTGAGAATTAGTGTAAATCAGTTCACTTGCTTATGCACCAGAGTATTTGTCTTCGATTATATCTTTTTAAGTTGCCTTGTTATTTCGATCCGACTATAACACTGAACTTTTCTTAGTGTGGTTACTTCGTTTTAATCTGATATCACGATACCTTGTTGTTGTCTTATTACTTTGCAGGACAAGTATATGCAGAACAGACTGGTAAGACTTGTCTGCGTCTTCTTACAGAGCCTCATTCGAAACAATATAATCAATGGTGAGTAGCCCTGCTTGTTCATTTAAAACTTGTTCCTAGTTCTGACATGACTCAGTATAATGTGCTGGAAATCTAGGCTCAACTTTTATTCTTGTAACCATGACCAAGTTGCTTCTTACTTGAGGATGGTTCAGACTTAACCCACAAATCTTAAGATTATTACCATCCGATAAGTTTCTCATTAGTTTAACTTGAGCAAGACTATTCATGATGATTTAGAATAGATGTATATCATACTTCCAAGTATGGAGTTCACATAGTTAAGAAAATTAGCTTCTGACTTGTGAAACCTTATGCACAATAGCAAGTGGCCGTTTTGTCTTTATATTTTTTCCATGTGGCTTTTCTTGTAATTGTCATGCTATACTTGGTATCTGGCAACTATAAAAAAAAAAAAAAAAAAAAAAAATACTTGTTACACCTCACTTTCCACGAACACACAGCTCAGATTGAACAAAGTTCTTGGTTTTGTGGTGCATATTGTATGTGACCAATGTTGTATAAATTGTTTTGGTGTTTTGCAGTGAAAGATTTGTTTATCGAAGTTCAGGCGTTTTGTATTGAATTCTCTAGGATTAGGGAAGCAGCTGGGTTATTCAGGCTCCTTAAATCTTTGGAATGATTTCTTTTCTTCTTTTTCATGTTCACACCAATTATGTTAATCTAGTGAATTTCCTTCTTCCCCTTGTCTCCATTGTTCAATCAATCTTATAGTTACAGTGGTATATCATTAGTTTTGGACAAACAATCACTCTTGCAAGGGTGTTTGTAATTAGCTCCATATTCTTCTATCGGAAAATGAGATCTATTCTGCATGTGGTTTGATGTCTCGCTAATTTTTTGTACGTGTGTTTTTTTTCTTCCTTTGTTTTTCATCTTTTCTTTACATTTCTTGGGATTTAGCTTTTGACCAAGTGAGACTGAACCAGTTAATTCTGTGAAGTATGTCTTTTTTTTTTATGCCTGGGTGCACCTCGTCTAGGGGTTGTGTAAACCATAAAGGATACTCTGTATCTTGCTTGGTAATCATCTCAGTCAATTTCTGTAGAAATATCTGTCAAAATGGCCAGCAATTGCTGATACAAGATTTCTTGGATCCCGGAAAATATTTGGAACAAGAAGCTACGTCATGGTGGTTGCTCACTGTTGATGGATGTTTCTTTGGCAATTATTACACAATCCTATGGTTTTCTGACAATGACAATTACATGATGGGACTTGTTCCTTGTATACCAACATCCCCAACCACAAAGAAGAATTTAACAAGACAATGGAATTCATCTATCCCAATTCGTTTGTAACGTGATTATTTCTGCCTCAACCTGATCAATGTTATTAGGATATTAGTGCAAGATTCACCACCATTTCGAAAATAGGATCATGCAGGTTCCATACCCATCTAGTTAATTTTCTAATCAAACCAATGGATGAAGAACAACCGAAACCATCAACCAATGCCTCTTATTAAACCAATGGATGAAGAACAACCGAAACCATCAACCAATGCATGGAGACGTTCTTCCACCACCAATCCTAAAAAAAACAACAAAAAAGGAAACTCCCACGCCTGATACGCTTTCATGATCCCCTGCACCAACATTACCAAAAGTTGCAACTAATGATTTACCTGCTACAATCTTGAATTCTCATAGAAATGTTAAAGAGTTGTTTAATCAAAAACCAACCTCGATATCATCTACACAATCTTCTTCTTACCTTTTTGCTACTTCAAGCTTTCTCTATCAAGAACAAAAAGAAAAAGTGTTCGAAAAAGCCATACCAGCACCGTGCAAAATCAAAATAGAAAGTTCTACTCATTTGAAGAATCAATCAAAAAAGCACTCACCTTTTCAACCACAACAAAACAACAAACACCTTTCTAACCTAGAACCCATCATAAAATTCAATCAGGAATCCCAAGTTTTCCTTTTAACTGAAAGAATGCAAGATTTGATGCAAGCTCACCAGAACAAATGCTTGGCTCTGCATGTTCTAGCAGCCAATCCACCCTACCTAACCCTTAGAACAACCATCAAAAACCGCTGGATCCCTATGTCATTTAAGCATATTCAGTCAGAACCGAGACATCAAGAATACAAAGTAATGATACACCATGAAAGTGACAAGAAGATCATACTAGCACATACTCCTTGGATCATCGAGAATATGGTGATATTGTTCGAAGATTATGGTAAGTATCTGAAAAACCCTAATGACTGTTTTAAGAAAGTTATCTTCTGGATTCAACTTCTTTACTTACCAGATTACTTTGAAGATAAAACTGCTGTAGAACATCTTCTTATGAGAACGAGTACTGTGATTGAGGTAGATTTAAGTGAGAAACCCATCTGTGCTAGGGTAAAAATGGATCTTTCCAAACCATTTATGCCTGGGATCATGATTAATCTTAAAGGACTAACTTGGGTCCAGTTTGCTGATGAGTATCTCCCTACGATTTGTTACCGCTGTGGGTTCTTAGGGCATGTAGCGAAAGATTGTTTGTTTTTTCCTAGTTACGAACATGCTTTGCTAGATCAGAGATTTCCAGACTTCCCTTACCATAAACTCAATGGAAAAATGAGAGCTAGCATACCTAGACCTAACCAGATCAGTTTCACCCCGATCTGTATTCCGGCCTCTGTTTCGTCCCAGATACCAACACCAGGCTGTGAGACGAGTACCTCCAAAAACCAGCACCAACCACCAGTTCAGAATGATCATGCAGGAACTTCTAAACTAGGTAAGGAGAAGATGGTGAGTATTGAGTCAGAGTCTACTGAATCGGATGAAAATAACTCACTACCAAGAACAACTGTGCATAAACCGGTCCCAACTTGTCTCTCTTCAATAATGCAAAATCTGGGAATGATGTGGACCCCAGTTCCTAAAAACAGACCTTCAAAGGAATGTACCTCTGACAGGAATGCTCCTAAGGCGGCTCAGTCAGTTAATGCACCTGAAAAGATATTGGCGGAACAGAATAACAACAATGATCTCGAACAAGTTCCAAGGAATGCCACGCCTGATAAAGCACCAACTGTCAGCCGACATGAAGGAATGAACACCAGCTTTCATATTCGAACTCTTTTTGGGGAACCTGCAACAATTCCTCTCTCTGCTGCTGTGATACCAGATGCAGGACGTGCTAGGATTTTTCAGCCCCAAAAGCTTCATCCAACAACACCAGCCACGTCTCAGCATGCACCAGCAACAACTACCGAGCCATCTGCTAGCCATACTCACTCCATGCATAGCACCTCCACTTCGGCCATCAAGCCCAGCTCGTTAACTCATTTTTCAACCAACGATATATCACTGTACTTGAATCTTTTTTGCAGGACCAAAATACTCAGGTCAATATTGTTGTGACATCAAAAGATGGTGAACCTCATGTAACAGTTACCCACAACCAATTCACACCCCCTTTCCAAGATCAGCCACCCAACCCTACCCCAACACCCCCAACACCATTTCAAACCTACAAAAGAAAAGAAAAACATCCAAGGAAAAGCTTACCAAAACACCTAAACATTCCCCCAACACCTGATTTTGGAGCTTCACCACCATTGCCAAAACTCAGGAAGTATGCATCTGTGGCTGCTCTCACCAAACCCAACCCAAACAGAGAACTGCAATATGAGGTCCCCAATGTCAGAACTCGTAAGCCAATATCAACAAGATATCTCCACCCCGATAACTCAGTACGTACCTACAAACCAAACCAATCTCCCCATCCAAACCAAAGATCTACAAACCAAATCCAAAACCCTAAAACCAAACCTGCTTGGCATCTTTCTGTTGACAATGAGATTGATGCTGATGCTCCAGCTGCTGATAAAGGAAAGCGAGATGTTGGGTCAAGCCAACACTCGCCATCATCATGAATACATTAGCTTGGAACTGTCAAGGAATCAACAACACCATGACAGTTCAAAAAGTACGTGAGTATACACGTACATTTCACCCTTCCTTGTTGTTTTTAGCTGAAACCCTAACTACTAGCTCCACTATGAATACTTTATGTTCTTCTTTTGGCTTTGATGAATGTTTTGTTATACCTTGTACTGGTCGACAAGGAGGCCTTTGTTTGATGTGGAAATGTCATCTTAAACTCCAAATATTAATAGCCAATCAAAACATCATTCATGCTTACGCTTTTACTGCACAACCTTGGTTTTTTACTGGGATTTATGCTCCGCCGCACCAACCTGCTCGAAAAGAACTCTAGAGCAATCTTTCCTGCATCATTCCTACTCCTACTCTGCCTTGGATAGTAATGGGAGACTGCAATGACATTACATGTCAAGATGAAAAGAAAGGAGGCAATCCTGTTAGCTCTACTCAAACTCGTCACTTTATCAACATGATCAACATCAATGGCCTTATCGATCTTGGTTACCTTGGAGATCCTTTCACCTGGACCAATAGACAACTAGGAGATGATTTTATAGCCGAGAGATTAGATCGAGGAATGTGCGACCAGCTTTGGATTCAACTTCATCCAAATGTGGTTATCAAACACCTACCTTGCATCTCCTCTGATCATGCGCCCCTAATGCTGATGAAATACATAATGAACATAAGCAAGCAAGGCTCATTCAGGATTGAACATCTTTGGTTCCTTCATTCACACTTCAAGAGCATTGTAGAATCTGCTTGGAACCAAACCCAACAACCGTTCCCCCCTTTAAACCTACTATCCAAACTTCAAACCACTGCTTCAAACCTTCTTCAATGGGCAAAAACAACCTTCGGCCATCTACCTTCTCTAGTTAAAGCTGCAGAGGAAACAGTTCATCATGCTCAGCTACGATGCGCTTTGTTAACCGGGGATCCATTAATAGTGTGGCTTCAAAAGGAGCAAGAAGCTAGAAACACACATTTGGTGTTAGTTCATTGCCTAGAAGCTTACTGGAAACAAAGATCAACTACAGCAAGGAGACCTTAACACAACATACTTCCATACCCAAGCCTCCATTCATATAAGAATCATTCACATCCATCATCTGCTTACACCTCAAGGTACTTGGACGCAAAATGATCTTGAATTGTCTGATCTAATGGTGAATTACTTTGTTGATCAATACAGGGCTCCTAGAACTTGTATAGATGAGGCGTTATTTGAGGGCTTTCAACCGAGACTGACACATATTCAATGTGAAAGGTTAACCAAGGAAGTCACACATGAATAGTTCGTTGTAGCACTCAATGCTATTGGGTCGGAGCAGGCACCAGGCCCAGATGGGTTTACAGGAAAATTCTTTAAAGAACTAGCTTCAACTACTGGATCGGCCTCATGGGACATGATAGACCACTTCTTTCAACACAACCAGATTCAACACCCAATCAACCATACCCACATAACCATTATCCCAAAAATACCAAACCCAACCAGCCCGTCCCATTTTCGCCCAATTGGGCTTTGCAATGTAGCCTACAATGTGATAGCGAAAATATTGGTCAACAGACTCAGGTCCATTATGCAATTCATTATAAGCCCATTCCAGAGTGCTTTTGTCCCTAATAGAGCCATCCACGACAATATATCCATTGCTGCAGAATTGTTTCACCATATCAGGTCTTCGGCTCCAACAAAACACCCTAAAATTGCTTTAAAGTTGGATATTAAGAAAGCATATGACAGCTTGGATTGGGGATTCGTTGAGGTTTCTTTAAGGAAGTTGGGATTTCCAGAGAAGTTCATAGGATACATCTTGACTTGCATTACAACGGTAACTTATGGAATCAAAATCAATGGCACACCAAAGGGGAACATCAAACCGACAAGAGGATTGCGTCAAGGCGATCCCTTATCACCATATATATTCATTCTTTGTGCGGAGATACTATCCACCAATATGGGAAAGTTAGAGCTACAAGGCAAGCTGGAAGGATTGATAATCTCAAAAAAGGTCCACCAATTCTCCATCTCTTGTATGCCGATGATTTGTTAATTACGTGCAGGGCCAAACCAGAGGCATGTTTAGTGCTTCAACAACTCCTGCACTCTTATGGCGCATTTGCTGGACAAAAAGTCAATAAGAGCAAGTCCTGTATCATTCACCATCCAAAAATCTGGTCTGATAAGGTACTTGAACTAGAGAATGCCTTCCAGATTAAAACAACTGCGGATCCAGATAAATACCTGGGGGTTACGTTCAAGAGAGGAAGAAATTCAGCTCATATGCACATTGAGTTAATGGAACAAATCCAACGGAAAGCACAAGGATGGATTACAAAATGTGTCAACCAGGCCGAGAGAGTCATTCTCATCAATACATCCCTCACACCAACTGCCAATCATGTAATGCAAACTCAGCTTCTGCCAGCTCATATTCATAAGAAGATGGACAAAATCACAAGGAATTTTTTTTGGGGCCATAACAACCAAACAAGGAAATTCCATCCCATTGGTTGGGATAAACTAGCAAAGGCCAGGAAAGAGGGAGGATTGGGTATTCGAAAGAGCAGAGAACACAATGAAGCACTACTTGTCAAAAGAGTTTGGCACATGCAACATAATCACCAATCGATTTGGAAGAAAATGTGCGATGATAGATACCTGCACAACCATCCGATGCTGGAAAAACAACAAAATATTCGTAACAACCAAACAGCAAGCCCGT
Source organism: Papaver armeniacum (assembly GCA_023531295.1). NCBI lineage: Eukaryota > Viridiplantae > Streptophyta > Magnoliopsida > Ranunculales > Papaveraceae > Papaver > Papaver armeniacum. The sequence continues at coordinate 94,316 of JAJJWW010005536.1, forward strand.
ACTGGAAGAATTTAACTAACATAGCTTCTGTTTTGCAGGAAAAATGTTTCAAACAAATTGGAGATGGTCAAACAACAAATTTTTTTTTTAAACTGGATTCACTAGCAGACCACACCTATCATCACCTCCTTACCTCCACAAACAACAGTAGCTGCACTCATCAGCCCAACTTCCAACTCTTGGAACCACCAAGTTATCTTTGAGTCATTCGACAACATCACAGCCCACAATATTATCAACATCCACTTACCCAGACTTCCAGCTCAGGATAAGTACATTTGTCCGTACAACAAGAAAGGAGAATACACTGCAAAATCGGGATACAACATCATCACCACTTCAACCAACCTATCCCCCCCCAATTCAACCACCCACAACCAGTAACCCAGTGGACTACAAACAAATTTGGAAACTTTTTGCTCCACTAAAAATAAGACTTTTCTTATGGAAAGTTTCCTTAGGAGGATTGCCAACCTTTGACAAACTCCACCACATCAATATCACCACCACAAACCTATGCCTGATCTGCAGCAACCAAGGGAAACCGAACAACACCTTTTATTCGAATGTATTCAAGCTACACAAGTGTGGAACCTCATCATACATCATCTCCCAAGAAGTCCAAATAGTTCATCAACAACAATACCCTATAAACCAAATGACATCAATCAAGTACTCGATCCAAGTTTACCAGAAACAACTAAAGGAATCTACATCTTTACACTATGGCATCTCTGGCTCGCAAAGAATGCACAAGTCTATCAAAGAAAGATACTCACAACTGACCAGATAAAAAGTATAGTTCTCACCATGTTTACAGAGTATGAATGGGCACAACAACATATAATCCCATACAACCCAGACCAACCACCACAGAGAATTCGGAAAACAAGGTTTAGAGACACAACCATAATGGTAGGATGGCAGGCACCAACAGATCAATGGATAAAGATAAACTCCGATGGAGCGGCGAAAGGTAACCCTGGTCCAGCAGGAGCAGGATGCGTTTGCAGAAATCATACAAGTCAAGTTATCATGGCATTGGCATATGCTATAGGGAACACAACATCACTGATGGACGAGACGTGGGGTCTACTACTAGCAACAAGAATAGCAAGGCAACAAATGTGGCACAAAGTTTGGTTCGAAGCAGACTCGATGTCACTAGTTCAACTCATAAATAGCGACAACGAGGATACACCTTGGTACCTAACAGGAATACTACAAGAAATAAAGAAGCTGATGAGAGACATATCAAAGGTAAAAGTCACACATGAATATCGAGAAGCTAATCAGGTGGCGGACAAACTAACAAATGAGGCGATCGAACACCAACAAAAACATCCTACTTCATCGACAACAAGAATCTGGGACAACAATTGCGCATCCTTTATTTCCAATATTGTAAACGATGATAGACATGGGGTGAAATTTGCCCGCACTGTTCGTACTGTAATAACTTAGTTTTTTCAATCAAAAGGTTCCCCCTCCTCTTAGGGGTTCCCAATTCAAAAAAAAAAAAATATTACATGAGGGATTAGTTAAAATACCTGCCAAGCAGATGCCTTTTTGACCAAGGGAACACTGTTAAATCTGGGTAACCCATAGTTCGTTTCGCCATTGACTCAAAATTTAAGTCTGGTTGTATCCTAACTCCTAAGTCTCCTTCATGATTCATAATCTGCATTGATGTACCAAAATATCTACCTAGCCCTATATTTTAAGACTGCTAATAAGGGTGCCAAATTGCTTGGGGGTGTACCAATCCCTTAACAATATGTATTTTGTCCTATATGTACGCCCCCAAGTAATTTGGTACCCCATATTAGCAATCTTGCTATATTTGTATAAGCTAAAATTTAAATACGGCTCTTCCCAAGACAGGTTGAGCAGGTGGGTGAGTCGTGTGACTTCAGATTTCCTAGGCATATTTGTAATGACTTTCTTATTATTCAAAAATTAAAGATCATAGATTCATAGGATTAACCTCTCCATGTTCAATACTCTGTAATGGACACATCCCATCAAAATTTTCTTTTCCTGAGAACTAATCCAGACCGAAGGTTTTGATTACTATAATCAGTGCCTTTTTCCAATTATATGGATCGTCATAAGGATCTTGCATGATTAAATTTGTTGTCCGGAGAGGGTGTTGTTTATGGTGGATTTTAGTTCAGGACTAAAATTGTAAAAGCCAAATTTTATAAGCTGACATCATGTAGAGGATAAAGCTATTTGAGTGATGAATACTTCTTCATTTTACTAATTCACCTAGAATGGAGCATGTGGCAACAATCCCAAATGTTCTGTGAATTAAATACAAAAAATTCATCCAGAATGGAGCATGTAGCAACAATCCCATATACCCTGTGAATTTATAGCGTTATTAATTAATGCATGATTAGCCTTGTATTTCCTGTGCTGTTCTCGCAGAACTCTCATTATTGGTGCGGCATGAAGACTGAGTGTTTCTCTCAACAGAGTAACACGAATCTCCAAGTGTCAATAATGAGGCATGCACGAAATACCCGTACATGCTACATCTCTCGGTGTGTTATACTAGAACGATAGAGCATACATCTCTCGGTGTGTTGTAGTAGCCCGATTGAGCATATTTAAATCTGGATTGTCCATATCAGTCTCAGAAACAATCACGACCACGCAAGTTGGCCGCATGATTTAACCAGCCTAGACGATCCTCAGCAAGAGCAGGCTATCACCACAATGACCACCACCAGCGGGCCCGTTTATGCCCTGGTCGGTCGAACACATGCCATACTCCCAAAAGCCACCAAACACCAGCCTGGAAAAGGGTGGTCGAATTGGTATGGAGCAGCTTGGAGGAAGCTCGTACGAGCAAGACCGCCAACGACAGTCTCAAAACCAGCCACGACCGTCCAACTTCGCCGGCATGATTGGACGGCGTGGATTATCCCATGACCGGTTGGACAAGCTTGTCCTGCACACCGGCGGCCCCTCTCTCTACCTGCCTGGTTGACCATCTCCTGACCTAGCCATAGAGCAATGTGTGTTTGCCCAAAGTATGGCCGGCGTGATGCTTAAAGGTCGCAGGAAATTCCACTAAATCGATCACGACCATCCAACTTCACCGGCATGTTTGGATGGCTTAGATCAAGCCTATGACCGTGGGACAGGTACACACATGTTCACCACCGCCCAACGTTGTCCCCACACGATCGCCCCCCCCAAGGGATGAGCATAACATGCAAAACCGATCGGTTGAAGTTGCATGGGCGTGAGCCATACAAAACCCTAATTAGGGTTTGCGGCATGTTACATGTGTCGCTAATCGATCACGAGCGTCCATCTTCGCAAGCTTGGATGGAGGGTGTAGATGTAGACTTAAAAGGTCCCGAGCATGTCAACATGATCACCGTGGGCCCGTCTACACGCATGACCGATCGACCAAGGTCAACCATGGCCGGACGTCTCGAAACACGCGCCCGAAGTAGGCATGTCGTGCGGTTTCCAACTCCTTTGCGGCATGGGATTTCTGTTGCAAATCGATCTCAACCGCTCCTCTTTGCCGGTCAAATTGAGTGGCCTAGATCGCACCTTCATAGGACAGTGAGGTACGGACGTGTACACCGGCAAGCCGTCTACACGCATGCCCGGTTGGTCCTGCCTAAAACACCTCCCATGCTTGGTTTCGACCAAGCTGAAAAATGATGCTTGCGCACCTCTTCAAAACCCTAAACTCTATCAACAGTCGCAGATGAGCGTCACACGATCATCTCATCCGTCCAACTCTACCAGATTGGTTGGTCAGCCCTGGCTAGGAGTTAAGCGACTAATGAAGCATCCCCATGATCACCTCCGCCACTCTTCCACATAGAGTGATCGGCCAAAACATGGCTCGACCATGCAGTTTCCAAACGATCACTCGAAGATGGTTGGACGTGATGCTATTTTAAGACGCTTATCCGTGACTTACTCCGTTAAGCCTTAAAAAACAAGCGATGCTTTATACATCATTGAATATATTCGATGCATTACATGCATAGAATACACACGATATTTCATAAATATCGATTTCCCAAATAACTTAGTTATTTAACGTTAGCACCGTATGCTACCTTCTGTGGGTCCCACGATCCACACAATCGAGACATCGAGCATGTCACAAACTGGGGGATACTTACTGGGGTATTGGTCTGGCGGTTTACAACGTGCAACGCGCCATCACAATAACGTGTCAGGAGGCATGGACGGTTAACGATGATAGGAGAAGTGGGCCAAGACGTGATCGTGCAATCACCCACACGACCCCACTACTCCATCACTCAACTTCCTACGAGATGAGGGTTTGCGCTCTATGACTTGTATAAATAGGTCCTTTGCCTATTTCCAAACAACAGAGACAAGCACAGAAAACCAAGTGTTGTCATTCGTATCCAGAAAATACCAGAGCTGACTGCTTACATTATTGCAAGCCAGTTCGATATCCTGATACAAGTCATAAACAAACAACACCTTCACAATCTCAACACCTTCTTCGCTTCCCTCTCTAAGATCAACCCCATCTCCTTCACTTTGTGACCAAAGCAAGTCTGGAACGACCATTTCTTGGTTTAGGCCAGAATTTTATAGATTGATCTCTCGAATCAAAAGCACTCCCTTGCAGTGCATTTGTTTAGGGTTTAGATTCGTTTCTCATCCACACACACCCAAATTTAGCAAAAATCGCAGAAATAGTTTTTACCCATAAACAACTGGTGACCACAGTGGGAGATTAATCTTTCGGTTGCAGTATCAATTTCCAAATTCCCGATTTCATTTCTTCAATACCAGATTCAGTTTCTTCAATTTCGAAGGGGTAGATCTTAAATCCATTTCAATCATTTTGTTCGCTGAGTCCAACTCTCATTCTATAATGTATCCTCACCAGCCAAAATATCCGGAGGCCATGAATAATCCAAACCTCATGGAAAGTGTGGCTAAGATGCTAGAGGATGTTCTTGCAAATCAAGCGGGTATTGCTAGAAGACAGAGCGAGACGTTCCGTCTTTTAAACAATATAACAGTTCAACTACAAGAAAGCTCGGCGGGCGTTTACTCAGAGAGTACCGCAAATACCGGTATGAAAAATGTTGAACCTTTATATGTAAGCCGTGTCTTTTCTAGTGGGGATGCAGGAAGAGCGCGCAGCCGCAAGGAACTGAGGAGAGACGAACATCATGATCCAGATGGCAACAGGGACTCAAGACAGTTCCACAGGGATAGAGACTCGTTGGAGATGCCGCAAGGTATACCGAATAAAAAAAAAGAGATCCTGCAGCCTATGAAGCGTTGCTGGAAGATTTATATTTCAAAACCCGTGCCGAAATTCAGAAGGATGTTCAATCCACAACGACTTTTCCGCCAAGTGAAGAAATGCTCGAGGAAGGAGAAATCAATCAAGGAGCACGCGAATACAGGGGCTGTGAGCGTTCGCCTCATTCACCTAACGGTGACGTTATCGCCAATACGATGCTTTCTACGTGGCGGAACCGCCCGGCTAAGCGGGCCGCGGGTATGATGACACACGTTGGTATTCCAACTACATCTCCGAAGCGTGCTTCACATCAAATCCAAAGAGAGACGCCACGACGTCCGTTAGAAAAGCTAGACTCAAGATATCTGCACTTCCCGTTCCCAATGAAGAAGATCTTGGAGTTGTTGGAGGCATGGGTACGAGACGGAGAGGTACAGCTGCCTCCCGTATGGCGTCAACCGACCAATCAAGAGGTGATGGATCCAAGATATTGTCATTATCACCGATTCCTTCACCACCCTACCAGTGAATGCAACGCCTTGAAGCGCATTGTTCAGGAGAAGCTTAATTCAGAAGAGTTGCTTTCCCTCCCTGAAAATTAGTGCATGCAGTTTCCATGAAGAAGACGCTCGGGAAAATTCAGTTTCATACAAACGAAGTTTCGAAAAGCAAGTAAGTTTTATCAAGCAATTTTTACAAGGAAGATAGTTTTAGAATTTACTGGGGACTTGGTATCTCACACAAGAAAGAGATTCAATGATCAAACGCCATGTTTATTCCCTTTCATGCTTGCACAATATTTGCAATTTCATATAATATCGTTGTAATAGCCACGAGAATGCAAGTTCCATTCAAAATAATCTCTTTCGTAAAAAACTATCTCAAAATAAACCAATTCAAAATTCAATCAACTATTAGTTCAATACCTAAAATCAAGTTGTGAAAGGAAACCCTCACATCACTCAAAAACTCCTAAAAAGGAAAAGCATAAGTAGACGGCATAAGTCATTTAAGGGAAGTCCTTCAGCAGCAACTCGTCCTTCTGTGAAAGAGCGACTTTCATTTTCTGGAGAACGGCCTGCTTCAGCTTCAACTCTTTAGACAACTTTTCGATCTCTTCTTCTTGGTGAGCAACGCAGTCTGCAGAGGGAGCTTCATCTTGCAACTTCTGAAGCTCCCGGATTTCGGAAAACCCTTTGAAGAACCAAGGAGCGTTGAACTCGTATTGCATAAACAAGTCTCGATGGAACTCCCAGTTTGAAATCATTTCTTCTGAAGTTGTACGTCCAGTCGCAACACTCATGCCATAAATAGTGTATAAAGCTTCTTCGACACGCTTGGCCAATGGGAAGCGGCATTTAAGTTTCCTAGTGGTAGCAATATGACCGTGTTTCTTCCATATTTTGGTATATAACTTCTCGAATTTATCCGGCATACTGAATCCTCCGACCAGCACATGATTTGTATAAGGAGTGTTGAAAGGAAGCTCAAAGATAGCTCCAGGAACGACGGGTTGCATCACCGACACTTCGTCGGAAGCCTTCTCAGCTGCAAAAGATCCTGTAATTGCTTTATCGGTTGTCGGAGCCTGTTCAGGAGATTCTTTGGAAGGAACTACCTCAAAAACCGCGGATGTTGTCTCTCCTGCGTTCCTTGTGATGTTTGTTTCACTCTGAAGACTGATTTTTGCCACGGCCTCATCTACGAGCTCACTGAGGTTACCGCTCTAGGAGTCATTTCTTCTAGTCGAGCTTGCACCATCCTTGTCATTATCTTGAAGAGTATCAGTATCGCCAGACTTCTCGTTGTGAAGATCAGTATTGCCAAACTTCTCGTTGTAAAGATCAGTATCTCCAGACTTCTCATTATGATCACGTGCCAGTCTTGCGAAAGCGTTTTCTTTCGGGATTCCCTGATCTCAAACAAGAATTACCTTTAATGGAAGTTACTCAAGAAGAAAGAAGTAAAGGATCAAAGAGATTTAATACCTGCATATTAGAAGAATTTAAGACCACGAGGCCGCATGCTTTCTTCTTGGACTGGGGACTGCAGCCAGTAGCATCAACCCTGGTTCATTTACCTGGATGCGGCTTCAATCGTTTGAATTGCTTCAAGGTATCGACAGATGGCTCGCCGTGAGGGATTGTTGTAACTTCTTCATAAAACGTTTGGAAGGCTAACAGTTGATCTATCCAAAAGTCCTTATACTTGGAAGTTATCACCGGCCTTCTTTCGATGGACAGAAAAGGAAAACTCTGCTCCGAGGTAAAGATATCAGCATTGAAAATGGATGGAACAAGATCCTTTGAAGGCGCTGGTGGATGATGGATTCGAACACCCTGGTCAAACCCCATTTGGCGTGCAGCCCTGTCAATGTTATAAGGAACCACAGTAAGGACTCCATCAAAGAGAGAGGGGATGTATCCTGACATACAGCTTCGCAGAAAGATGGCTTCTCCAGGATTCATGGATTTCCCTCCAGATAACACAATCCCAGAAGTGGTGGTAGAAGTTTCTGGCTGAACTACAGAAGGATGGACCGGTCCCCACGGGCGAAAATCTATGGTGTGCACATTATCGAGAAAGTCAACAAGTCTCGACCCGAGTTTTGGACGTCTATTCTGCCAACGGAGTATTCTCGAACCACCGTACAAATTTGGAAGTGAAGTTGCAGGGGCAGGAGCGTAACTCTTGAAGTGTTCCCATAGACATGCCTGAAGAAAAGCGACGTGGATATATGACTCCACCTTCTTGTACCCGTTGGAAGTGTACATTTCTATCGCCAAAGCATCCAGATGACAATACAATGATCCAAGGAATAAAGAGCCTAGAGGGAGGACCACCCCCTTCACCAACTTTATGGTAAATGTGACGAGATCGCTTCTTATGGTCTTCTTTCTGGAACCATCATCGAAGATGTCCCTGGACAGCCATAAAGACAGGAATGCAACTACACTGAGATCATTATTCAAAGCTTGATCCGGCCTTGGTGTTTTGGCAGACCATTCAGATATCCACCAAGTGTAAAAACACTTCGTGTTCTTTTTCCGTTTCTCGTACTCGGCCACCTTCTGAAGTATGGCGTTTTGGACAACATTTTCTTCGACAGATAGCTCATAGTGAAGATTTCCAGCAATAGGGAGGTTCATCAGCACAACAACGCTTTCCAAGGTGATAGTCATCTCTTCCCACCTACATACGGCTGTGTGTGTAGAGGGACGCCATCGGGAAATGAAAGTGATTAAGCCTAGGGCGTATTTCTTAATGTAAAGAGTTGCAGACGCCATAACCACATCAATGATTTGCGCCTTGGTCAAGTTATCTTTGATATGCTCATTGCTCAACATGCATCTCATCCATCCTTCATAAGAGTTCAGCGGAGTTTGACAAACCTTAAAGTCAATAGGGGAGGGTGGATACTCCTTCTTTTGAAGATAGAACCTCATCACGTACGCTAGAGAAGATGATGGAGCAGCCTCTTCATTTTTCGAGCCTGTAAGCAAGATTATTTTGTGACCAGGATGTTTTCTATTATTTGGAAAAGGCACAATAAATAGCTCATCATCTATATTTGGCATGTCTTTGGAGTTGTCAACACCTCCCGATTTGGCAGCGGCGTTATCCCCAGGTGACATCTTAACAAGATCCTCCTCGTTCACTTTCAGACAACTACAATAAGATGAAATGGAAAAAGGTCATTACTTCGTAGGGACAAATCACGCCATATGGGTGTTAATGGTCGAGGTCGTTATGAAAAAAAAAAAATCTCTTTCATGAGATATGTACCCACGGCTGGAGAAGCATACTTCCTAGCCGAGGGAGAACATGAACACAGCGAGGCCCATGTCCGTGTTCGAGCGAAGCAGACACACGATAGGTCCCACGTTCGAGCAAAGCAGGCACGGGCGGGGCCCACGTTTGGTCAAGCAGGTGCGACAGGGACGATGTTTGGTCGAAGCATACACGTGGCGGGTCCCACGTTCGTTTAAGGTTGCATGCACGGTTTTTCTCTATAGACGGAAGAGCAAACGAGTTTATCCATGGGTTCATGTCTACGAATTACGAATTCTAAGCCAGGGTTTTATAAAATTACAACCTAAGGCTAAAGTTTTGCATGCAACAATGGAAAAGGAGCAAAGGCGTATGTTCATATGGGATTCATGGCTTGTTTCACTAAGCAATCCTAGCAGTATCAACCACTTTGCTATTAATTTCATTAGTGGAGTTAATCATGATAATCTTGCAATAGAAGTTTCATCTACAATGGGATAATTCTCTCAAGAGCAAAATAAGTTTACCTAAGAAATTAGGGTTTGTAAAAAAAAAATATACGAGACGCTTACATTGCTGACGGACGGCGGCGGCGGCGTGATCGGCGGCGACAAGAGCTGCAGGCGGGAGGAGCTGACCGAACTAAAAAAAAAAAAAAATAATAAAAAGAGGGGGGTCGGTCCCCTTTTATAGACAAATAATTGAAGAATCCTTGTGGGAAAAGGATTCCTCTTTTGTTTCAAACGCCCGAGGAAGGAAACCGGTCCCACCCAAAATTCCATGCTTGCACCGGCACTTTCATATGGACAATTACTAGCGGACGGTCAAGGCTCTTCTGGGTAAGCTTCCTTATCCTGTCTTCTTCCTCAAGTGGACGTCTCGAAACGCGCGCCCGAAGTAGGCATGTCGCGCGGTTTCCAACTCCTTTACGACATGGGATTTTTGTTGCAAATCGATCTTAACCGCTCCTCTTTGCCGGTCAAATTGAGTGGCCTAGATCGCACCTTCATGGGAAAGTGAGGTACGGACGTGTACACCGGCAAGCCGTCTACACGCATGCCCGGTCGGTCCTGCCTAAAACACCTCCCATGGTTGGTTTCGACCAAGCTGAAGATTGATGCTTGCGCACCTCTTCAAAACCCTAAACTCTATCAACGGTCGCAGATGAGCGTCACAAGATCATCTCATCCGTCCAACTCTACCAGCTTGGTTGGTCAGCCCTGGCTAGGTGTTAAGCGACTAATGAAGCATCCCCATGATCACCGTCCGCCACTCTTCCACATAGAGTGATCGGCCAAAGCATGGCTCGACCATGCAGTCTCCAAATGATCACTCGAAGATGGTTGGACGTGATGCTATTTTAAGACGCTTATCCGTGACTTACTCCATTAAGCCTTAAAACAACGATGCTTCATACATGCTGAATATATTTGATGCATTACATGCATATAATACACACGATATTTCATAAATATCGATTTCCCAAATAACTTAGTTATTTAACCTTAGCACCGTATGCTACCTTCTGTGGGTCCCACGATCCACACAATCGAGACATCGAGCATGTCACAAACTGGGGGATACTGGGTATTGGTCTGGCGGTTTACAGCGTGCAGCGTGCAACACGTCATCACAAGAACGTGTCAGGAGGCATGGACGGTTAACGATGATAGGAGAAGTGGGTCAAGGCGTGATCGTGCAATCACCCACACGACCCCACTACTCCATCACTCAACTTCCTCCACTTTCTACGAGATGAGGGTTTGCGCTCTATGACTTGTATAAATAGGTCCTTTGCCTATTTCCAAACAACAGAGACAAGCACTGAAAACCAAGTGTTGTCATTCGTATCCAGAAAACACCAGATCTGACCGCTTACATTATTGCAAGCCAGTTCGATATTTTGATACAAGTCATAAACAGCCAACACCTTCACAATCTCAACACCTTCTTCGCTTCCCTCCCTAAGATCAACCCCATCTCATTCACTTTGTGACCGAAGCAAGTCTGGAACGGCCATTTCTTGGTTTAGGCCAGAATTGTATAGATTGATCTCTCGAATCAAAAGCACTCCCGTGCAGTGCATTTGTTTAGGGTTTAGATTCGTTTCTCATCTACACACACCCAAATTTAGCAAAAATCGCAGAAATAGTTTTTACCCATAAACAGGTGTGCACTAATTTTTTTTTTTAATCGGTCAAAGAGAATAGATTAAAAGGCACAGAAGCCGTGTGCGGGAGAATACAACTGACATAAAGCGAAAAACCCACAGAGAAAGCAGCAAAACAAAAATAAAGCTAAACTAAAGTTGCAAACCACAACAATGACCACTGCTTAATGACGAAACAATAAAGACCGCTGCCTATTGACAATTAGCATACTCATCAACGTTTTTATGACCAAATCATCGTGATTTTTTGCGAGATCGCTAAACATTTATCTGCCGAGACTTTGTTAGTAGGTTTAGGTTTAGGTAATTTTTTCTCTTTTAAACTTGAGAGAGTACCCATACCTGTACCATTGGATTTCATACTTAATTTCATACTAATTCGTATAATTGGCTTTTATGAAGATGACTTTGCGATGCTAATCTTTGGATCTTTCGAAACCGGATGGGAAGTATGTACCTCTCTTTCATCTTCTTCGAAACCATGAACCTGTTATGGGATTCAAAACTAGGGGGAATAACGGGATCTGAGGATGAGATGCTTGCATTTTCAACTTTCTTTTTGTTGGCGCCTTTCTTTCTTTTATAGGAAGCCCACTCACCAAGAACCTTTTCTTGTCCAACTACCTTTTTTTTTTTCTTCCCATTCTTATCAACATCAACATCCTAACTCTTGCCTCCTTGTAAAATCAGACTCTCATCCAAAGAAGTCTTTTCCATCACACTGTCTTCGTCACTTAAGTTTGCAAAAGGAAGTTCAGAGTCAAGAATATTTTAAGTATTTTGTAGTCTTTATTGTCTTGTCTTCCTTTTTTTCTCTAGCTTTTTTCTTCTTTGATTTTACCAATTTCCATCAGATGTAATAAGAACCATCTTTAGGACACTATTTCATCCAGTATTGATGTCTGGTATTGTATTGTTGTTCTCCATCGCTCTTGTTTGTTCTCTTTGAACATGAACCTCATTTGTAGTATGAGATTCAACTACCAGATGGATTTTCTCAACTCTGTCCTCAGCTATATCATCTATGTTAACAACCAGTTCTGCATTGTTTTGAGAAACTACAACTTCAGAATTAATCGGAGTTGAAATCAGAGGCATGCGGTTTTCCTTAGGCTTAGGAATTAAGCTACATTTGACATATGAATGCCCAAAAGTCTTGCAGTGAGAACAAGAATTAGGTCGCCTAGGATACTATGCCGTCAATATCAGTTTTACATTATCCACTTGAATAGGTAGTTCAGTTGAGAACTCATAATCGGCTGCACTTCAACCAAAACCCTGGCGTATGACATCCTATGTTAGAGAATAGCTCGTTTGAACCCACCAAGCGTTGGTATGTCAAGTTTGGTTGTCATATTTTAGTGAATCAAAACTCATGTTAAGAGTCGCTTGATTATGTACTGGAGTCAACTTCGTATAGGTTAGCTTGAAAGTATTAGGAAAATGAGACTTTACAAGTATTACGAAGACTTGAAAATGTGAAGAAGCAAGGAGCTACAACGACAACAATCATCCTTCCACTTGAGGTTAGTGATGTTTGACTTGAACTGTTTCATTCCCTAACGTATCTTTCAAGTCGTGCATACTGAAAACAAAACTGCGAAGCATATTTGAACTCTAGATAGACATAGTATTAAGGAATACAATACGAGGTTTATTGCTTAACCATTAAACTTTGTAGATAATACATCGCCATAATCATTTGAATGCTATTCACAAAGGCCTGACTTATGTATTGGTATAACTTTTATTAGTAAAACCGATCTTAAGTAATCACCTGAGATGGTATGATCGGGTTTGTGATTTTAAGTCTGACCAATTATGGGAAAGGGGAACCGATCCTAGTAAGAAGTGCAGTACATCACAAAGGGGAACCGATCCTTGTATGAGGTGCAGCAAGGTTTATAGCAGAAAGGGGAACCGATCCTATGGACATGTGCAACACGTTTTTAGGCAAAGGGGAACCGATCCTATAGACATGTGCAACAAGAGGGAACCGATCCTATGAACATGTGCAATCGGTCACAAGAAATCTCAACCCAATCCGAGCACGTTTTGTGTTTTTAACACAAAAAATTATCCAAAAATATGTTTTCAAATTTTCTATTATTCTAGAAATATTAGAGATACCGAAAATATATTTGGTTAATGTGGAAACGTAAAAAGATGTCGGCATACTTTGAACACGTACAGTAATGTTTATATTTATTGTTCAAAGTTATTCCTTAATAGCTAAGGGAAGAGAATCCCAGGATCGAAACATAAATAAGTTAAGAATATTTTAATTAAGGTTATTAACTTCATTTTTAGGAAAATAAGAATTAGTAATGTGCATTTACTAATTAGAGATTTTCTGAGAGATTTCGATCATTATTGTCGGACAGAGCATTTCCAGGAATTATGGAAACCGAATTTGTGCTTTAATGAATATCTTGAGAATATTTTCGGTTTTGGAAATTCCTTGGTGTCCAAACTTCCTTGTCTATAAATACTTGAAGTTTTCCTTTCTAGCAAACTAATCCTTTGTAACAACAAACTACCTCTTGTTGTGCTGCTACTGGTGAAGCCGCCTATTCGGAGAGGAGAGTAACCTAATTAGGCGAAATCTCTTACGGCCGCTCAGTTTAAAGTCTTCTTTGGGATTGAGAAGCTCTATTAGTACCGTTGGTGGGAAACTAGATAATTGCGGGTTATCTTTTGTTTTCATTGATTTGATTGACTAACGGTGGTTGAACTTTGATTGCACCTAGTTTGTTTATGCTTGAGAATCTTCTCTTCTGATATAAGATTCACCCAAACTAGTTCAGAGTTTCGACAAGGATCTTTAGACTGTTTTTTAGTTCTAAAGACGATCTTGTGATAATCCATTGTTAACAGACTCCGTTATGTGCGTGATTGATCACAAGAGATTCAAGTGATTGTGTGCACGTGTTTATTGAAGATCTAAGATTTGAAGACAAAGAAGAGTATGAAGATTTATGATTTGTGGGTTCATAATCTTTGGTGTGCACAATACTTGTTTCGGTAAAAGAGGATCCAATTAATAATCGGTTTATCCCTGTGATAGATTGGATTAATTAATTGAGTAGATCAGCATCAACACAATTCTTTGGATTAAGAGTGTTGTTGGCTAAATCTTAAACGATTACTTCAGTAATTGAACATAAGATAGATCTAAGGACCCGACGAAGGAGTTTATGTTAAGATAAACAGAAGAGCCTTTGTCCGACTCATATCACTTGGTTGAAGAGAGTTGATACCAAACAGATTTGTTATTCCTTTACTGTTTGGAATACGAAACAAAGGAATTGTTCCAAGTACGTGACTTATTCATAGGTCGGAGGCGTGGGAATACAGACGAAACTAGGTGAACTATAGGTTTAGTTGCTTGGTCTCAACTATACGAAGTTAGGTGTAATTTTGTGTAGTGGCTTAATCCTGAGAGTATTCAATTATGGACAAGGTCCCGGGGTTTTTCTGCATTTGCGGTTTCCTCGTTAACAAAATCTTTTGCTGTGTCATTTACTTTATATTTCCGCATTATAATTGTTTTATTATAATTAAAGTAAATTACACAAACATTAATTCCTATTTACTTGATAAGTGAATCCTATTGTGTTTGGTTAAGTCCGAACCTTTTTATCAAGTAACATACTTCGTTGTTGTATTGTCTCGATCTCTTATCCATAGACGATCACACGAAGTGTGAACCGATTAGTTGTATTGTCTCGACTCAGTCCATAGACAATCACTTTCGGAGAAAGGACTTATAGGTAGGAAAAGTTTTAGCTTGAGGTATATTTAGGTACCCTCGTCTTTTCAATTGGTATCAGAGCAGGCAAACACGAAAAGATCTAACAATATGTGTTTGGTGCGATCCAACCTATAAGAAATGAATCTAATGAGTGATTCAGTTAACGTAAGTCATGGTAATAAATTAGGTCTTGAAGATAACACCTTCTGTGAATCTACTGATCAGGCTGATCTCTACAATGTAGACTCTGGTGATTGGCAAACTTGCCTTCAAAAGCAACTTGATGAGATTTCTGAAGATGGTGACTCAGAAATCAATCAAGATGTTGAAGATGATCTATCTGAATGCTCCTCGCTACTTGGAGCTGTCTTCACAAAAAGACTTTCTTCCTCCGATGTGATTAGACTTCTTGCTCCTCTCAGCAGAGAAAACAGGAAACCGAGAAAAGTTTTTTCTGTCTTCTTCTATGGATATCAGAGTTCCAGATATCTTCTTAAAGACTACCAAGAAAGTCTTCACTCAAAAAACCTTGAGTTTGAGAACCTCAATAGGAAACATTATTTGTTGAATAAAAAACTTCTTGAGACAGAAGCCTTGATTAATTCTCAACATTCAACGAGCAACGAACAGCTTGAGTATGACTCCTTGAAGAAAAATCCTCTTGAGGATCAACTAACCAATGCTCTTGAAAAAATCACGGTGCTTGAAGAAGAGGTCGTAAGGCTGAGAAGACTTAATGATAGCACAATTAACTTATCTTCCATGATAGATGCAGGGAGATGTCATGGCGACAAACGAGGATTAGGATATGATGGGATTGATACTTCATCGATCAACAAAGAAGTAAAATTCGTAAAGGTTGTTTGTCCGTCTACTCCTGAAGATCCACCGGTACAAGTATGCTTGCATGATTCGCCCAAGTGCTCAAGTGAGATTCCAGAAAAAATCTTCGAATGCAAACAGAGGAAGATTCCAACTAAGAAGCAGTATCATGATCGAAAGTCTCATAAAGGTAAATCGAAAAACTATACATCTTTCAATAAACATTGTTTTTATTGTAGGGAAAAAGGTCATATGCAAAGGGAGTGTAAGATTTGAAAGATGATGAATGCTCTATCATATGTCTCAAAAGAATTGGATAACTTCACTTCCAAAAACCTCTCAGATCACTATTGTCCAGTGAGACAAACAAATTTTTACATGAATTCAAAATCATATCCAAAAAGAAAGAATCCTAAAAGGAGAAATAATGTAAAGGGTAATACCTTTTTCAATAAGGATATGAGATCTGATGTTTCAAGGTGAAAAGATGCAATATCTCTAGAAATGAAGAATCTTCATTCAAAGACTACCTACAAAGATACCAAAATCTGAGAAGGTATCGAAAAGAAAGTCATCTAGAACAAAGTCTAAGAAAAACAATCATGTTATAATTTTAGACAAAGATGACTATGAAAGTCTAGTTGTTAGACTCAAACAGGATCTAGAGATATCCAGTGGTATCAATGTGAAAACATCTTTTGATGATTTACTACAAAGTAGAAAAACAAGAAAGGGGTCGAACCGGTTTCTGGAACCTCTCAAACCATAGAAATTGTTTCCTCACTTCTGTAAGGAAAGAATTGTTTTTCGAAATTGGTTAGAAAATCTTTCCTTTTTGAGTTTAAAAAATTGGGAATTATAAATAAGTCCGATTGTGATCCTCTTGTAATATTGTGTTACAATGCTTTTACCGTATGTAGAAATTGAGGAAGACTTGACAAGAGGAATTTCGGAAATAATTAGCTCATGCATTACTTTGCCCCGTTCAAAAATTCTTTACATGATTCATTTCATGGTCGAAGGAAAAGAACGGTATGATGTTGTCTGTGATTATTGTGTTGAAAAGATTGAAAGGACTCTTGAGTCTAGCTACACATATTATGAGAAAAGAATATATGGAATCTGTTCCGATTATTGCTCCTTTTCTATCAAGACAACTCTCTCAACAATTCTTGCTCAAAATTTGTTTGAGGGAACAATGGAAATCATTGGAAGAAGAGATCTTCTCAAGGATGATCTTATTTATGCCAAGATGAGTATCGCTGGATACAAAGAATCTATTGCAAAATATAGATGGCCTGAAGACCTTGGTGAATTTAGAAGAAATTTAGAATATTCTAAAGAGGAAGAAACCAAAATTGAGATTCTTCTAAAGGAATTCTCCAGTAAGGCATGCAAAGCAAAGATAAGATTAAATTCTTACTTGAAACTGGGCTACTTTATGAAAAGCCTATTAGGAATAAAATTATTTGATTTATAATTTTTCTTGTGATAGTTTTCAGTTTACATAGCCTATGCTTGAATGCTTTTATATTATTGCTATGTATGATTATGGGATGTTTGATTTCGGTTTTACTACCTTAATATTCGATCTCATATATTGTGAACCCTTGTGGTTTGGTTGACTTTTTGATTTAGAAGGATTAAGTTCTAGCCCATGTTGGTAGGCTTTGTCAAAGAATCATGAGGGGTTCTAGTAGAAACAATATGTGAAAAAGTCACAATATGTTGGATCGGTTTTGGTTTAGCATAAAAGCATATGTGTTTCGACGGTTTTCAACTTTTGCTTGCAACTGTTAAAACCGATTTTCAACCTTTCTCTGGTAAAGGTTGGTTGTTGTTATTCTTTTGTTTTTGCATAAGGATGGCAACATGATGATATTTCGATATCTATTCTCCCTGGACGAAGATGCAATCATATTGTTGAAGTGGATGCGAAATTTGAGGTAACAATGTTGTTAGTTAATTGTTTTCCTGTTTAAGAAAAGCCTGAGTTTATTTCATATATATTTATTTATTTTGCTTAACAAAATTTCGGTACAATTGATGTTTATTCCATTATGTGTGTATGGATGTATGTGTGATTCAATTGGTTCCGGTTAAGAAAAACTATTATTATCTTGCTTTATTGTGTGGTATCAATTGTTTAGGCTTACAAATTTTGGTGCAATTGTGGTGCTTTTAATGTCTATGTTGTTTCAATTGCTTCCGGTTGAGGTGAATAATTATGCAAGCTGATTTATTTGGTTTGTATGAATTATTTATGGCTTAACGAAATAAAAGGTTTACGGGATGAGTTGTTTAGTCCAATTCGATTCCGGATAAGAGAAACTATGTTAATTCTGATCTTAGATAGACTTATCGAAGTGAGGTTTCGGTTATTCAAGTCTAATAGAATGCCTTAACAAGAAATGCTAGTTAACTAACTGTTTGAGGGTGAAAATGGTTTCTGCTGATTTCGGTAATTTCGGGTGTGTGGGTGAGAAACGAATTTAAACCCTAAACAATGTACTGCAAGGGAGTAATTTCGATTCGAGAGATCAATCTGTACAAATCCGACCTAAACCAAGAAATGGTCGTTCCAGACTTGCTTCGGTCACAAAAAGGAGGAGAATGGGTTGGTTTTGGGGAGGGAAGCGAAGAAAGTGTTGAGACCAGGTTGATTCTGGAAGAGTAGTGGTTTCACGACTTGTATCAGAAAATGGGAAGCTAACAGATGGAAAGCTAGCAAATGTTTCAGAGTGTTTTATTGCTCCTGACCGAACTTGTTCTCTTTGTGGAAATAGGTAAGACCTATTTATACAAGTCGGAGTGAAACGTACTCTGGTCTCATTAAGGAATGGAATAATGGGTGAGTAAATGGGAGGAGGTGGTAACCCTTAACGCATGGAATTGATGTTCCATAAAAGAAAAGCGTTTCACCATTACTTCCCTATTTACTTAACCGCTTCATCCTTATTACACTTTCTTATTACGGGCGTAGTGTACGCCGCACCTTGTAAACCGCCAAACCAAAACCCAAAGAAGATCCCCCAGTTTGTGGTTTGATGTCTCGAACGTTTTCGTGAAAACATGTAACATGGTTGTTGCCTGGCAAGTCGAGCTTGGGAGACTTGCTAACTTGGCGACCTTCGACGGTAGAGATTTTGTATCTTAAGCGGAAAGGTAGCCGTTGATCGTTGCACGCTTCCGTTTTTGATAGCTGTGTAGGGAAGGCCAGCATGATGGCACAAAAAGTTGGCAGGCCATTGTCATGGCATGCCTTGGCGTGGCCAAACTAGACTTTGGATCAAAGGTTACCATGCGTTGTCTGGTAACCTTGGACGACTAGGATTTGCTCCTGAAATTGAAGGGCGACCGTTGATGGCCGCACGCCTTCGTTTTAGAAACCCTAATTAGCGCCCTTTACTAGAATCGCTGTAGAATTCTCGTACGGACTCTGATTTTGACGTTCTGCCCCTCAAATCGACCAGAAAAGAATTTCCTATCTCCTATCACGGGGATATTTAGGTTTTGAACTAGTTCGGGAGGTGAAAACAGACCGACTGTAAAACTCAGGATAAATTCAGGAGGGATGTTGCGGGCCCGAGGAGGCATAGTTTAGGCGCGGCCAAAATTAGGGTTTTGGCATTGGGCCAAACGTTACCATGCGTTGGATGGCGACCTTGGACGGCTAAGATTTGCATCTAAGGTGGAAGGGTGGCCGTTGATTGTTGCACGCCTTCGTTTTAGTGGCCGCATAGGGAAGGCCAGCATGATGGCGCGGCTAGGTTGGCATGTCGTGGGCATGGCATGCCTTGGCGCGGTTTGGGTGTGGCCAAACTTAGGATTTCGGGCCAAAGGTTACCATGCGTTGTCTGGTAACCTTGGATGGCTAGGATTTGATCCTGGGATTGAAGGGGGACCGTTGATTGTCGCACGCCTTCATTTTAGTAACCGCATAGGGAAGGACAGCATGGTGGCGCGGCTAGGTTGGCATGCCGTGGGCATGGCATGCCTTGGCGCGGTTTGGGCGTGGCCAAAGGTTACCGTGCGTTGTCTGGTAACCTTGGATGGCTAGGATTTGATCCTGGGATTGAAGGGGGACCGTTGATTGTCGCACGCCTTCGTTTTAGTAGCCGCATAGGGAAGGCCAGCATGGTGGCGCGGCTAGGTTGGAATGCCGTGGGCATGGCATGCCTTGGCGCGGTTTGGGCATGGACAAACTTAGGATTTTGGGCCAAAGGTTACCATGCGTTGTCTGGTAACCTTGGATGGCTAGGATTTGATCCTGGGATTGAAGGGGGGACCTTTGATTGTCGCACGCCTTCGTTTTAGTAGCCGCATAGGGAAGGCCAGCATGGTGGCGCGGCTAGGTTGGCATGCCATTGGCATGACTTGGCGCGGTTTGGGCGTGGCCAAACTAGGGTTTCGGGCCAAAGGTTACCATGCGTTGTCTGGTAACTTTGTATGGCTAGGATTCGATCCTGGGATTGAAGGGCGACCGTTGATTGTCACACGCCTTCGTTTTAGTAGCCGCATAGGGAAGGCCAGTATGATGGCGCGTCTAGGTTGGAATGCCTTGGCGCGATTTGGGCGTGGCCAAACTAGGGTTTCGGGCCAAAGGTTACCATGCGTTGTCTGGTAACCTTGGATGTCTAGGATTCTATCATGGGATTGAAGGACGACAGTTGATTGTCGTACTCCTTCGTTTCAGTAGCCGCATAGGGAAGGCCAGGATGGTGGCGCGGCAAGCATGGCTAGGGCCAAGGCGAGGTGCGTTTGGCTTGGCGAGGTGGGGCCAATGGTTTGGCATGCCATTGGCACATGGTGCAGCTAGCATGGATAGTGCCAAGGCAAGGTGCGTTTGGCTTGGCGAGGTGGGGCCAATGGTTTGGTATGCCGTTTGGCACATGGTGCGGCTAGCATGGCTAGGGCCAAGGCAAGGTGCGTTTGGCTTTGCGAGGTGGGGCCAATGGTTTGGCATGCCGTTTGGCACATGGTGCGACAAGCATGGCTAGGGGCCAAGGCAAGGTGCGGTTTGGCTTGGCATGTGGGGCCAAGGGCTTGGCATGCCGTTTGGCATATGGTG
Organism: Papaver armeniacum; assembly: GCA_023531295.1. Classification (NCBI taxonomy): domain Eukaryota; kingdom Viridiplantae; phylum Streptophyta; class Magnoliopsida; order Ranunculales; family Papaveraceae; genus Papaver; species Papaver armeniacum. The sequence continues at coordinate 115,179 of JAJJWW010005536.1, forward strand.
CGGCTAGCATGGCTAGGGCCAAGGCAAGGTGCGTTTGGCTTGGCGAGGTGGGGCCAATGGTTTGACATGCCGTTTGGCACATGGTGCGGCTAGCATGGGTAGGGGCCAAGGCCAGGTGCGGTTTGGCTTGGCATGTGGGGCCAAGGGCTTGGCATGCCGTTTGGCATATGGTGCGGCTAGCATGGCTAGGGCCAAGGCAAGGTGCGGTTTGGCTTGGCATGGTTTGCTATTGGCGCAGTAGTGCGGCTGGAATGGTTGGCATGCCTTGGCGCGGAGGTGTGGCTGGCACGGTTTGCCATTGGCACAGTGGTGCGGCCGGCATGCCTTGGCGCGGAGGTGTGGCTGGCACGGTTTGCCATTAGCACAGTGGTGCGGCTGGCATGGTTGGCATGCCTTGGCGCGGTAGCATGAGAATTTAAGGTTTGGTATAGGTGATGTCAGTTAGTGTTAAGGTTTTTGTCAACCTGACCCGTGAAAAAAGGTACCCCGGTAATTCTTACGTAAGCATGCTGATTAATTTAATAAATGCGCTAATGGTCATATTGACGTCATGTCAGGTGCATAGTTTTACGATTTTGACCCTAAGCTAAAAACCATCATCAACACTAACCTAGTACTTGTCTTGTTTAAAATTGAAAGGTCTAAGTTTATGGATAATTAGAACCTGATGAGAAAAATAGAGTTATCTTTATTTCGGTCTTATCGAATTAAGCGATTGTTTTTGTACAATCGGTTTAGCAAAGGGACTAAGGTGCTTAGTTGATTTTTGGTTTGCTAAACTAAAATGGAAAAATTATTTCGGACAATTGTTTCCTTGGTAACATATATCAAAATAAAACTACTTGTAGTTTCGGTTTTGATATTGGTTATCAGAACATGGTGTGTGGAACCCTCGTGCCTAACTCTACATGTTGCAAGTCAATTTTGAGATTTGTAAGATTCTTTTCGTGTTGTCCTTTATTTTTTCGTTTCTTTGTCATTTTGTGAAAAAAAGGGAGAGGAATATATGGAGTAAACAAGTGATGTTGGCATTGATTTTATATTGATTGGTATCGCTAAGGAAAAGAACATTGGTGCTTAAACGTTTTATCTAAACGAAAGAGTGAAAGCACAGCCTAAGGGGGAGTAACATATCATATGATTTGGTATAACAAAGACGTGTGGATTGAATATCTACCTATCTTCCTTAGGGGGAGTATTAGCTTTGTTATTATAATGTCAACAACGACATTTTCAAGGATTGAATGTAAGCAGTTCTTGTCTTTGTTGAATTCGGGAATCAAGCGTATGTGTAATGAATTCTTGTAATTTGTTTATCCATATGATGTAAGAGTTTTGTCACTAAAATTGACAAAGGGGAAGATTGTTAGAGCATAGCTCGGTTGAACCCACCAAGCGTTGGTATGTCATGTTTGGTTGTCATATTTTAGTGAATCAAATATCATGTTAAGAGTCCCTTGATTATATACTAGAGTCAACTTCGTATAGGTTAGCTTGAAAGTATTAGGAAAATGAGACTTTACAAGTATTGCGAAGACTTGAAGATGTGAAGAAGCAAGGAGCTACAACGACAACAATCATCATTCCACTTGAGGTTAGTGATATTTGACTTGAAATGTTTCATTCCCTAACGTATCTTTCAAATCGTGCATATTGAAAACAAAACTGCGAAGCATATTTGAACTCTAGATAGACATAGTATTAAGGAATACAATACGAGGTTTATTGCTTAACCATTAAGCTTTGTAGATAAGATATTGCCATAATCATTTGAATGCTATTGTGATTATGTATGGGTATGAGGTGAGGATTTCATCCTAGGGAACAAAGTTTTACATGTGTTCTAAGGAAGTAAGTTCATAAACTTGTTTGTGAATCGAAAAGGAAATCGCTAGGCGTTATTGGGATTGTTATTCATTGTATATCTTGTGAACATCCAATATGTGTGAGTTAGTATAACCGTTCATGACTTGTTGTGTTCTTGGTAAAACTATTCACAAAGGCCCGACTTATGTATTGGTATAACTTTTATTAGTAAAACTGATCTTAAGTAATCACCTGAGATGGTATGATCGGGTTTGTGATTTTAAGTCTGACCAATTATGGGAAAGGGGAACCGATCCTAGTAATAGGTGCAGTACATCACAAAGGGGAACCGATCCTTGTATGAGGTGCAGCAAGGTTTATAGCAGAAAGGGGAACCGATCCTATGGACATGTGCAACAAGAGGGAACCGATCCTATGAACATGTGCAATCGGTCACAAGAAATCTCAACCCAATCCGAGCACGTTTTGTGTTTTTAACACAAAAAATTATCCAAAAATATCTTTTCAAATTTTCTATTATTCTAGAAATATTAGAGATACCGAAAATATATTTGGTTAATGTGGAAACGTAAAAAGATGTCGGCATACTTTGAACACGTGCAGTAATGTTTATATTTTATTGTTCAAAGTTATTCCTTAATAGATAAGGGAAGAGAATCCCAGGTGCGAAACATAAATAAGTTAAAAATCTTTTAATTAAGGTTATTAACTTCATTTTTAGGAAAATAAGAATTAGTAATGTGCATTTACTAATTAGAGATTTTCTGAGAGATTTCGATCATTATTTTTGGCCAGAGCATTTCCAGGGATTATGGAAACCGAATTTGTGCTTTAATGAATATCTTGAGAATATTTTCGGTTTTGGAAATTCCTTGGTGTCCAAACTTCCTTGTATATAAATACTTGAAGTTTGCCTTTCTAGCAAACTAATCCTTCGTAACAGCAAACTACCTCTTGTTGTGTTGCTACTGGTGAAGCCGCCTATTCGGAGAGGAGAGTAACCTAATTAGGCGAAATCTCTTACGGTCGCTCAGTTTAAAGTCTTCTTTGGGATTGAGAAGCTCTATTAGTACCGTTGGTGGGAAACTAGATAATTGCGTTTTATCTTTTGTTTTCATTGATTTGATTGACTAATGGTGGTTGAACTTTGATTGCACCTAGTTTGTTTATGCTTGAGAATCTTCTCTTCTGATATAAGATTCACTCAAACTAGTTCAGAGTTTCGACATGGATCTTTAGACTGTTGTTAGTTCTAAAGACGATCTTGTGATAATCCATTGTTAACAAACTCCATTCTGTGCGTGATTGATCACAAGAGATTCAAGTGATTGTGTGCACGTGTTTATTGAAGATCTAAGATTTGAAGACAAAGAAGAGTTTGAAGATTTCTGATTTGTGGGTTCATAATCTTTGGTGTGCACAATACTTGTTTTGGTAAAAGAGGATCCAATTAATAATCGGTTTATCCCTGTGATAGATTGGATTGATTAATTGATTAGATCAGCATCATCACAATTCTTTGGATTAAAAGTGTTGTTGGCTAAATCTTAAACGATTACTTAGGTAATTGAACATAAGATATATCTAAGGACCTGACGAAGGAGTTTATGTGTTAAGATAAACAGAAGAGCCTTTGTCCGACTCATATCACTTGGTTGAAGAGAGTTGATACCAAACAAATTTGTTGTTCCTTTACTGTTTGAAATACGAATCAAAGGAATTGTTCCAAGTACGTGACTTATTCATAGGTCGGAGGTGTTGGAATACAGATGGAACTAGGTGAACTATAGGTTTAGTTGCTTGGTATCAACTATACGAAGTTAGGTGTAATATTGTGTAGTGGCTTAATCACGAGAGTATTCAATTCTGACAAGGTCCCGGGGTTTTTCTGCATTTGCGGTTTCCTCGTTAACAAAATCTTGCCGTGTCATTTACTTTATATTTCCGCATTATAATTGTTTTATTATAATTAAAGCAAATACACAAACGTTAATTCCTATTTACTTGATAAGTGAATCCTATTGTGTTTGGTTAAGTCCGAACCTTTTTATCAAGTAACATACTTCGTTGTTGTATTATCTCGATCTCGTATCCATAGACGATCACACGAAGTGTGATCCGATTAGTTGTATTGTCTCGACTCAGTCCATAGACAATCACTTTCGGAGAAAGGACTTATAGGTAGGAAAAGTTTTAGATTGAGGTATATTTGGGTACCCTCGCCTTTTCATCCTAGTCTTCAACCGTTGTGGGAGTATCGATCATGATTGGAGTGCTAACAATGCTTGCAATCCTAGATAATCCTAACTGATTCCAGAGATAGAGAGGAACCTGCCTGAGATTCATCCATCTCGGGATTGAGTTAATAGCTTCAATGTTTTTCTCTAGAGAAATGGACCAAGGTCGAATAAGAAAGAGTTTCTTTGCAAGGAAAACTAAACCCAATTCTAACACTTTAATCATATATTCTTCTTGAGCAAATTTGAATAAAAAATCTTGTTCTCCATGAATAGTCATGGAGAATTCTTTATTTCACAAAGGGAAATTGAAGTTTCTTCCCAACAAAATATCCTACTACATATGCTTCACAATTAGAATAGTGAGTTTTGAGGTCACATGAATTGAAAACAGCTGTAGATACTCCATCAATCTCCTTGGCTTCATCAAAAGAAAGTTTGGTTGAACTAATTAAAATAGGGTTGTGCATCAATTAGTTTACTGAAAAATGACAGGTAACATAGGGGACTCATTCCTTTCGCCAATCCAAGCAGCACTTCCGTGTTCGTTAACGTTTGCAGCTCCGCCTGGAACTGGAAGTGTTACAAGAGAAAATCGAAGGAGGTTAGGGAATAAACCCCTGTAATAGCATAAATCCTAGCTAATGTGTAGTTCTAGGGACCACTATTCTATACTATCAGGCAAAAAAAAAAAAGAAAAAAAAACGGTATGCACTAGACAATGAGCATATTTGGGATGCCGCCAGGGCAGAGACAGTTTAAAGCAAGTTGCACACCCTGGTAAACTGGCTCCAAGTGATGTAGGAGCATAATAAGCTATTTTTAGAACGTTCTTTAGTTTAGGAATATCCTGCAAGTTATAAATATTTTTATTAGTTTCTGTCTTTATAGTTGGGTTTCCTTGTTTAAATTTCTTGTTCTAGTATAAATAGGCTATTAGGTCGCCTAGATTAGACAGTCTTTTATATAATTTTCCTACGTTTATAATCAATAGATTATATAAAAGAGTTAAGTTTATCCTAAAACTCCTTTATCTTCGTTCTTATTGTTATCAATACTGTGTTCAATTCAATTATCTTTGTTTTACTGCCCTAGTTTTCTGTTTTAGTTTCTAGTAGTCCATCAATTGGCGCTGGAAACCAAATAACCATCAAACCATAGCTAACTACAATGGCGGGTAGAGCCTTAGGAAGAGTTGGTGGTAAAAGTAATGGAAACATTGATCTTAATGAGTTACGAACCATGATTGAGAACATGGTGCAACAATGTCTGCAGCAAGGACGCGCTGGAGCCCGAATGGAGATACTGGAAGGCCGACGCAACCATTTTGTATTCATCGTAAGGAGGATCAGAGGATGATGAACATGTGTTTATTCAAAACCCTTTTCATAAGCATGTTGTTCATGGACTGCAGCAAGACAGGTTAGAAGACAAATTGATTAAAGCCCTTGATTTGAACACCGAAGGGGTGAGAGTCGAGGTGAGCGATATGATGGTAGTGATGGAGAAAATTTTAGGGAACCGAAATATGATGAATCATAGGGTGAAGAAGAAGACTTGATGCCCGTAAGAGGAGAAACTATGGTGGTTCGCAGAATTCTTGCATGCCATGGAGTTGAAGACGAGGAGGATGACTGGCGTTGGAAGAGTATCTTTTGCACACAAGTTTTCTGTGGAAGTAAAGTTTGCAAACTAATTTTAGATGGTGGTAGTTGTGAGAATATATTATCTCAAGAAGCTGTAGACTAATTAAGTTTGTTAACCAAGAAACACCCTCACCCGTATAAGATTGCTTGGTTTAAGAAGGGAAACGCGGTACTGATGAGTCCCAAATAGTGCATATTTCTACACCTTTTTATTGGCTTTTAACTCATCTTTTGCGCTTTAAAATCATATATTATCCCAAATTATGTGTTTTCATTGTTTTCAAGAATAAATTCTGGTACTAATTAATTTTGTGTTTTTAGGTAGTAAAATAAAGCTTGGACAAATTGAGAAACTAGAAGAGCAGAGAATTGGTGGCAACAGAAGAAAGGTGACAAAGCTCCAGCTGGGAGGCAGTGAAGAATGTATTTTGCACCTCATCCGGAAGTGAAGAATGTTGCTTTCACGTCTCAAAACTAGAAGCGGGCTTGAGATTTTTATCCTTGAAGAAGACATGGGCCTAAAAGAGATAGAACCAAGACCCAAACTCGTTTCTATTGTGAACCGTCAGATTCAATCCAGTTGTTGAGCATCCAACGTCATCTCCTCACGGTATATCAGAGTTTGCTGCTTCCGCCCAATACCGGAGCGCCTGCTATTCATATCCTAATCGAACAGAAGCCAAACACCACCTTCACTTCACTTTCTTCTTCCCGACAGTTGCAGTGCCTTCACTTCACTTCTCTCCATCAATCAACTCCATCACCGACCACCTCAGAACTCAGCCACTCTATCAGCCACCCTATGCAATCAATCAAGCTTCTAACCTCTTTCTATCTCCATCTTAGCTTCTCTCTTATCAAAAACAGTAACCCTAGAAGCTAGGATTAATGGAGATAGAGTTAGGGTTATCTCCAATGGATAAAGCAAACTTCAAATCAAGAGTTGTAGGTCTGAATTGCAGAAGGGGTTTGTCAGAAAACATGTTTAGAGTAAGTGGGTATTCTCTAATTATCAAATTCTAGTGATTGAGTAGAAATTTGTGTATAAATAAGGAGGAGATTGGGATGTAAAAATCATGCCCGGATTAGCCGGTGCACCAAGCTGTAGTTCATATTTGTTTTCAGTATTGTTATCATGTTCTAATTCAATAACTAGGGTTTAGATGAAACCCTAACTCTCTGCTATGCTATTCATGTTGTTTGTGTTACTCTTGAATGTTTAATTTGTTCTAGGATAAGTCCAATCTTAGTGCTTCAATGCTTTGCTCTCACAGTGTATGCCATGTATCCATTGTAGTGAGGATAAAACTGTGTTGATTGTGCTGCATCTCATGCCTTAGAGACTGTTGTTAATCCCTTGACTAGTTGTGCTTAATTAGACAGTTAGTGCTCCAGATTGATACTTTAGTTGCGATTGAACTATCCATTGGTGAAACACCTTAGGTAAGTGGTAGACTTGAAACATCTTCCTTATCTGTTACAAGGACAAAAGTAATATAATTACATTCTTGTTGAATACTTAGTATGAGTCAGTGGTGGATTCGACTGCCCTAGTGCCTTTTAATTTACATTCTTGTTTTCTATTTTGTGTTACATAAAGCATCATCTTGTCTTATTGACACAAAACTCCCTATTTGTGTTACTCTTGTTTCGAATTAGTTTTAGTAAGCCTTTGGATTCAACTTACACCCACCTTGTCCCTGTGGATCGACCTGTACTTGCCCTGTGTTGCATATCGACACTGTACACTTGCAGTTATCATTGTAGGTACTGTGCTTCTTTTGAGTCCTACCAGGTACCAATTACGAAAAGGTGCTTAGTAAAGTTTTCTATCGGAAATTTTGAAGATGAAGTGTGGTGTGACGTTGCACCTATAGATGCTTGTCATATATTGTTGGGTAGACCTTGGTTATATGACAAAAATATGAAATTTGACTGAAGCTAATACCTACTCTTTTTCGTGTAATGGAAAGAATATGACACTACATCCTGTGAAAGAAGAAGAGACACAAGGAGAAAAAAGAGAGAAGGAACAGTCAGTAAGTCTATTAACTCGTAAGAAATTTCAGCGTGAGTGCAAAGCATTTGGTGTTATTTATGCATTGATGTGTAAACCCACATCCAATGATGCCCTGGACAGCAAGGAAAAACCTTCGGAAGTTGCTGAATTATTGAAACATTTCGAACAACTTGCGCCTACATAGCTACCTAATGTGTTGCCACCTATGAGGGACATACAACACGCCATTGACTTGGCGCCAGGATCTGCACTACCTAACTTTGCAGCATATAGAATGCCTCCTGCGCATCGATTGGAGATGCGAAGACAAGTAGAGGAGTTATTGCAGAAAGGTCTGGTCAAGGAGAGCAAAAGTCTGTGTGCTGTACCAGCCTTATTGACTCCCAAGAAAGATGGTTCTTAGCGAATGTGCATCGACAGCCAAGCAATCAACAATATCACCATCAAGTATAGGTTCCCGATACCTAGATTAAAGGATATGATAGATATGCTAGCTGGTGCTAAAGTTTTTTCGAAGCTGGATTTGCGAAGCGGGTACCATCAAATACGTATACGTGTTGGAGATGAATGGAAAACAACATTTAAAACCTCTGATGGCCTCTATGAATGGCTAGTGATGCCTTTCGGCCTTTCCAACGCTCCAAGTACGTTCATGCGCATGATGACAGAGGTATTACGTCATATCATTGGTTCATTTATTGTGGTATAATTTGATGATATCTTGGTATATAGTCGTACAAAGGAAGAACACTTGGTTCATCTAAGGCGGTTGATGGAAGTAGTTTCAAAAGAAAAATTATATATGCACCTTAAGAAATGTTCGTTTTTGCACGAAGAAGTAGAATTTCTGGGATATATTGTATCAACTAGTGGCTTAAAAGCTGACCCTGTGAAGGTGAAAGCGATTGTGGACTGGCCTATTCCTAAGTCAATTACTGAAGTGCGTAGTTTTCATGGGTTGGCTACTTTCTATCGAAGGTTTATAAGAGGGTTTAGTGCCATTATGAGCCCCATAACCGAATGTCTTAAAGGAGCTAGTGGACAAATGATGCATCACTTGCATTTGAAAAGATTAAGAAATTAATGACTGAAGCCCCCGTCTTAGTTTTGCCTGATTTTGAGAAGCTTTTTGTGGTGGAATATGACGCTTCCAATGTTGGAATTGGAGCTTTCTTGAGCCAAGAAGGCAGACCTGTGGCATTCTTTAGCGAGAAGCTAATTAAGGCTAAACGAATATATTACACTTATGATCTGGAGTTTTATGCTTTAGTTCGTGCTTTACAACATTGGAGACATTATCTTTTCCACAAAGATTTTGTGGTCTACTCGGATCACGAAGCTTTCCGCTACTTACAGTCTAAAAAAAAAAAAAAACTCAAGCCTCGACATGCAAAGTAGATCGACTATCTTGAAGAGTTTACATTCTCCCTAAAACATAAATCTGGGGCAACGAACAAGGTAGCTGATGCTCTTAGTCATCGACATGTGCTGGTGACAACAATGCAAGCTCGTGTAGTCGGTTTTGAAGTGATAAGGATCAATATGCTGCTGACCCCTGGTACAACAGTTAAGTACATCGCCAACATCGTCAGGTATGCTATTTGTTCTTCATGATGGTTATCTCTTTCGTGGTAATCGATTATGCATTCCTTTTGGATCCTTAAGGGATAGTATTGTCCGAGAGCTTCATGGTAGAGAGTTAGCAGGACATTAGAGACGAGACAAGACTCTAGAGGCTGTAAAGAGTCGTTATTATTGGCATTCTACGGACAAGGATGTTGACATACTGGTTAAGAGGTGTCGAATATGCCAGTTCGCAAAGGGGCAGTTCCAAAATACTGGATTGTACACTCCATTACCGGTTCCACACTCTCCTTGGGTACACCTCAGTATGGATTTCGTGCTAGGTTTGCCAAAAACAGCCAAACAACATGATTCTATCTTCGTTGTGGTGGATAGATTCTCTAAGATGGCTCACTTTATTCCATGCTCTAAAACTGCTGACGCTTCTAATATTGCTTCCCTTTTCTTCAAAGAGGTGATGGGTTTACATGGGGTTCCATCTTCTATTGTGTCTGATCGAGATGTCAAGTTTCTAGGACACTTTTGGAAGACTTTATGAAAGAAATTTGGAATTGACTTACGTTATTCAACCACTGCCCATCCACAAACTGATGGCCAGACAAAAGTAGTAAACCATTTGGGAAATTTACTAAGAAGTTTAGGAATTGGGATCATATTAGGAACTCGGATCAGATTTTATCACAAACCGATTTCGCCTACAATAATTCAATTAGTCGTACGACTAAACGAACACCATTTGAGGCTGCATATGGCTACCATCCACAGCATGTTGTTGACCTTGTACCGCTCCCATTGGGTACACAGGTTAGCCATGAAGGTGAGGCTTTTGCTGATCACATAAAGAGTATACATCAACAAGTGAGAGCGGACATTACCAAGAGCAATGAAAGATATATGAATGCCTCCAATGCTAGTCGCAAGCCTAAAGAATTTCAGAAGGGAGATATGGTTATGGTGTTCATGCGGAAGGAAAGGTTCCCACAAGGTAGATACTACAAGTTAACATCAAGGAAGATGGGTCCTTATAAGATAATCAAGAAGATCAACTCTAATGCTTATGTTCTTGAATTACCTGATGATGTACAAGTCAGTCCCATTTTCAATGTTTCTGAGTTGTATAATTTTTATGGTTTGATGGGGATGATGCTGCTGAAACGTCTAGTAACGAATAGTCTGCGCAAGGGGAACTAGCTGCCGAACAACCTGATGTCATTCAAGAGGTGCTTGATGTGAAGGAAACTAGGTCTCGACGTGGTAATCCATACCGACAGTTCCTAGTTAAGTGGCTTGGGAAGTCAGCTAAGTGCAGTACATGGATTACGAAAGAGGGACTGCAGCGAATTGATCCTGAAATATAGGCAGAAGTCAGATAAACTTTCTCGTCAAAGACGAGCTTGATTTCAACCCGGGGTGGTTGATGCAGGAGCATAATATGCTATTTTTAGAACGTTCTTTAGTTTAGGAATGTCCTGCAAGTTACGGATATCTTTATTAGTTCTGTCTTTAGACTTGGGTTTCCTTATTTAAATTTCTTGTTCTAGTATAAATAGGCTATTAGGTCGCCTAGAGTAGATAGTCTTTTATAGTATAATTTTCCTACGTTTATAATCAATAGATTATATCAGAGAGTTTGGTTTATCCAAAAACTCCTTTATCTTCGTTCTTAGAGCCTCTCCAATGGAACGTGTGTGGAGGAAAAAATCATAATCCACGTAGGATTCACGACAATATTTATAAAAAATCATCTCCAACCCATTAATGTGAAGATGATGTGGCAAAAAAAAAGTTAGACATCCTCTAGGTGAACCTCTAGTTTTAGACATTCACTTAGAGGATGTCTTCCCATCCTAGTCACACTTTTGTTAATAAAAGTCAATGAAAAATAAAAATGGAAATTATTTTAACCAATTATATGCCTACAAATAAGTAAACAAATAATAGAAAACTTTATGGGTTGGAGATGAAACTTTATTTTTCCTAATATTTAGGATTTTCTACTCAAATGATGTCTTAGAAGTGATGCCACATATGAAATATTCACATTCACCATTGGAGAAGCTCTTATTGTTATCAATTTTGTGTTCAATTCAATTAAAATTATCTTACTGCCCTAGTTTCCTGTTTTAGTTTCTAGTAGTGCATCACCAAGTCTAAAATTTGAAGGTTTGTGGGCTTTCAAGCCCTTCTTATAGGGATCTTGCATCCCTAGCAATACCCTGCTTCCCCTTGCTAAAGTTTCTGGCTCCGCCCCTTCTGCCGCATTGAATTTTACTACGTTCCGGTCATTAGGTGTAAGGAGCGTGTAAGAATAATAATCCGAGTTTAGGTATAAAAACGGATTGGGGATGCTAGAATAATAACCGTATAATCCAGAAGTTTTATTTATTTATTTACAAGGAGGTGAAGAATTCTCTCTCGTGGTCTGTTCATCAACAATCGAAGCAACAAATCATGCCTGGAAATAGGGATTGCACAGTTTATGTTGGTAAGCTCCTGTCAATTTCTTTCTCATTAATTCCATCTTATTTATGATTGTATCAGGGTTCTAATTTAATTTGATATATATCCATATTAATTTTCAAACTGTTTGAAATTTTTATATATTGAAATTTGTGATTGAATAATGTGATCTATGTAAGTTTCATCTGATTATATGATTTAATTTTCAGCTTAAACTTCTCAATTTTGAGATTTTCACAATTTATAGTAATAATGTTTTCTAGGGTTTTCAAGCTGTGTTTGAATTATTATTGTTTTTGAAACAATAATATATCGTTTCATACCTAATGGTTGAGAAATTCTCCTGCTACAAAAGTTGGGTGATATTAGTTGATGTTGGTATTGTTACTGAAAGTTTTGCATCATATAGTTCACCGGTTTTGTTGTTTGTCGAGAAACCTCTGTACTCTTTTAAGGTGATGGCTTTGTTGAAAATTTGGATTTATTACCGAGGAACACTGGCAGTCTGGAATCTGGATGAGATCGAATAGAAGTAGGCATGCGTGATGTACGCTAACTCTTGGAATGAAGTTTGATTTCAGAAGTTGGTCTGAAAAGGATTCAACTGATGATTCTGATTGTATGGTTGTATTTTCAAACAAAATGAATTTTGTGTTACCAACGTCCCATATTCTCATACAGGGGTTTACACTGTACATCCAATTTTCGTCTTTGGTATTTGTGGCTCAGTTTTGTGCTGTTTGGTTTGCTACGGAGTGTTTAGTAATTACATCCTTCCATCCAGCAATTTTTGTTTTGCATTTTGTGAAGGGTTTAGTTCAGGCAGTCTCTTACCCACCCCATGGCTGCACGCCTGCACCCTAGCTTTTGAGGGAACTTCTCTTTTTAAACTGATCTTAATTCATTTATACATGTAAATTCTTTTTTCATTATATCTTGCTCGAGGTTTCATACTTTAACTTATGGTTACCTTTCTCTGTATGTGTTTTTAATCTGTACAGTACCTTTTTTGTTTTGTCAATTTATTCCCATTGTGGGTCATTGACATGTTTGACTTGCTACCATTTTCTTTAGTTTAGCCATCTTACTTGTAGTTGTTAATTATTTTTGCATAGGTAACTTGGATGAGAGGGTCAGTGAAAGAGTATTGTATGATATCCTCATTCAGGCAGGACGGATAGTGGACTTGCACATTCCACGAGACAGAGAATCTAATCGTCCCAAGGGTTATGCCTTCGCGGAATATGAAACTGAGGAGATAGCAGACTACGCTGTCAGGCTTTTCACTGGCCTTGTGACTCTTTACAATAGATCTTTGAAATTTGCGGTGCGCTCTTGTGTCCCTTTCACTTCGTCTATGTAAACTTTTGGTTCTTTTTCAAATATGCCTGTCTTTCATTGGTGTAATGCCTTTGCTATCTTTGGGTTCTTTATATACCCCTAATTTCTTGTCATTTGGTTTTCTAACAATAAAATTAGTTGTTTTACATCTAATAGAGTATTCGGCGCTTGGATTAGTTATTTCTACTTATATCTTCTTTGGAACAGATATCTGGGCAAGATAAGACTACACCCTTGTCTTCCAAGCCAAGGCCTCAACCGTTAATTTATAGCCATAGTGAAACAAGGGTTTCTTCATTTACCGCAAGTGATCTACATCAAGGTGATTAAGATTTTTTTTGCTCATTTCTATGGAAGTGGTGTAATTGTTTGTCTGTTTCTTACTTTTGAGAAACTTCTCCGCAGAAATGACTCCTCCGGGAGTAATACAGAGTAATGGTTATGGATTAGAACTCAGCAGCAAAAATTACGACATCAGTCGTCAGGTTTTAGGAGCAGCAGAAGAGAGCATTCGCCGCACAAATTCAAGTCGAAAAATGTATGACTCCAAACTCCCTGTCATCTTCCACTAATAGTGATTATCTTTTAAATGGCAGTCAAGGTTATTACATATCCTTTAACATGGTTGTTGCGTAGCTTTGGTGTAAAAATCTTAGCCTTAGCACCCTTCGAGTTAGATTATCAGTATAATCTCTCTTTTCAATTATGAATTGCCAATGGATATCAAGCTTGTGCTGAGTTTTAGTGTCTATTCCTGTAGACTCTGTTGTTTAGTGGCAGAGCCATTTTTAGGTGTGATGTATATCTTTTAGCTTTAGGAATTTGGTCACTTGGTTATCTTTTGTTAAGTCTGTTGTTAAGTGATAGTTGTTTTATAGTGGAAATTTAATTAAATAACACCCCCTATATTTATACTTGTGTTTGTAGGATTGTTTCTCTGTACTAACCAAAATATTTTTGGGACAAGAACTAAATGCTAATATTATCTTACGCCTTTAAGGTGTATGATTTTATATAATGTGCATCTCATGAAGTTGCGCACAATTTTTTTTACCTCTTTCACGTGTAGGGTGAGATGAAAGTCAACAAATAATATTAATGTTAGTTATGTAGCATCATTTGGGGAGAGGATAGTGTAGCCTCTAAATTTCAATAAATGTCCAGTAGAAAGTATAGGCTTATGAATAAAAGGGTAGGCTGAGTACTGTTGTGTGAAAAATTTCTTTTTTTGTCAACTTTCTAAAGGTTTGATACTTTGATCTTAACTGATTTTATAATTTTTTAATCTCTCACGATTTGGCCATGGGAAGAGAGTAGTTTTTGATTTATTCTCAAATACTTGAAACTGATTGGTTCATTCTGTGAAATTTGGTTTTAGAAACGGCAGAATATCGTTTCAGAGGTAGCGCAAAAAGAAGACCTAACATAGCTCTGGGATATTTGATGTTGAGTGTTTGATAGGTAGGTAACTTGTTATGATGGAGTTTTTCAGTATACTCTTCCTGTCTGTGTTTGGGTTCATATTTCTCCTTGCTTGATTGAATTTCGGATCGACTTAGTATGTCATCTGAAGTTCTCTCTTAGTAACGAAAGAATCAAGTGTCAATTGTAGACGGAGGCATCAGAGGAAAGTTTGTAACACACTGTTCAATGTAAAATCAGAGTATATCATCCTTTAACTCTACTTTGAAGATGCGTGCATTGTATCATAAGCTCTTGAGACTTTGCCAGAGCGTTTGCTGTACTATAAAACTTTCATTTTCACCAACCTTAGGTTCCCTTATGTTTAAGATGAAACTTACTTTTTCATCTAGATAACGGGTTTTTATCTGCGCAGAAGGAGAATTCCACTCCAAAGAGAGAAAGGAAATTGATATCCTTTTCACTAATGTGGTTTTAGTGGGTGTTTATGGAACTTGGACTTCGTCTAGACGTCAATAAAAAATTAGGATTGCAATGATGATGATCCAACTATAAACCCTTTCTTTGCTTAAAACATGTCTCACGTATTTAGTAAATCCAGTCTCATCTGCAACATGAGTTAACTTTAACAGGTTTTCTTATGAATGATATTTACTTCCTCGTCTTGACAACCCTAATGGTGGAGCTTGTTCTAATTTTTATGGGATTTTACTGATGTTTTAGAATAACGGAACATGCATTTTCATGATAATCATAAACAAATGACAGAGAAAGGACTAAGATTAGAAATCGGTAAACTATTGATTTGAATTTTCTTTACAGTTGATTATCTCCCCATCAATGGGGGTTAAAGACCACTAAAAATTTAGGTCTGGTTGTGACAAAACATCTAATAATGCTATTCTAACACCAATTAAGTTCTTATAGAGATCATCTATTCTCCTTTCTAATGGATCTATGATCCCCTTTTCTGTTTCCCCACAATCTCTTCTCAATTCCTCAACACACACCCTCAATTCTCTTTGTACATCTTTATTTCCTAGTCGTTGGGAATTCAGCATATCCCGCAATCTCTTGCCTGCGGTAACCAAGTCTCTCAACTTATCTAAAACCGCACCACTGGATTTTCTGTGATCTTCAATTCCTTCTTTCATTTCCTTGCGTAGATCGTTTAACGAATTTGACCATAGTGACATTTCACATGATTTTGTAACAGGTAAACCACGTTTTGATCTAAACGACAACATGATTCCAATTGCACCAATTGCAAGAACAGTGATGGCTCTAGAACCACTCAGAATTTCTTCTACTGCCGTATCGCTGGATTTACCTGCACAAGAGCCTTTCACGGCTAGTTTCGATAAATTGGAGAGACATTTCTCTAGTACCCCGAATTTCTTCTCTGATCTTTCACAAGAATCTAGTAGAACGGTGGCACGTTCTACTGCGGTCTTACTTGGCTGCGAATTCCCATCTAGCCAATGCGCAACAGTATTCATCAAATCAATGTAGTTACGAATGGTCTCTATTTTCTCCCTCATATTATTGCAAGCATCTAGCAGTTCCACAACGTCTTCAACATGATTTTCAATTGCTTTCCTATCACTTTTGCAGTACGAATTCGTAAACAATTCCAAAGCACTTTTTTGGCTATCGATGGCAACATCAACTGCACCCATGAACCATGTAGCAATCGATGAAGAAGACTCGCAAGGACCGACTTCAATTCCTCGGAACCTTAATGCGTCGAGTTCTCCGGCTAACCATCCGTCGAATGAACTACGAGAATTAGGCCATGGAGTTACGGACGACGTTGACGATGACTTTGCCTGAGATTTCAGACGCTTGAATGAACTAAAAAGTGTAGAAGTGGACTTCATATTTTCCGAATTTGAGTTCTTTGAGATCTTGGAACAATCTTTATGTCTTCAGAACAAATGAAACAGCAGAGCTTTATAGTTAGACTTCTGGAGAGTGGGTCCCGGTTGCCTATTTTAGGTAAGAATTGTGGTCCGATCTAAATTTGTTGTAACTTCAGTAGATTGGCCACGTCTGTTGTTGTATCTAAAGCAATCTCAATAATTGGGAAAGAATGATGATTATGATAGATGGTGATTTGGTGATGTGCTTGTTGGGCGCCAAGTATAGCGCCACGTGAGAAGGTAGAGGGAGTTGGTAGGACCACAGAGCTAGAGTGAAGTAAAGTGGGGCCCACTTTCTGGGAATAATTGCTGGGAATAAAAGCTAAAGTGTCAAGTGTTATGCTTCAAACAAATAAAAAAATAAAGTGTCAAGTGTTCGGTCTTACTCTTATCGATTTCCTGGAGTTTTTTTTTTCTTTTTTTTTTTTTCTAAGTGTAGGGGAAGATAATCCACGGGGACAGGTGGAACCATCCTGGGCAAGGGTGCACCAAGAGAAACAAGCACTAGAAGCACTGAATCATCTCATCAGATCTGGGCGCGAGAAAAGAGGAATGGAGGCAGCTCGTGAGGTCGACATAAAGGAGGGGAAAAGTTCTGATGTGATGCTCATCGGGTTCGAGGATAATCAATGCACTGACAGAGTTGGTGAAGAGATAAGAAAAGCTCGGTCAAAATGGGACTCGGCCAGGAACCTAAAGGGCGACGTCGGTCATCTCCACCAAACGAACGACATCGGATGAGGACACCACTCGGTTAGATATCTCGACTTGAGCAAAAGAGAAGATCGGCCGAAGCATCAGCTAGTCGCCCGAGAAGAACATCAAGGAAGCTACACCAGGCCCAACATCGTAGTATCGATGTATCACCATCTGTGACTATAAATAGAGACCATGTAGAGAGGTAAAGGCCAAGTGAAAAGAGAGAAAGGAGAGCACACCTAGAGTATTGAGAGAAGCATACATCTTGTAATCGTGAACCAAGTAATAAGATCATCCTTTTACCCCGTGGACGTAAGTAATCATACCGAACCACGTATATCTTGTGTTTTTCTATGTCTTTTGCTTATTTACTTCTTCATGTACGTTTGAAATCCTTTGGATGTAGTAGTAGGATTTTCTACATCTACATTCTGGCGCCGACTAAGGGGACCGTGTAACATCTTCGGATACCTTGAAATCGGTTACCAAAAGAGAGAAATCCAAGCTCCTAAGTCACCTTGCGTGTTAGTTGAAGCTAAGGGAGAAACTCTTTTGGTTAAGAGTGTTGATAGACAAAGCTTGCGAGATGTTCTTGTTTTTGTGTTCTTAGTAAAACCTTGTTAAGTTTTTGTGTAGGATTGTTTTATTAGCATCAATCGCTTCTGCTTTCGGTTGAGTCGAGTTGCCAAGATTAAATCATCAAACTAGGCTGTTTGCTTAAGTTGTCTAAGCGAGTTATTAGAAGATCAATAAGCTCCCGAAATAACATCTTTTGATGTTGGTAGAAGTTAGAATGAAATTCCACCTCGCTGACCTTTTTTCTTTTCATCTCTAATGGTTGAAATACATGGGTTGCTAGATTTGTCGTTTCAAGTTTACCTTTGTGGTTAAAAGATCGATTTTGTTACATTTGCTTTTACTTACTTAAATCCTTGAAAAGCTCACGGAATTTTAGTTTAAAAGGAAAAACTTGTTTAGTTATTTTCATCGTCTTAACTTCATCGAATAAGAGCCGTAAGATCTCTTACCTTATGAGTGAGGGATTCCGGTCGAACAAGTTTGATTAATATCCTTACGTAGAGTTAAATGTTTTCTGTTGAGTAAAGCTTTTTTGGGTCAAAGATCGCCTTGTCTTCGATCTAAGATAAACGTAATAACACCTCAAAGCTCCCGAATGGATCATCTTTGATGACCGGTAGAAGCTAAGTTGAAATGTTATTTCGTCGTTTGGACCTTCTTAGTGAGTTAAACAAAGTACAACAGTGGTGGAGGCAAGGCTAACTCGAAGTCATCGAGTTCGGTTTAGGAAACTACGGTGGAAGGAATTTAGTGAGCGCTTCATTATTAAGTCTCATCTTGATCCTACACTAAAAGCCTCACAGCATCAGTAGACGGTTGGCACAACAGTTGGTGAAGGTTATCGTATCATCAACCATAGTCAAGAAAGAAATCTTCCGATCTAACGTACGGATGATTAATGACTTCTGGCACTAGGAATGTTAGGACAAATAATGATTAATGGATGGAGAAAGTACCGAAAGCGATGTGTTGAGACATCTTTTCAAAAAATTGTCCTTTGCGGCCAAAACCACTTGATTTCTGAGATCAACACGCTAGCATAAATGGAATTGTACTACAAAAACTTTTTCCACCTTACACAGCAGAATTGATGTACTTCATCCTTAACCTTTTCGAAAACAGTTCAAAGTAAGTGCTGTGTACTTTGCTGACGTAGGTAGGGACGGACGGGCGAGCCGAGGCACAAGGGCAACACTGAAGGTGATGGCGAGTACCTCTAGGACGAGTAGGATTCTCAGGAACCGGGCTACAGCGGGATCTAGTGTACAAGAAGGACTGACGGATTCCCGACACGAAGACCATCGGAAAAATAACCAAGGCGAGACTCAGGCACCAGGAAAAGGCATGGCTACTATTGACGAGGAAGTCGATCTAGGACGAGACGACGATCTCCCACCCAGGATACTGAGGATCAACCCGAGCCAGATGATGCAGGGGGACATGGTGGACGGAAGAACTGCATCGGATACTGAGGAAGAGGAGGAAGTGCAAACGATGCAGGAGGAACGGAGGCGAGAAAGATAACCGACAGAGTACCAGCGTGAACTAGAACAAGAAGGGGAAAGGCTTAGACGAGTGCGCTTAGGAAGGGGCGACTTCGACCGAGACATCCCACCAGCGGCAGCTGATCCTCCCGTAGCTCCAACCGTTCCCCCCGTTATCCCCTCGGAAAGACCTCCAACTGCACCCCCCCAATGTAGCAGGAAACCAAGTGAACGGCCACTCTAGCCATGAGAGCACCGACCCAATGTTACTTGCTATCTTGGCAAGCCAAAGAAGGCAAGAAGACCTTATGAGAGAGCTGCAGAGAAGGAACCTAGCCTTGGAACATGAAAACTACCAACTCCGCAACAGGAGATCGGGGTCAAGAGGGTCGTCGAGCCGAGGCGCTTCTAGAAATCACACCCAGCCGAGAAACACTCCAACCCCATCCCCGAGCCGAGAACGTATGCCCGGCCCTAATCGATCAAGGGGAGGGTATGGCCCACCCGAGGATTCTTCGACCGAGGAATAGGCGACCAATGAGGGTACGGATGCGACAACCAAGCAAAAGATCGAGTAACTCGAGCAGATGGTCAAGAAACTGACAGGAAATGGCGAGGACGATAAGTTAGCAGAAGTAATCAGCGAAGCACAGAAGACACCATTTACCAAGGAATTGGATCGGACTCGTTTCCCTCCCAAGTGTACGTTTCCGATCTTCCCATCTAGGATTGACGACACGGGCGACGCTGGAGAGCATATCAAAATGTACATCATGTCCTTGTTACAATGGAAGAATTACGATGTGGTCATATGCAAATTCTTCCCAGCAAGTCTGGAGGGTGAGGCAAAGAACTGGTTTTACACCCTGCCCGATGAATCCGTTGGCAATTATGCAGTCTTGGTGGAAACCTTCCTTGAAACTTACATGCATAACAGTATAGCTCGGCCCAGAGTTAATAAGCTCTTTCCGCATGCACGAAGATTCAGGGAACCACTGCGGTCTCTAACAGACAGATGGAGGAAGTTATGTACTGACATCGGGAAGGTACCGGCCGATCAACAGATCTTCGGGTTCGAAAACTCATTGGGGAAGTCATATCCTATTTGGATAGCAATGTACACCGAAAAACCTAAAACGTTAAGGGAAATCAGGAAGATGCAAGAACACTACATCGCCCTAGAAGAAATACATGAATGAGCACATGATAGAGGAATACAAGAAGCAAGCAGTACAGTAGAGGCAACCCCACGAGAAGCTCCGAAGCGACCAGAGAAAAGGCCGAGCACACAACATCATGGGGAGAACAAGAAAACTTAGGTCGAGAAAGGAAAGAAGCCTCGCCACGAACCCAGATCTTACACTCCACTAAATGCACCATTGGAAGAAATATTCAAGGAAGTCGAAAAGAGGAACGATATCCGATACCCGAAGACTAGGGGAATTCAGTTCGACGAAACAAGGAACCATCCCGAGTTTTGCCATTACCACCAATTTCGTGGCCATTCGACTAATGATTGTCGGGAGGTAAAAGATATCGTCCAGCACCTGATCCGAGATGGATACTTGCGACATTTCGTCAAGACATCGTCGACGCCAGCTCAGCCCGACGCACCAGTGCATCAAATAAGAATCAATCGTGGTACCCAATTCGCTTGTAACACCATCTCGCACTCGGAAACTCAAGGGTTTGACTTAGGAACCGGTATCACTTCAAGGATTCACAAAAGAGATCGAGCAGGAAAGGAAATATTCAGTGTGGCCAAAACTCTGCCCATGGAACCTTGGATGATGCAGCCGATCACTTTCTCAAAGAAAAGACGTCCCGTCAATTGGTCAAGCACATGGGGATCCCCTAGTGATAACCCTACTTATTGAAGAATGGGGTGTCCGAAGGATACTGATGGACAGTGGCAGTTCAGTTGAGGTCCTATTTTACGACACCTTCAAAAGAATGGAGTTATTTGATGACATCCTAATCCCGTCGACTTATCGAATCTACGGCTTCAACGGTACAGTGACAGTACCAAAAGGAGAAGTCACCCTTAGAGTCTCGGACGGGGAAGGGTTCCTAGACACACTCACCACCTTCTGTGTGGTCGACGTTGTGTCACCTTATGAAGCGATCCTTGGTAGACCCTGGCTCGCAGGAATCAAAGGGGTCGCCTCGGCATACCACCAAAGATTGTGGTTTCCATCTTATCGAGGGGTAGTAGAGGTATTGGGCGACCCCCAGGCGGCGTGACAATGCGTACAGATAGATATCCAGCAGAATGAAGAAAGGCGATCGAGGAAATTAACGCCAAGAAAAGAACAAAGCTAAGGAAATAAGGGCGGGAGAAGAGTTAGAAAAGGTGATATCACAATCCATCACCACCTACGAAGATGGCGAGAAGGAGATCTTATAGCAATCAAAGGAGCCGACAATAGTCGATGAACCAAAGCCTAATTTCCCGGCCTTAGAATCTACTCGACAAGTTAATTTAGGCACTAAGGAGGAGCCTAAAATAGTGAGAATAGGGACTCTATTGACGGATAAACAAACACGGCAGTTGATAACTCTTTTGAAAGAACACATGGACATATTCGCTTGGCAAATGCACAATATGGAAGGAATTGACCCAGAGGTCTGCTCACACCACTTGAGAATAGACCCCAAGTTCAAGCCGATCCGGCAAAAGATGAGGAGAATTGCACCCGAGCTACAAGCAGCGGTGGAGGCCGAACTAAAGAAGTTGCAAGTAGTAGGAATCATTCGAAAAGCTCAATACCCACAATGGATATCTAACATGGTGATAGTCCCTAAAAGGAATGGAGGTGTTCGAGTCTGCATCGACTTTAGCGACTTGAATAAAGCATGCCCGAAAGACAGCTTCCCCCTCCCCAGCATCGATCAGCTAGTGGAATCCATAGTTGGATACAAGGCAATAACACTCATGGAAGGGTACTCGGGGTACAACCAGATCCCCCTGGCCCCTAAGGACCAAGAACACACATCTTTCTTCACACCCAGAGGGTTATATTGTTACACCAAAATGCCGTTTGGGCTGAGAAACGCAGGCGCCACATACCAAAGATTAGTAGAAGACATGTTCGAAAATAAAATACACAACACCATTGAGGTATATGTGGACGACATGTTGGTCAAAAGCAAGGTGGCCACCAACCACATCGACGACCTCCGAGACATATTTCAAACCATGAGAAGATACAAGATGAGGGTGAATCCTGCTAAGTGCACTTTCTGGGTTACCTCGAGCAAGTTTCTAGGGTACATAATTACCGACAAAGGTATCGAAGCAGACCCATATAAGATCCGAGCAGTCGTAGAAATGCCATCACCCGTGACGATTAAGGACGTACAACGGTTAAACGGGAACTTAGCAGCATTGGGGCGATTCATCTCTCGATCATCTGACAAGTGCAAGGACTTCTTCGGGACATTAAGGAAAGGAGAAAAGTTCAAATGGACCGAGGAATGCGAAGAAGCATTTCGAAAATTAAGCAAACATCTTGCGAGCCGCCGGATTACAAAGGCCCGAGCCCGAGGAGGTACTAACCCTATATCTGGGGGCGACCAGTTATGCCATTAGTGCCGTATTAGTCAAGAACGTAGGAGGGGAAGAAAAGCCGGTGTATTTCATAAGTAAAACTATGAACCCAGCGGAGAGGAACTACACCAGAATCGAGCAACTGATATTAGCATTGGTGTTTGCAACTCAAAAACTTCTGACGTATTTCCAAACTCACAAAATTCGGGTGCTCACAAAATCCTCCATAGAATCAGTACTCGACAATACAGCCAGGTCGGGGCGGGTCTCCAAGTGGAGCGCACAGATCAAGCAGTTCGATATTTTCTATGAGATGAGAACAGCAGTAAAAGCACAGGCAGTGGACGATTTTCTGGCAGATTTCCCCCTGAGCGACGAAGATGAAGTAGAAGGCATCCCAGGAATGGAGGAAGACCAAGAGGACCCGTACGACCTACTCGAGACCTGTAACCCGACACGGTGGGAAGTTTTTGTGGACGAATCATCCAATAAAGACGGGTCAGGCCTTGGATTCGTCTTTACGACGCCAAAGGGAAAAAAGATGGTCCACTCGTTTATACTCGAATTTAAGGCGACCAATAACGTCACGGAATACGAAGCTGTGATACATGCTCTGCGCCTGATAGTGGAAATGGGAATTCAAGACGTAAGATTAACAAGTGACTCTCAGCTAGTCGTCCGACAAATCAGCGGGCAGTACACTATACATGATCCCTTGTTACAAAAATATTGGGAACTCGCCCAATTCTACATCGGCCAAATACCAAACATCAAGTTCTGGCATATCTATAGGAAAGATAATTGCCACTCGTACGCCCTAGCATATATCGCTTAGGTCTCGGCTAGTTGCTTCTCCAGCCCTCGGGATCGCTCACGCTCTTGTTGTAATAAGAGATGAAGACCCTCTCTCTCGGCGACCTCCCTGCGCTGAATGGTAGCGTTTAACAACGAGCGATTGATATCCTACAAACACCAACATCATTAGCACTTACCCCATGGCATGAATGCATAACCTGATCAACACAACTCACCAGAAGATCGAAAGTGCTCTTCAGGCCAGCATCATACAACGAGACAGCCTTGATCTTATCTTCATCCGAAAGAGAGGCAAATTCAGGAGAAATAAGAGCTCCAAGGGAGTTGCACATAGGGACCGAGACAGTAAAAGAGGTGCTACTGCCTGAGTTAGGAACCACGGGAGAAAGAGGCTCCAACAACTCGCTCCCAGAAGTGATGTTCTCTTCATCACGAGTAACCACATTATTTCCACCACCACCAGACTTCTCCGTTTGCTTCGGTTCCTCTTCATCACCATCGACCTCATCCTCTCCATCAAAAATATCATCATCATCATCACCATCACCATCAGATTCAAGATACACAACACCATCGGCAAGAATAATCCCTCTACCAGCTGGCTGCTGGGGCACAGTTTTTTCCGGGACGGATAAGTCGCCCTTGGTCTCCTTGCCCTTTCCACTGGGCTTCCCACCTACAAGGGTAGACGAAACATCAGAAGTTTTCTGAGGCGACTTCCTCATGAAATGCGATAAAGGCAGCCGATCCTCGAGATCCTCACCATCCCTCGCCGAAGCATCTCCAGCTTTATCGACCCTCGAGCACGCATGATGAGCCGATGTCGAACCATTCAAGGCAACAAATAGGGGCAAGTACATGTACCGCAAAGAAGAAGCGATATATTTGTTACCTTCCCTGTCTCCTCCCGGCTCTGCGCTAGAACCCCTATCCCTCTTCCGAAGAACGAGAGACTCAGAAGGAACGCTCTGGGACTTAGGCTGTAAAACACAAAAATTAAAACATCGCCCTACCAGCCGCCCGAGCCGATCAGCTAAATCAAAAACCAGGAAATAAACTTACTCGATCAACATTGACCACCCAGAAGGGATAAGACTCGGCCGGAGAAGGAAAATTGCCACTCAGAAGGGGACAAGAAATAGCCAAAGGAACTCGGTCCCAAGCCGCGTCGCTAGTATGACGGGCATGCATGTTGGAACCTTTCCCCTCGGGATCCTCGTCCAATAAAAGCTTCTTGACACCCTCAGGAAGAGTCTTATGACGATGAGGGCTAGCAGCAAAACCAGCGAGGTCACCATTGGTAGCAGATCCGCTTCGATAATTATCAGCAAAACTGGCAGGAGTATAGTCACCCGCCTGGGAAGGATTGTAAGTAGACCAAGTAGTAGGAGTACATTCGCCTCGACTGCGTCTCTTCCACTCGGACAAGATATGAAAGGTGTTGCCATTCCACTGAGCCAAGGCGCGGGACGGGCGGATCTTAGAAAGAGCCTCATACCAAAATGAACGGCTAGGATCGTACAAAGGAAAACGCAACCCGAGCTCTAACTGGCCCCTGGTGACAATGGTCGCCTCGGCCGAGTGTGGAAACTTTAGAACATCATCCTTCTTCAAAACGCCTTTTTGGCCCGACAAGAGCCTGACGTCATAACCATGGAGGTCGAACTCATCTTTCAACTGTTGGATGAATTGCTCATCCGACAAGTCTTTAGTAGTTTTCTTGTCAGCCCTACATGAAAACGAAGAAGGATTATCAGAAAAGATAGAATCCAGAGCACGATAATCCACAGGGACAGGTGGAACTATCCCGGGCGAGGGTGCACCAAGAGAAACAAGCACTAGAAGCACTGAATCATCTCATCAGATCTGAGCGCGAGAAAAGAGGAATGGAGGCAGCTCGTGAGGTCGACATAAAGGAGGGGAAAATTTCTAATGTGATGCTCATCGAGTTCGAGGATAATCAATGCACTGACAGAGTTGGTGAAGAGATAAGAAAAGCTCGGTCAAAATGGGACTCAGCCAGGAACCTAAAGGGCGACGTCGGTCATCTCCACCAAACGAACGACATCGGATGAGGACACCACTCGGTTAGATATCTCGACTTGAGCAAAAGAGAAGATCGGCTGAAGCATCAGCTAGTCGCCCGAGAAGAACATCAAGGAAGCTACACCAGGCCCAACACCGTAGTATCGATGTATCACCATCTGTGACTATAAATAGAGACCATGTAGAGAGGTAAAGGCCAAGTGAAAAGAGAGAAAGGGGAGCACACCTAGAGTATTGAGAGAAGCATACATCTTGTAATCGTGAACCAAGTAATAAGATCATCCTTTTACCCCGTGGACGTAAGTAATCATACCGAACCACGTATATCTTGTGTTCTTCTATGTCTTTTGCTTATTTACTTCTTCATGTACGTTTGAAATCCTTTGGAGGTAGTAGTCGGATTTTCTACATCTACATGAAGCATAGTTTCCTTGAGTTAGTGTGACTCATCTCAGCCATGATGATATTCAAAACAAGATGAAAATGAAAGTACTTAGTTCGCTAAAGTAACTGTACCATACAATTTTTCATCTATCGGTTTATCTAGCAGGATCTATGAATATTCACGTTTCTGTCCTGCCCCTTAGATGAACATATGTTGGAGAAAATGAGTTTTAATTAAAATGTTTTATGGTCTTGGTGTGGTTTGATCTAATGACCTAAGGGTCTAAGGATACTCACTCATTTTTGGGTGAATGAAGTGGAACCTTTAGTCCCACATTGTGGAAAACTAAAGAGGAGCTCCACTATATAATCATACTCTTATGTATGAATTGTAAAACGTGGGTGGAGTAGGTGGGCAAAATATACATATTTTTACCCATGCGATATGCGCATGAATCACGCACCAAGCCTTGTGTCTACACAAATTTGTTTTTTGCAAGTTTTTATTTAAGAGTTTTATTTATGGGGGGATTCCTTTTACGCGTTTAATTGTTTTACAAGAAACAAAAACTTGGTTTACAAGAAATCCGAAACCCTAGAGGTTAATTTTCTCATATAAATACTAAAGGTTTTCATAGTTGAAAAATACACGAAGAGCAGCCTATTTTTCCGGTCTTCTTTTCTTCATCTTCTTTATTTTTCGCGGCGTAGTTTTTTCTTCCATCCCTGTTGCTGAGTTCGAAGAGAGGGTAACTTGCGCTGTGCTAACTCAAGTTATATCGGGCAGTCTTATCCTGGACACATCTTCGCTGTGAGGGGTATAGCATTACTCAACTCGAGTATACCCGCGAACTAATGTGTTAAGGACAACTTGTTGAACCTGTGATTCTGCCCTCGTCAAGTTATTTCGGTAGAGTTGTTTCGCATTAGTTCTTTACATATTATTTTTGATACATCTAACGTGTTGTTCATTGTTGCAAGATCCCAACAACATATTGCACTTTCCTTCAGAATTCTTGCGTACGAGCAACATTTTCTGGTCATATTCATCGTGTTGGACAAAAATGATAACGTTCGCGAGTCATGATTCATGAGGGTGAGATGTCTTTTATCTGGTAATTTCAAATCCATCATCATTTATTTAAATCCAAGCCATGCCCCAGTCATTTCATTCATTGAAGCTAAATTGGTTGTTAAAATGACAACTAAGATGCCTAGTCAGGAAGAATGCACCTTGGTACCAAGTCCACTGAATCTATCAGCGTGCCTTAAAACAATAACTTAATAGAACAAGCGATTAGAATGGAAGAAGAAAACATAAATACTATAGTAACACATACACCATAAAATAATCATCAAGTAGCTCTTGTTTGAGATTTTCTTTACGGCAAGGCCTTGGAAAAGTGGAAGCATTTTTATGTTTCTGTCTGGAAAGTTAAAAATGCTGGAGACTAGATATAAACGAGATATGAAGTTAGGAACTAAACTTCTGCCACGAGGATATGCAGTCCTTTTAAGGTTTATTATATCATGTTATTTCAAATAATGCTTTTGTTTATTATATCATGTTATTTCAAATAATGCTTTTGGTTGCTTGGATTGGAATACCTGTTCGAATATATTCGACTGTATCTATATCTCAAATTTTCCATCACAACTCGATTACACGTGTTGTTTTTGTTTTTCACAAATGTGAGCATGACCCCTACAGTTGAAGTTTTTCTTTGTTTTTTTTCTTCTTCAAGGTTGCAGTACAAATTTAAGCAGATCCTTTAACAGAGTTTTAGTAGAGCATAAAAACTTTACTAGCTTATCTAGTTTACAATGCAGTGCCTGCTGTTTGTGTTCACTATCTACATACGTTTGACATATCCACTTGCTATTCTTTCCTAAGTTCTTAACCGGTATTATTGGCTGGCTTTTTTTCTTATCTATGTATATTGAATATCAATCATTTTTGTTGATGGATAAATTAAAACTTTAAAATACATGAAATATGGACTGTTACTAACCAAGACCTATATAGAAAAGAGAAAAGATGCGCCAAGACAAGCAACCTTAAGACAAATAAGAATCCAACCATTATCACAACAGTACTGAAAACAACAAACCCTTAAACGAAGTAGAAAAATCCACCAGTAATAATCCCGACACACTCCCACCACCCACCTCTAACAAACTCAAGGAGGGGTGGGAACAACATCTCGTTCCGATTGATAGAGAACTGATTTATCTAATGAGAAATAACTCCCTGTTGGGTAACCAGCATGCCACCGTGGATTTCCCGTCAATCATCCCAGCCAGCCACTAGCTCCTTACGATATGTTGTCTTGAAAGGCTCTACGATTTTCTCTTTACATAGGTACCAAAAGTTCTGCTCGAAGGTCACATGTTCTGCTCGAAGGACACATATTCACATAACACTGAAGTCTTCCTCGAAGAATTAGCTAAGAGGCCAAGAGCTAATAAGTGTTGAGAGGCCAAGAGGGGTGGCCCATTTACGTTCCAATCAAAAGACACCTGCTTAACGAAACTTGTATGATAAGTTAACTATTGGTGGAAACTGAATAGTAAGTGGACATATGGTACTTACTTCTGAGTCTCCGACACTGACTCCTCCATCAGTGGACAACCAATGATTTCTATTAATAATCTACATTAAGTGGATAACAGATATGATGCCACGAGGGCCCTTTGTAAAACTTTTAGTTGGTATGCATGGGACAGTGGGAGAGGGAACATGTTATGGGATTCCATGTTTTGTGCATAATTGGCGGGATCTTATCTTATGCTATGTTGGAGTCTATTCTACTCCCTGTTCTTAGCTATGCTATTGCTCATATTTGTACAGCTTTTGTAGTTTTCTAGGTGAAGCCAACATTATTAATAATAGTGTCGAAACAAATAAAATAAAGGTGTAGGTGTAGCTTCGAAATGCACCCACGTAGTAGCATGCATGCGATAGTTGCCTTCATGTTTGCCACGCTTAAGGGTTTCATTTCTAACATTATCCCGTTAGGGTGCAGAGCAAAAGTTGGTTGTTAGGGACTCTGTTTTTTTCTCTATCCACCAGAACTTGTGGAAGGAATTATTTGAAGAATCACATTGAAGAGGTTTTTCAGGTTTTTTAAAGTTATAACCAAGTCTTCGAATAGTTACTATTGGTTGAAATGAAAGATCAAAAAGTTGTCCATATTTGCAACAAGACGACTAGCGCCTGTAAAATTTTAATTAGCCATGATTAGTGCTTGGGAACTTGAAACACGTGAGAAAAGGCTGTCTATCAATGGCGAGGAGAGGTTTTTACATGCTTAGTACTGAATGATTGAGGACCAATCCACACACTCATCAATGGCGGGTTATTAATTATGAGACTAAATCCGTTGGCTCATCTAAAAACTGTAAGTTGTAAGCATGTGCTTCAAGGTTCCAACTTGAATCAATTTCATTTTGATTTGGCTCTTGTGACTTGTCACAGTACCGGTGAACTCAAACGTTACTATAGTGTAAACTAAAACAGAGTTATGAAAATATAATTTGGTATAACTTGATGTAAAGGACTGGTGCATGCAAATTAATTTTGAACAATTTTTTTACAGAGGGAACCTCAATTCATTGATGGGTTCTAGAACATATTTCTATCAATTACAAATTCAACGGATATGGTTGCCATGATGTTTATTTTGACATTATATCCAATAAATTCAATCTCACACTAATCAAATTTCTATAAAGATCATCTACTTTTCCTTCTAATGGTGTGATAATGCCTTCTTGAATCTCAAAACAGTTCCTTCTTAGCTCTTCCACATTAACTCTTAATTCTCTTTTCCCATCTTCGCTTCCAAGCCGATGAGATGAGTTCAATAATCCTCTTAAGTTCTTACTTGCGGTAACTGCATTTCTTAACTCGTCTAGAACAACACCACCTGATTTCCTGCGCTTTTCAATTCCTTCTTTCATTTCTTTACGTAATTCATTTAGGGAGTTCGACCATAAAGACGTCTCAGAAGATTTTGTAACGGGTAAACTTCGCCTTGACTTGAATGATAACATGATCCCTACGGCTCCAATTGCAAGAACTGTAATGGCCTTTGAACCGCTCAAGATCTCATCCAACTCAGAGTCACCTGAACCAGTTTTTAATCCACTTGGTAAACCTTTAGTGACTAACTTTGTTAAGTTAGAGCTGCATTTTTCTAATTCTGCGAATTTTTTCTCCGATCCTTCACATGAATTTAACAAATCTCGTACACGTTCTAATACGGTATTGTTTGGATGTGAATTTCCATCAAGCCAGTGTACCACCGTGTTCACCAAATCGATGTAATTTCTAAGGCTTTCAATCTTTTCGTGTAAATAATTACAAGCATCGAGTAAATCTACGACATCTTCCAAATGATTTTCGATCCCTTTCTTTTCATCTTCACTGTAAGAATTCGAGAAAGATTTAATTGCAAAACTTTGACTTGATATAGCTACATCCATTGCATGCATGAACCATGTAGCAAATGATGAAGAGGGCTCACTTTCATTTTTATTCAGCCTTAGTGTGTCAAGTTCTCCAGCCAGCCAGCCATCTAATGAACTACGAGAGATAGGCCATGGTGCTACGGACGCTGAGGAAAACTTGGATGAGGATCTTACACACATTAGAGCTCTAAGAATTGTAGAAGAAGTAGACTTCATATTTGTAGAAAATGAGTTAGGTTTGGTTTTTGGATCTACTTCGCAATGAATAGCAGACTTGC
>JAJJWW010005537.1:0-120152 GCA_023531295.1 Papaver armeniacum
GGGTATACCCAATAAGACAAAATCAGGTCATTTTGAATTAAAACCAAGCCACCCCTTAACCTTGTTTTCTAAATGGCTAATATGCCCTTGGTTAATTAACACTAAAATTGATTAGGTTAATTAATTGAGTTTAGATTAAAATTTTCAAATTATGAATTCGATGAGATTAACTTTGTTGATCCGTCTTATGAGTTCGATTTCGATTTCGATCCAAAAATTTTGGTTTTGAAAATGCATAAAGCCGGCAAGGTCGTGGTTTGAATAAGCATGACCATACATCCGCAGGAATGGTCAACTTTGAATAAGTCAGCCGATCGCTCTTCCGCCTGCAGGTCAACTTTGAATAAGCCGCCCGACCATATATCCGCCAGGAATGGTCCTCGGATGAAGAACACGCCGACTATCTTGGGCAGCAATCTTACGGTTGGCATGTAAATATTTCCTACCCTTCCGGCTATATTAAACTCGGCATGCAAAAAAAAAAAAAAAAAAACATTGCCGGCTGACATAAAACCTAATCCTTTATTCATTCAATTTTGGTTACTACATTGATTGAAACATAAAACCTAATCCTTGTCGACGGAAAACAGATGCACTTAGCATGTGCATCAAGCCTTTGAACCCCTAGGCGACCTAGCGGACGAGTTATAGTCTCGTGAGGGTTTACATAGAGGTCTACCCAAAAACCTATACAAAAACTTTTAAAGCCATCAATCTTCGTCCGAGACGATACACCCTCCATCATCTCAGGGGCATACTAAGGATTTTGGATTCCATGAATTGATAGCTTGCATCGAATGCGAATGCTTCCCCTTTTCCTCCAAGTAAGTAGCGCTTTGGCGACTTCATGCTAAAAAAACATTCCACAATCTTAATTTGTTAGTGGTGTTTAGTAGGAAGATCAAACAACATTGATCACGTAAAATAAACCACAAAAAAACTTACAAATTGTTCAATGGACAAGTTAAAGTGGGGAGCGTTGAAAATTGGTTTTGGATAGCTAAATAAGCAAGTGTCGCATTTTCAATGACTATGTGCCTATCGTGCACTTGTTGAACACTTCTTGAGTTAGGATTCCCACACTCTTGGCTAAAAGTGTTGTGAACCCTAGCCCAAAAGGTTGTGGAATCCACCCTTACGGAGGGCGCCTTGAACTCTAGTCTCCGCATACCAAGCTTTGGTGATTGCCAAATCTTCATTAGAATCCACTGAAGCCATTTCTTGTGTGTAGAGAGCTATTGGGTGAGTTAGATGGAGTGTGTGATGATATGAGCTTTGGAGAGTATATGCAAATAGTTGTGTGTTGTTTTGTGGAGATAAGTAGTGCATTTATAGGATGGTCCCCAAATTTGGCCGTTATAGTGTCCAAGTACAAGTGAATCAATGCGGTGTACTTGCAAAAATTTGAATTTTGAACCCGCCAGTGGGTCGTAAATTTGCTACAATGCGGGGTCTCAAACGGGCCGGAAATGTATGGGTTCATTAGCATGCCGGCCAAAATACCGCCGGCATTTTCTTGTTTTGTTTCCCTCCCGACCTTACATGATTTTAGGCATCAGAAGAATGATTTTTTTTCAAGATATGGCCGGCAGGTTCTCTATTTTCGTACCCTTCTCGGCTACAAAAAACTTAGTAGTAGGAATCATATTACCTTGCCGGCCCTGGTAACTACACAATTTTTGTTGACAGGGCGGTAGTATGACATTTCACAACATTCCGCCTGGGACATGACCTGGCAGGGTAGCTTCAAAAAAGCATGCCGGGCAAATGTATTGACACTTTATATAGCTAAACAAACCATTCATTCAACAACTAGAAATCCAACATTTTTGTCCAAAATACAAAAACATGTCCCATAAACCATAAAAAACCTAGTAAAACATTTGTCCACACCATTAACTTAAACATTTGTCCACCACAACATAAAGAAATGAACTAGGAAAGCATTCATTGGCCACGACCCACGACCACGACGACCCCGACCCGTTTGGAACACTACCTTCACCACCACGACCCACTGCTGCTACCTTCACCACCACGATCACTACGAGTCCTCTTTTATCGGCCTTTATCTTGGCTTGTGCATCCTTAATAGCTTTTTCTTCCGCCTTTACTTGACTGAAATTGCTTGAACAATAGTGGGCATCCTCATTGTCAACATTGCAAGCATAGTCAATGTGCTTGCTTTGCACAGTTCTCCTCTTGTCTTTCGCATAACACAACACCCTCACAAAGGTCTTCAACCTGATCCTTCTATATTCAATTAAACAACAAACAATTAATAGAATGATTCATTAATGAAATCAATCTTAAAATAGTAAGACCAACTCTAAAATACTTACAAATATCTTAAGCAATGTTCTTTGGGTCTTCCGATTCGATCTTCTTCTTACGAGCCGAGTTCTTGATAGTCATTGGCCTAATCACAGTAGGACGTGAGCCCAACCCAAGTACCATGCCATGTATTTCTCAAGTAGCTTCATGGCCCGGTGGTCACCCTCGTCCAAAAGACTCACATCGATGTTACGACCCGGTCTATCGTCCCAATGTTCTTGAGTTGCGCCTGGATCGTAAGAGGCGTTAATAGTTTTTGGGAGGTTGTGCGGTCATCCCGGTTCACGATAAAGAACGGCTTTTCTTCATCGAAATGAGGTTCTTCTTGGGCGTAACTTAATTGTCGCATTACCCGATGTGGATCGTACATTGAAAATCCTTCAAACACGGTCATCAAGGGTCCATAGTATAATGCAACAACTTCATTTCTCCTTGGGATTAAACCTTGATTTCTATCCTCTCGATCGGATCAAATATCACCTCTTCCATAATCAATTTGTCGATGGCGTCTCGGAGTTGCATAAGATTTTGCGGCATTTCCTTATCTTAGTACCCTTAAAACTGTATCTTTGGGCTCTTGGCAAATGAACAGGAACTTGTTATCCACTTTGACGTAAGAGTTGTCTTTGAACAAAGAAGGAAGTGCTCATATATCCAAACCTATGCAAAAAGAAAAAAGTTTAGTAAGAACCTTATCTTACGAGAATTTTGCGAATATAAATGTTCTAGACAATAAAATTACTGGAAGAGACATGTTTTTCCGTTAACTTGCTTAGTGAGTGCCCTAGAACATTTTGTCAACTCATTGTTCAAGAAGGTGACCAACTACCCCAAGAACACCCACGCATCTCATGTAAGGGATCCAATAGTTGCAAGGCCTCGACTTGGTTTCCACGTCGGGAAGATACATTTGCCAGGGTGTATAGCAAATAAGCGGCCGCGGTAGCATTGAGCTTGCAAGGTGCACTATTCCTTCCCTATCAAAGGATTTCCCGAGTCTTCCATAATCTGTCCCTCAACTTCTTCACATTAGACTTCTTGGTTAGTCGACCATCCTTCTTGTCAAGAACATCATCCGTCTGAACCTGATTCCAACCTAACAATTTCTTGCTCAATTCGTAAATCTTCCCAAAAGAAATGGCATTATCGGAAGCCCTCATTTGTTGCTTTTCCATCAACCTCGAGGCCTAGAATTTGTTGAGCAT
Source organism: Papaver armeniacum (assembly GCA_023531295.1). Classification (NCBI taxonomy): domain Eukaryota; kingdom Viridiplantae; phylum Streptophyta; class Magnoliopsida; order Ranunculales; family Papaveraceae; genus Papaver; species Papaver armeniacum. The sequence continues at coordinate 3,540 of JAJJWW010005537.1, forward strand.
CATCAGGAGTTATTGCCATCTCACCGAATAGGAATAACAGAGTATCAGTCTCTCCGTAGAACCTATCACAGAATGCAGATACAGTAACTTTATCATGATTATATTCGAACTCTCCACCGCAGGCCACAACCCGGAGTTCCTCACAATCACGTTCACCTCCTCACATTCCAGGCCAAGATCCCAAGTATGAGTCACTGAACACGAAGCTTGGCGCCTCATGAGACGGATGGCATGCTTGTGATCCTAAATACCAAAAAAAACAAAATGAAAAGAAATATAAATATTTGACGCAAATTTAATTAAGATAGTTACACTCTTGAATAAATAACAAAGACGGATTAAGATTACTTACGATAGTATTATGGACCGTACATGCCCATGAGTCTTTGTATCCAAAAAGAACATCTCCACCATCTCTGGGGTCCCTTTTGGAGGCTCACCTTCTTGGTGCAACCATCAAGTGTTTGGGAGGCATGTGAGAATCAATAGGTTTAGTGATCACCCTCTTCTTCGTTCCGGTTGAAGTTGAAGCCGAAGCTTCAGTGGCTTGAACAATAGCTAGAGTTTGTTCTCCTTCTCCATCTCCATCTCCATCTCCTTTTTCTTCTTCTTCTTGTTCCTCTTCCTCTTCAACAATTTCATCTTCAATGATATTCTTACCTTTATCTCCATTACCATCATCATCATTACCATCATCATTACCTCCTCCAGCCTTAGGCATGTCTTGATCACCATCATCATCATCATCATTGTTACCTCCTCCAGCAGCCGGATTGGTTTCATCAACATCATCATCATCACCTCTTCTACCAGATGGAATTGATTGGTCTTCATCCGGAGTCTCGCGAATCGGCTGGGTTCAGATAGTGGTTCTAAGACCTTTGTCGTTCCCGGCATAACATATACCCCTCGATGTTTTGAAGACAAGAGTTTATCACCAACACGAGGAGGGTTTGAAGGAGGACTAAGAGCTGCTTTCTTCAGAGCTGCTTTCTTCTTTGCCATATGCAATCTGAACAAGAATAATTCAGAAAAAAAAACATCAAAGGCCGGCAGGGTAGACATATACAACATATCCGGCGGAAAAATGGCCGGAAAGGTCGACCAAAAGACGAGTGCCGGCTAAGACAAAGCCGACAGTGTATCATCAAAATAGCCTTCCGGCTCACAAAAAAATATATGATTTTTCACTAAACTGGTCGGAAAGGTCCATTTCCCACACATCAAATTGGTGACAAACAGTAGGAATGGTTTTATATAAATACCCTTCCGGACGAAAAAATTCTACGCATCGAAACATTCTAAACAAGTAAATAGGAAAGGTAAACAATAATAAGATGCCGGCGTCATTAAAAAAAAAAGACGCCAGAATGGTATACAGATGAATAACCTGCCGGCCCTGCTAGTAGCAGTTACAGAAACTATACAGCCGGCAAGTTCTTAAACCTTATACCCTCCCGGCCAAACCCTAACTATGAAATCCCGGAAAGGTCGATAACAAAAAACCTCGCCGGCGTCGTAACCGCCAATTCACAAATTCGAATTTTCTGACCTAATTTGACATGCAAACATGAAATCGAAGTACTAGAGTGAGTTTAAACAAGCCCTTACTTTCTTAAGCGCACCATTTCACGTGTTTCAATGGGTTCAATTTCTTCTTCTTCAACCGTTTTTTCTTCACTTTCTTAGCAACCAAACTTGCAATTCGGGTTATATTCATTGGGTTTTCGATTAGTTTCTTTCATACGAGTTGCCTTCTTCCGTGGTGGATCCATTGATGAAGACTAATCGGAGTTTTCGAATCGACGATTTTCACGAATTGATCGACGAGTTTTGGTGGTGGTGGGGGTGATGGAGCCGGTAGGGTTGTGGAGGAGAAGAAGAAGAGAAGAAGATGATGAAATGAAAAGATTAAAACTGATTTAGGGTAATAAGTTTTTTTTTAAAAAAGGGTAGTTTTGTAACTTACCCATTAGGACTCCCCCTAAAACCCATAAAAAGAGTCCATTTGAAATTGGGTATACCCCAATTAATCTGGGTATACCCCAATCTCGCCAGGTTGTTTTTTATTTTGCATAAACCTCGAATGTGTAATCAGTGGCTGCGGCAGTGAAAGCTCATGAGAATTGAAATGGTTATTAAAATGTTGTGGTTATACTAATAAATTCATGCGATCATGCGATGCAAGGTATAGAATCATGATTGTTTTTTTTTTTGTATTTCTTTTCTTGATTTTGTTTTGCTTTTTACTTAGAGTATATTTTGGAAAATTTTGATGATAACTCACGAGCTTTGGAAAAACGGGTTAAAGATTCATTTATGTATGGAATTTCCGATGATGCTCTGCATCTATTTTTTATCATGTGTTTCTCTTGCCAATTTTTTTTTTGGCAAAAATGGGTTTCTTCTCAACTACTCTTTGATTTGTTAACCACGCAGTTTGGGCGGATCTTGGTTATTGGTTTAGGTATAAATGAATTTGATTGTTTCTATGTTTCCGGTTATAGACACATGCGTATCTAATGATGCCATTGGAAACACTATTGACGTACGTATGCCGGTGTTTATGGGTGAAAACTACTCCTGCAGAATTTGGTAATTTGGGGTGTGGATGAGGAATGAATTTAAACCTTAAACAAATGCACTGCGCGGTGAGTGCTTGTAGATTCGAGAGATCAATCTGTGCAAGTCCGGCCTAAACCAAGAAATGGCCATTCCAGACTTGTTTCGGTCACAAAGTGAAGGAGATGGGGTTGATCTTAGGGAGGGAAGCGAAGAAGGTGTTGAGATTGTGAAGGTGTTGGCTTGCTTATGACTTATGTGAGAAAGGTGAGCGGGCTTGTGATTGATGCAAGCAAGCTCGGGTGTTTGAATACGTTTTGTATTAACACTTGGTTTTGTCTCGTACGGACTTGTGTTGTTTTTTGAAATAGGGCGGAGAACCTATTTATACAAGTCATTGAGCCTTATTCACGTCTCTCGTGGGAAGTGGAGGAAGTGGAGTGATGGAGTAGTGGAGTTGTGCGTCGGTGCCACACGACCAGTCTTGCCCACTTCTCCTGTTCATCTCTAACCGTCCATGACTTCCTAACACGTTCTTGTGATGGCGCGTTGCACGCTGCACGCTATAAACCGCCAGACCAATACCCCAGTATGTATCCCCCAGTTTGTGACATGATTGATGTCTGGAATGTGTGGATCGTGGATCCACGAAAGATAGCATGTAATGATGAATTGAATAACTGTGTTATTTAGGAAGTCGATACTTGTGAAGTATCGTGTGTATTTTATGCGAGTCTTTTGCATTATAGTGTGGTAAAGTGATGGGTAATGACGCCTCACCGACCAAATAACTCGACCGGGGTCGTATAACCAAGCTGGTGAAGTTGGACGGATGAGATGATCTTTGAGACACTCATCTGCGACCGTTAATGAATATTAGGGTTTTTTGAAGAGGTGCGCAAGCATCACTCTTCAGCTTGGTCGAAACCAAGCATGGAAAGGGATTTGGAGAGGACCGACCGGGCATGTGTATAGACAGCATGCCGGTGTACATGTCCATGTCTCACTGTCCCATGAAGGTGCGATCTAGGCCACTAAATTTAACCGGTAAAGTTGAGTGGTTGAGATCGGTTTGCGGCAGGAAATTGATGCCGCAAAAGGGTTGGAAACAGGCGTGACATCCCTAGTTCGGGCACGCGTTTCAAGACGACACATCTTGGTCGGTCATACCGGCGTGTAGGTGATAGGCCGGTGTTCACACCTATACCTGACTATCCCATGAAAACGTGATCTAAGCCACTCAAATCATCCGGTGAAGTTGAGCGGTCGAGATCAGTTTAGGGTTCGGGAGGTGTAACCACGCAAGTTTGGGCGTGCGTTTTGGATTGACCAGGCATGATATACCTTGGACGATCACATGAGGAGGTAGATGGGCCACGGTGGTCATGATGGTATGACCGGCCCTTGCTTAATCTAATCTGTGACCCTCCATTCGTGCTTAGGAGAAGATGGACGCGCGTGATGGCTTGAAACCCTAATTTTGGCTTTCAAAGCCGTGCGCCATCTCTTGTTTGGGTGACGATTTTGTCACGGCCAAACATTGTTGGTCTTGACCGATTGGTCAAGTGTGTAGGCGGTCCCCACGGTGATCGTGTTGACATGCTCTGGGCCCTTTGAGTCTACATCTACACCCTCCATCTATACTGCGAAGATGGATGGTTGAGACTGTTTTTGCGACATATGTAATATGCCGCAAACCCTAATTTAGGGTTTTCCGTCCATAATGCTTGGTATGAACGGTTTCTTGGCAAGCTAGGCCAATGACCGACCATGCGGGGTCGGCCGTGGGTAATTCCATACCTGCTTGGGGGTGATGGAATTGATATGGGGTCATCCAATCATGCTTATGGAGTTGGATGATTGCGCATCGAATCATATCCGGACCGATACGGTCGGTCAGGATGCTCAATCGGGCTAGTATAACACCGAGAGGGGCTCAATCGGGCTAGTATAACACACCAGAGAGTCGGCCTGTACAGGTATTTCGTACATGGTTTCATTATAGTGCTTGGAGGTTCGTGTTACTCTGTAAAGAGTAACACTCGGTCGTCATGCCACACCGATAATGAGTCTTTGGAAATACAAGGCTGATATGAAATTCACGGGAAGGGATTGTTGCTACATGCTCCAACCTGGAGGAATTTCATGTATTCACGAGAATGGGATTGTTGCTATATGCTCCATTCTTGGTGAATTAAGTGAGGGAGTATCAACACTTATAAATGGCTTTATCTTTTACAAGATGTCACCCATAGTTTTACGGGGTTTTTTATAATTTTAACCTTAAATGAAAATCCACCATCAACATTAAGTCCCTCGCCTAGCACACAATGGTTACACTATTGTGTGGTAGGCATAAGATGGTGACGATTAAAGATAAAACTTATGAGACAAAGTTAGATGTTACCGGGAGAGACGGGTCATCGTCCTCCTCGAGCATGCGAGCGTTCAAGAGGCATCCAGGAGAGTATTCCCCTAGCATGATATCGGTCTTGCCCGCTTCGATCGACCTTATTATGCCTGCTTGATCGAGGGCCCACTCCGTGCTTGCTCCGTTTGAATGTCGGTCTTGCCGGATCGACCTTGCTATGCCCGATTAGGTCGAGGGTTATTGCGCTTCGCTTCGTTCGATCGTGGGATTGTGCCTAATCGTTATTATTGCGCCTGCTTCGTTCGTGGGACTCTGCGCTGCTTGATCGAACGTGGGCTTGTTGTGTCTGCCGGTTAAACGTGGGTCCACTATGTACATGTTTCAAACGTCGGCCTTGTGCTTCGGTGAAATCGGCCCTGTTGTGTGCGCCTATTATATTGGCCTTATGTCCTGATTAACACCAGCCTTTGCGACTTGAGCAATACCAGCCTTGTGACTTGAGCAATACCAGCCTTGTGACTTGAGCAATACCATCCTTGTGACTTGAGCAATACCAGTCTTGTGACTTGTGCAATACCAGCCTTGAAACTTGTACCAGACTTGAAACTTATACCGGACTTGAAACCAATACCAGACTTGAAACTTGTACCAGACTTGAAACTTGAGTGATCTTTTGGTGTTTGGACCCAATCCCAGCTTTTGTGTATTTCAACGTGGGTTGTATCTTATCATGTGTGACTACACGCCTCATGTGTTTTTCATACAAGTTTTAACTCCTATTTTCATTGTAGAATGAAGAAAATAACTCCTGTTGACATGTCTTCTGGAGATAATGCTCGCTTTTCCAAACATTAGAAAACATCCTTCTCATAAGATAGTCCTGCTTTCCGATTCAGAAAATATGGAAGCTGATCCATTTTCTTCTTCAACACTTGTAATGAGATTTTGTCTCCGGAGAAACGAATATCCGCCTTCTCCTATTGACTTCAAGATTTTCCATACTCAACCGGGTTCTTACGAAGGATGGATGAGACGTATGTTGAATAATAAGGATGTTAAAGTGGTTTCGGTGGAGGTGGATCCTGGAGAGAGTGTTGAACAAGGATTAGAGGCGAATGTGGTCCCGGAGAGAGCGTTGAGGCGGCTCTTGAATAGACCATTGAAGCGGCTTACGCTAGAGGGAGTGTTGAAGTGTTTCCCTCTTGATTCGATTTACCCTTGCGAATTCCATGCTTCTTGGTGACCACATCTCTCATGTTGAAGAATTCCTTGGTGACGGTGAAGGAACTTCATCTTTGAGCCTCGATCCCCAAGTGTGGTTTACATGGTTTGTTCGTAGTGGTTGTTGTCGAGCCGGTATGGAATATCTTGGACGTTGTTTCATCATTGTGGGAGTCGTGCATGTGGTACCGGAGTTGGAGTTGACGGATGCGCATGATGTTGTATTTCGGTGGTTTTCCTCTTCTTGCCTTCGAGGAACCCTTACGGAAGGTCAAGGTTGTATCCCCTGTTGGTGAGATATATGCTCCTATAAACATTATGAGGCTCTTCATTCGGCAGGCCCGGTTCTTTCTATCGGGGCATATGTTGTTGTAGATGAGCGTTTAATAGCTCCAGAGGATGACCAAAAGCGCGGATTCTCCAACATAGCATGATCGACATGTACCAGCATGTCGATAAAGTGACTCGCTTGGATCTTGCTTGATATGACGCGTGGACATCTTTATCTTCTTGAGGCTGCTCCCTTGAGGTATCGGCTCCAGTGGAAGATTGCCGTCATAGAGCGTTGATACGTTGCACCGGCATTCTTTAAACCAAATGGCAGAATGGTATAATAAAAATTTCCAGAGAAGTTCGAAAAGATATCTTACTTGCATCATGCTCGTACATCCTTATCTTCCTGTAGCCGCTACATCCATCCATGGAGGAGAACATGCCGTGTCCGCTGGTTGCATCTACTAACATGTCGATGTTAGGTAGAGGAGGATCGTTTTGGAGCAGCACTGTTCAAGTCTACGAAGTCTATGCAAATTTTTGATCTATCCATTTTCCTCATGTATGAACTACAACTCGTTTAACCGACTTGGATACGGGTATGACATGTAGATGATGGGTGACCAATTTTCATCTAAATCCGGCATTTCTTCATATCTCCAAGTGAATATGTCCGGGTACTCTTTGAGAAGTTCCACGAGCTTCGTGCGTTTATCCGTACACAAGGTTGAGCTGATGGAGATAGGCCTAGGAGATTCCTCAATGATTTCAATCTCATCAGTTGTGGAGTTGGTGCCATCTTGCAGGTTGTTGTGGAGCATCTAGCACTTGTTCTTGTGGTTCGTTCTTTGTTGTAGCATTCCATTGGGTGGAGAGACTGGGTAGCAGTCTCCACGATAATTTATAATGGCAGTGTCGGTATACCGTTTTCCCTTTCTGGTCACGACTCGCCACAAAAGTGCGTTCCCTCTTCGTGTGAACGTGGGTCGTGGCTTCACAAGATAGAGAAGAATGCTTCGTCAGCAAAGATGCATCGTGGGTCTTAGCTCTCAATGATGCAAGCCGGTCTTCTTCCTGAATTGACGCCCACGGGGAGTGGGATGCAACGAACTTGTGCGATTCTTTCGGCGGAGCTCCTCCAGTATGTCTTTGGTTTGGTTTCCCTCGAAGTCCGTCATTGTGGTAGGATTCCGTACGACCTTGCACAGGAGAACCTTGCATGCCACGAGAGTCTTGAGAGTAATCACATTCGAAGACGCTCCTATGTAGATAAGGGCCGTCTTGAACTCGAATCCTTGATGCGTGCGGTGACATGTAGGTCACGGTCGTGACCTTCCTCTGGTTGATTGCGGCAAAACATCTCCATGCGTGATTCTTTGAGAGGTGTGAAAGTTTGCATAAACTTTCCACTAGAGAAACCGCTTCCCGATCCACTGGCCTTTGGTTCATAGTGAAACTATTGACTTGAGGAAGATCGTTGTGAGGATCGGTCCCAGTGTAGGAGTCTCCATGACAGGACCGCTCATATCGATGTCGCTTATTTGATCGGGTCCATGTAGGTGTCATCTTGCCGTTGAAGTATCTTTTAGGTGCGTTGAATGCATTCCTTGTTGGCTCCAGGGCTATTGCGGGTCATGTGGAAATCAATCAGTTAATGTCTTAAGAAAAGTGAGTACCTCTTTCCGAGTTGCGGCCATATCCGTTTGAGTCTTGGCAAGAACTCACCTTTTCCATCAAGTCTGCAATGGTAATGGGAGATGGTCCTCCTCTCGCCCCCTCCGGCTCCTCGTCCCGATGAGGGAGTGGAAGTTGATGCTCTGGTGACTAGGAGGTGTTACACTTGGTGAGATGCCAAGATTTGCGGCTGCTATGGCTCGGTGATGGGAGGTGTTGTAATATCACCTTTGAGTGATCGAATTGAACGTTCCTATCCTCTGTACTCACGCGTTCCTTGATTGATCTCTCCTTCCTCAAGCATTTCTTCACAGCTTCGACAAGGGTCTTGAAATATAAATCTTCCAGCCGAGGATCCGTAAGCTGCGAGGCTCCATTTCTTTATCCGGTAGACGTTGTGGTACCGGACAAGTCTTTTCCTCTCGTGGAGTTGCCTCGAGTCTTCGTTGTCACTGGACCATGTTGTTCGCCTCTCCCGAGTCCCCTGTGATTACGCGCTCTTTCTCGCATCTCCTTTGGTAAAGGTGTGACTCGACTAAGGATTCGGCGTTTCTTGCACTTGCCTGAGTAGATGCATGCCGACCCTTCTTGTAATTGTCTTTGTTATATCATTCAAAGGGCGGAATGTTTCGCTCATCTTCTAGCGATACCGACTTGATTTGCCAAGACATCCTCCGGCATTCTAGCTACACTTCTAATGATATCTGAACCACTGTGGTCTCTGGTGAGGATACATCGCGAGATGAAACCGAAAAATTGAGGATTCAATTTTTTTGCAAACAGATAGATCAACCTCCCTTTGTGGTCGCCAATTATTTATGGGTGAAAACTACTCCTGAGAATTTGATAATTTGGGGTGTGGATGAGGAATGAATTTAAACCTTAAACAAATGCACTACGCGGTGAGTGCTTGTAGATTCGAGAGATCAATCAGTGCAAGTCCGGCCTAAACCAAGAAATGGCCATTCCGGACTTGTTTCGGTCACAAAGTGAAGGAGATGGGGTTGATCTTAGGGAGGAAGCGAAGAAGGTGTTGAGATTGTAAAGGTGTTGGCTTGCTTATGACTTGTAATGAGAAGGTGAGCAGGCTTGTGATTGATGCAAGCAAGCTCTGGGTGTTTGAATACGTTTTGTATTAACACTTGGTTTTTGTCTAAATGCGGACTTGTGTTGTTTTTTGAAATAGGGCGGAGAACCTATTTATACAAGTCATTGAGCCTTATTCACGTCTCTCGTGGGAAGTGGAGGAAGTGGAGTGATGGAGTAGTGGAGTTGTGCGTCGGTGCCACACGACCGGTCTTGCCCACTTCTCCTGTTCATCTCTAACCATCCATGACTTCCTAACACGTTCTTGTGATGGCGCGTTGTTGCCCTGCTGTAAACCGCAGACCAATACCCCAGTATGTATCCCCCCGGTTTGTGACATGATTGATGTACGGAATGTGTGGATCGTGGATCCACGAAAGATAGCATGTAATGATGAATTGAATAAGCGTGTTATTCAGAAGTCGATACTTGTGAAGTATCGTGTGTATTTTATATGTGTCTCGCATTATAGTGTGGTAAAGTGATGGGTAATGACGCCTCACCGACCAAATAACTCCCGACCGGGGTTGTATAACCAAGGCTGGTGAAGTTGGACGGATGAGATGATCTTTGAGACACTCATGCGCGGCCAGTTAATGAATATTAGGGTTTTGAAGAGGTGCGCAAGCATCACTCTTGACTTGGTCGAAACCAAGCATGGAAAGGGATTTGGAGAGGACCGACCGGGCATGTGTATAGACAGCGTGCCGGTGTACATGTCCATGTCTCACTGTCCCATGAAGGTGCGATCTAGGCCACTCAATTTAACCGGTAAAGTTGAGTGGTTGAGATCGGTTTGCGGCAGGAAATTGATGCCGCAAAAGGGTTGGAAACCGGCGTGACATCCCTAGTTCGGGCACGCGTTTCAAGACGACACATCTTGGTCGGTCATACCTGCGTGTAGGTGATAGGCCGGTGTTCACACCTATACCTGGCTATCCCATGAAAACGTGATCTAAGCCACTCAAATCATCCGGTGAAGTTGAGCGGTCGAGATCAGTTTAGGGTTCGGGAGGTGTAACCACGCAAGTTTGGGCGTGCGTTTTGGATTGACCAGGCATGATATGCCTTGGACGATCACATGAGGAGGTAGATGGGCCCACGGTGGTCATGATGGTATGACCGGCCCTTGCTTAATCTAATCTGTGACCCTCCATTCGTGCCGGAGAAGATGGACGCGCGTGATGGCTTGAAACCCTAATTTTGGCTTTCAAAGTCGTGCGCCATCTCTTGTTTGGGTGACGATTTCGTCACGGCCAAACATTGTTGGTCTTGACCGATTGGTCAAGTGTGTAGGCGGTCCCACGGTGATCGTGTTGACATGCTCTGGGCCCTTTGAGTCTACATCTACACCCTCCATCTATACCTGCGAAGATGGATGGTTGAGGCTCGTTTTGCGACATATGTAATATGCCGCAAACCCTAATTAGGGTTTTCCGTCCATAATGCTTGGTATGAACGGTTTCTTGGCAAGCTAGGCCAATGACCGACCATGCGGGGTCGGCCGTGGGTAATTCCATACCGATTGGGGGTGATGGAATTGATGCGGGGTCATCCAATCATGCTTATGGAGTTGGATGGCTGCAATCGAGATCATATCCGGTGTACGGTCGATCAGGATGCTCAATCAGGCTAGTATAACACACCGAGAGGGCTCAATCGGGCTAGTATAACACACCGAGAGTCGGCCTGTGCGGGTATTTCGTACATGGTTTCATTATAGTGCTTGGAGGTTCGTGTTACTCTGTAAGAGTAACACTCGGTCGTCATGCCACACCGATAATGAGTCTTTGGAAATACAAGGCTGATATGAAATTCACAGGAAGGGATTGTTGCTACATGCTCCAACCTGGAGGAATTTCATGTATTCACAGAATGGGATTGTTGCTACATGCTCCATTCTTGGTGAATTAAGTGAGGGAGTATCCAACACTTATAAATGACTTTATCTTTTACAAGATGTCAGCGCATAGTTTTCTGGTTTTTTACAATTTTAACCTTAAATGAAAATCCACCATCAACAGCCGGCAATTTTCATGTAGGTTTGCAAAACTAGCAAGCTAGATTTGGCATGGACATCTGATAGAATTTTTTCAAGTGATGACGAATATCTACCACGATTTCCCTGGTGATTATTGCAATTCAATATTCTATATGTTTACATGCACGGAGTATCTTTGGGTGATATACATTATTGTTTTTCTTTTTATCTGATGTTTGAGTTCTTTTAGTTTTGCACTTATTTTACAATTTACTTGCTTGATCGTGTTATTTTCAGAACGGTTTTTTTTTTTTTTTACTTTACCACCTTCTGGCTTGATTTTTCTATGAGCAGCTTCTTGGGCATGAGAAAAAGAGAGGGAGCTAAGGACATCAGAGTCAGCATGCTCTCCCCCGGCCCGTATAGAGCAAAAGGAAAACAAAATATTTGAGTAATAAAGAACAAAAAATTTTAATCTTATACCCGCAAAAACTTTCAGTGACACCAGTTTCTACCGATAAAAAAAAGCCAAAAACATAAGCTTGAGAGAATTGTTTGTAGAGCTCCATATGTATATAGGTTTATATTTGTAGAGCTGAAGGTATAAATGCACCTTATGTTTCAGTTTGTTGCTTAATTTTCTTCCACATTTTTGAGTTTTGATTCTAGAGAGCTAGGGAGAGGAATATTTGGTTTAAAAGAATTATCAGTAACGATGTTTGAATATTATTTGTTGGTCTTCTAATAGATTATTAACACATTTTTCATCATGTGGTGAAATCGAGAAGGACCATTAGGTTTTGATCTTAAAAATAGTGAACCATGCTAGACACCATGTGCATGTTGGACTTGGTCATCATCATCCTCACTGGCATATGGTGAGAAGGAGTTATCCTCTATAGGTAGTCAAGTACCATCGTTAGGTGGTAGTGGATATGGTGTTGGGCTATTAGTGGACCAGTTTCTGGAGGTTATGGAGGATTGAATGGCGGTGTTGGGTAGGGGTGAGCAAAAAGTCCGGAATCACGGATTTCACCCGTATCCGTCCGCAAAATTACGGGTGAAACCCAATCCGCAAGATCTATGGGCCGGACACGGGTGTAATTCTCAAATCCGCACTTTTAACGATTTGGTTGCGGTTGAATTTTGAAATCCGCGGATTTACCCGCACCACATAATCATTTGAGAGGATGCTTAATCAAATTGCTAATGGGAAAATTTTGTGGGAAAATATGCATTATCATTTTGACAACAAACGACTGGCTTCTTTATCCATCTTAAAAGACATACAAACATTTTGGATAAGTTATTTTATAAGTTAATTAGTAAGCAAATAAATTGTAGGTGATTTCATTTGGCTCAAGGCTCAAGGCTCAAGGCTCAATCAACCAAGTCTAAGGTATGATTCTTTTGTTTCTTTCGTGGATGTTAGTCTTCCGTATATAAGAATAACTTTAGTTGGCTGAAATGGGGGCCATCATTTCGCCTATACGTTCTTAATTTTTCATCGCCTTCGAAGGTGTATATCTAGAGATTGTTAGCTCTTTTTTTCAGCATCAGTTCATCTAAAATGGAGTCATTATTATGTTCTTAAATGGATGTAGATTTGTGTTAGTCTTTTCCTTTGTTGTTTGTGTGTTTAGACTCATTATTTTAACTGTTGACGAAATTGAAAACAAGGATAAGACATTGATATCTACATACCAAAGACCCAGCAACCGAAACTAAGAAGATACAAAGAGCAACATTCAATTACACAAATTTCACACCTCCGTGAGTTTTCAGAAAATCACCACCGTCCGAAATTTAAGTGGTAGAAGTTTCAAGCCGTATTACATCCACTTTTACTTGATTAGATTAGGGTATTAGGTTTTTTTGTTTTTGTTTTTTTTTTGTTTTTTTTTTGTTTTTGACTAAATTCGCGGTTAATCCGCATCCGGTCCGTATCAACCTTCAACATCATAACCATTGCTTAAGGTACCACCTTTGTACTATAATTTGTCTACATATATGGTAATTTCTCTATTTTCTGATTCATGGGGTTCTGTTTTGATTAATTTTTTTGATTGCTTGGGTGCACGGATTTACATAAACAAATAAAAAACCACCAACATATCAATAAGATATAAGGAGCAAGTGATATTTCAAAAAAATAAAGATTAAAGATCCTTTATGGACGTGTTGAGGAGATGCAAATCTACCAAAGCCTGACGAAAACGGTTTGAATCCCTGGTCTTTTGCCATATAATTACCTGATTGGATGTATTTAAGCCTGATAATATTTATTTTCAAGGATATTTTCAAGGAAATCGGGTTTGGATGTTAATTGTTACGAACATGTGTGTTAAGTATACGACTATCTTGGATAACAAGTTAATTTGTTTTTGTATACGTATTTTGGAATTACTGTGTTGTGTTAAGTTCTAGAGATATTTTTGGCACTGTTCAATGATTTTATGGACAAGAAATATTTTTCGGATGTGCTTTTTATGGAAACTGAAAAAATAAATATTTTATGGACATGTTCATGGTCTCGAAGGTTAATAAGTACGATGCTCTTTACCAAGACAAAAAAGAAATGAAAAAAAGCTTTATGTCCAAGACAACAACCGTTCAGGACAAAGAAGAGCCGTGAAATAATGCTTTATGTCCAACAAGGCAACAACCGTCTCGAAGGTTTAGTTGTTTTTTTCTTGCACACCAATTCAGATATTGGCTTATCCGTTTTTTACCGATATGTAATATTTAGTTTTTTTTTTTCAAATTTTTTTGTAATATTGTCGTTTTTAATTTAGTTTAAAAATATGAGTCAAGCTTTTCGTAAGGTCGCAAAACACAGACCCGTGCATCGCACGGGTGAAAAACTAGTTTTTCAAGAATGAAGATCAGTATGTTGCATGGTACTCCCCCCGTTCTTTTTTAATAGGCTGGTTTTGTTTTTAGAGAAAATTAAGGAAATTAAGAGAACTAATCATTGAAAGTGGTCCCCATGACACTTGTCAATAAAAGAAGTGAAGTGAAATGGTCCCCATGACACTTGTCAGCAAAAGAAGTAAAGTGAAATGGTCCCCATGACACTTGTCATCAAAAGAAGTTACGAGAAAAGTGGTCCCAGAAAACTAAAGTAACATTGGACTTTCCCAATTAGGAAACCAGCCTATTTTTTTGAAACATTTATTTATACAAACCAGCCTATTATTTAAGAACGGAGGGAGTATATCATTGGGCCGACCGAGCGAAGCGAGTGAGGACCTTTATATGGCCACTTTTTTGTAAAATCTAAGTGATCAATTGACACAAAAAGATTGGAAATGGTCCAACCCGAAAAACCAAAAATGTCCCTCCCTTTTAGTTCAATTACTATAACTCCTTGTGTATCCTATCTTTTCAGGGGTATGATTGGAAAGCAAACTTTAATATAACATATCTAAAAATCCGTGCCTTGGAATTTTACAAATTTTATCTCGTTGGAAAGGTTATAAAAAACTCTACGCAACAAGTACAAACAAAAATATCAAATTTAGAGTTTTTACGAAAAATTCAGAGGTATTTATCATTTTAGGCATAATTTTAGAAAATTAAATGTATATCCATTATGCAAACCACCACAAAGGATACATAATAATTTATGTATCAAAATTTTGGTTTATGCATCAACTAATTTTCCGTTGCAACTAATAAAACGATGTACTCCCCCTGTTTCAAGAAAAATGATACTTTCATTTTAGGCACAATTCTCGAAAATTGAATGCATAGCCATTATGCAAACCACCACAAAGGATGCATAACACACCATGCAACTATATTTTGGTTTATGGATCGACTAATTTTCCGTTTCAGAGAAAGTGATACTTTCACATCCCGTTTCGGAAAAAGTGATACTTTCTCCCCGTTTCAGAAAAAGTGCTACTTTTTCTGAAACGAAGTGAAAGTATCATTTTTTCCGAAACGGAGCGAAAGTATCACTTTTTCCGAAACGGGGCGAAAGTATCACTTTTTCTGAAACAGGGCGAAAGTATCACCTTTTCTTAAATGGGACGAAAGTAGTCGCAGACAAACCCCATCTTCATATTCTTCTTCGGTCGGCCCTCCCACTGTGGCAACGGTCGTACTAATATGAAGATCAGTATGTTACATGGGACGCACTCTACTTTTTCGGTTGTTCCTACTTTGGACTAGGTCGTTACAAATGAATGGATTCGCAACCGCTGATTCGAGTTCTTGACTTGGTTGGTGATTCGAGGGAGGGAGGACCTCCTATATGGTTACTTCGTTTATGTAAAATGTAAGCGATCAATTGACACAAAAAAATTGGAAATGGTCCGGGCCAAAAAACCAAAAATGCCCCTCTGAATCAAATTTTTCTTTTTTTTCGTTTAGACATTTTCGTAAATAAACCGAAGAGGAAGGGCAAATAGGTATTAGACATTTTCGTAAATAAACCAAAGAGGAAGGGTACATAGGTATAAGAGTCAAATTGTATTATAATTCCTTAGGGAAATTCCTATGGCAATGGCCAAATTGGAAATTTTGTTGAGCCAGGTGGATGGCCAAACTGGTTTCTCCATTATGGGAACAGTAGTGCGCGGTTGAACATCAAGCGGCCGGGCTAGGGACACACGCCAGCGTGTGTAGGTTGAACGCTGCGTTGAAACCATAACCGCCGGCATTTGACACATAAACGCGGCGTTCATACTTAGAGCGCTGGCGTTTGGAGCAAAAACGCCAACGGGTAGTTTTTTCGAAATTCATTTTTTACCTCTATAAATTACCATCATCTTCAAACAATTCTCTCGCACCAAAATTCACTTCTATTAAATTTTCTCTTCTAAAATCTATTTCAATTTTTTAGTTTATTGTTGGTGAAATGACTGAAAAGGCGATCACACTTTTTTGCGATGCAAAACTTGAAGTTGCTGTTTCTAAGATATGTGGGAGTTTTAAAAGATTGAAAATTGTAAGAGGAAGTGCAAGTTTTGAAGTTGCTCCAAGAAAATGTTAGTTAAAAGGCAAAGAAGAGCTCCAGTTTTGAAAGTTAACAACAAAAATTTCAAAAACAAAGGTGAAACTGTCAAAGAGCGTGTTGAATGGAAGATACGTCAATTGAAGATAAACAGGAGGCCAAAGCTTGTACTTGATTTTTATTGAAGTTGTTTAGTACTTTTTATTATTGTCTAAGTTTATATCTTGTAAAAGAATTGTGATAATACCAATAAATGAAAATATTTAGATTTTAAAATAGATTTCCACTTCAGATTAAGTGAAATTTATTACAATTTAAACTTGCAAATAACATCAAACTACATTTTAATAAATCACAACAAAAACATCAAACCACATCAAATCCAGCGACATTCTCTCCGTAGAGTTCATAGCATTCAAAATGCTTAAACTTTCTTCCGGTTTCTTCAGTAAACTTGGTCTGAGCGTGATGCGTGTCGTAATCACAACAAATTAATTAATACTTTACTACCTAATTAACAAGTAATATAGGGTAGTCAAGGTCGATCCCACGAGGAGCAAGAGATTCTAGTTGTAAAAATTGTCACGAAAAGGGGGGTGTAAAAAGCAAAAGAAAATAAACAAAGCAATTAAAAGATAAAGTTGAAAGCAATAAGAGAGACAAGATCAAGGAATCCTTCTTCGTTGCAAAATAATGAATCAAGTTATGTTCTTTTCTACTTGTTATTAGTCACAGATTATCACCAACCGTAGGTAAAGCGACTAGCTCGAGTGCTAAACCCCTAAATCCCTTGTATCACCTAGGACACGGAAGTTCTCGACTACCGGATTCTATTTACCAAACCACCTAGTAGTAGCTCACTCTAGATGTAATTTAAATAAACGCATTAAGATTTATGAACTTATTAGGTTAATATTAGTAGTTAGACTCTTAGATCAAGGTCTACTTGCTAACGTTGTTTCTACACACAATTGCTCCACGGAATCCCTCCGCATGAGGTCTCGTGTTTGCTACTTATGTAAAGAGTCAAGAAACGATTACTTATCTCCTAACTTTCACTAGCTTTAGATCAAATTAACAAATCAATTTAGTTGGCCACCCAAACAATCTATCAATCAATCATGAATGTCTTTAAGATCATTCCTATTAGTAAAAACAAACGATAATCATGTGAAAAACTTCAAGATAGAATTGAAAACAAAAACTTAAATCATATGTTAAGAACTAGGAATTCATCCTCAATTAATAAAATTAGCTACTCATGTTAAAGAGTTCACACAACGAATAAGAAAAGAAAAGAATTGTGTGTGTAGAGATGTGTGTAGAGAGGTATATAGAAGTTGTAGAAAACTTCTCTATTTATAGGCTTCAACATTCTCCAAATCTTCAAGGAATAGAATCCTTTTTTCTTTTGCAATTCAATTTCCAAATCCAAGCTTTTCTCAACTCTTCCACCTTCTCTTTCCAAATTTGAGTCCAATTCTCCATCAATTCCAAGCCCAAGTCTTCACACCCATGAGACAAGTCCATAAAAATTCTGGAATTTTTGCTCGTGCCGGAAAAGCGGGATTGTGGCGGAATTTGTTAGGAAAACCTCTGCGCCCACTTTGAGAATTTCTCCGTCATAGGAATATTCGACGGAATATTCCGTCAGTCCTCCGTTAGGACTAACGGTCAAAAGTCAAACTTAACGGTCGACTGTTAGTCAAAGGTCAAAGGTCAAAGGTCAAAGGGGAAGAGTCAGCTGGGTCAAAACCGAGTCAGTTGCTGAGTCAAAGCTAACTCGGCTGAGTGACCCATGCCTAGGCCATTGCACAGCTTGCACAGGCCAAGCATCTCTGCCAGCCATGTTGGCCCTCAATTCCACCTGCAATTCCCATTCACTGCCAAGCCAACACTGAACCATCCTCCTATCAGGACACGCACCTAACCACTCTCAAGCACAGTTGCACATACACAAATTTAAGCACCTGCAAAACCATCTTGCAACCTCCATTTGCCAGTCCCTTGTATCATGCCTGCATAACCAATTTCTGCAGCTCAAACTACCTGCAACAGCATCAACACAAGCACTTCCATTGCATCTCAATCGAGTTACGAATACCAGCCCACTCTCACTTACTTGCCGGTAGTCCATCCACGAGTGCAGTACAAATCACTTGTTTGCTAGTGCAACCAACATTCCCTGTAAAATATTGTAGTTCTCATACTCCACCGAGTCCTATCTCTGCACATTTCAACACTGGTGACATCCGTAAAAGCACCACGACCACCGCAATTACCTCTTCAACTTTGTTCATCTCTAAATCCATCACACATGTGCATTTGCATTCGCCAGAACCCATTCCATTAGCTTCATTACCAGGCATCTCAACCTGCATCCTGAGCTACAACCACGGTATCACCAACAACAACAGCATCATCCTAACTCAATGCTCTTCTCTGCAATACAGCCCCTGAAACTCTGCAATGCCATTTCATCCATACAATCTCCAGTCCCATTAGCCTGCCATTCCCTGTATTGCAACTCTCTGCCTCGGCTTCTGAAGCAACTATTCTTTAATTGTCATTCCTATAACCATATCCAATAGCGAGTCACCACCACCCGGACAACAAGAGTGAGCACCATCACCTCCATTGCATCTGTAACTGCATCTCCCATTTCTGCCACTGACCCAGTATCAAGAACGACCTCAGATGCCTCCATTCAACAGCTACTTCCATTTCTTTTCAATCGATTAGCAGAACCCATTCTCCCTGAGCTTCACTTCATAACAACAGAGACATCGACCTTGATTTCAACCATTGTTGCCAATTCGATCCACAATCCATAAACAAATCAAACCCATCTTCTTCTTCTTTAATGGCTCAAGACTCTTTACTAATCGATCGGTCCAAACCCTATCTACGATTCATCGATTCGGTGACCATAACCATCGCTTGCTTCAATCACATCACCACTGCCATAATTTCTCGATCTTACTTCGATCCCTCGGTTTCAACAAAGCAATCCTGGAATTGTTGTTGTTGAGAGAATCTCACCATCAATGAACCCATCTTGTTCTCCATCTCCTCCCATCATCTCTGTATCAAGCATTTTGCAACTCTCTATCGATTAATGACATCGAACCCTAATTTCTTCGGGTTTCGATTTTCGGGTATAGGAAATGAGTAGAGAAAATTGTGAGAAAGAGAGCTTCTCTCGATTTAGGGTAGGATAGTGAAGTGGGTTTGGATCCGGTTTCGGGCCATGGATCGGAGTGCGGGTGTGGGTCTATGGGTTTAAGGTGTGGGTGGATTCAGACACCCACCATAAGTACACCCCAATTGTGCTATTCTCACTCCCTTCTTTTGGATAAGGGACACCTCTTTGACCTCCCCTTAACCTTGGCTGGGCTCCATATAGTATTCCCTCCTTGGTGAAATGACAATTTTACCCTTTTGCTCAAATTGGGTAATTTCTTCTTCTTTTCTCCTGTGCGACTCCGGAGTACCTAATAACTCAAAAACACACGTAAAATACATAATTTACAAGAAAAATAGCAAAGAAAGCATAAACTACTAGATAGTAAATTAGGTGTATTCTACACCTATCAAATTCCCCCACACTTAGACTTTGCTAGTCCTCGAGCAAATCAAACTAAAAACTCACAACTTCTAAACGTTCAAGCGTCCCAAGCATCCAAAGAGCTATGAGGACATAGAGTTTCTGCATGCTAGTAATAAGAAGTTAGAAATACTAAAGAACATATTCTCATTCTTAAATGTTGAGTGAGAAATAACCACACCATAATGAGAGAACGCGTGTTTGAGAAGCGATCAATAAGCATTTCGCCTCGACTTACGCCTCACCAAAAAGGATTTTATGATAATTGCACTCAAAAAAGACGGCTTTTTATGGTTCTCACATGTGTGCGGTAGGAATGAAAGAGAATTCTGCAACACGTTGAATGGTGGGAAGGACAACTTAGAAATATTTTTAAAAACCCACATCTTTTAATATTTTGAAAAACCATTTTTCCCGACGATCTCTACGAAAGGAAATCAACCATTATTATTGAGGATGAGATTACTTACTCACCTTCACATCCGATCGCCAATTTTGATAACACCACTCTCACGGCATCCAATAGAAACGTCTTCCGCTCCTCATCTTGATCTTCTTGGTATTCGTCTTCGGTTTCAACTATTGATGATAAACCCTTGAATTTCACAAATCCTTGACAATTTGTAACTCTTTTACCTTAAAAATCCTTGTCGCTTGAAACTTCCTTATATATTTTCCTTCCCCACGGCTCATTAAATAAAAAAAAAAAACAAATATTTCTCTTGTTTTTCTCTCTTTTTTTTTTTTTTCCTTTTTTTTTCTTTTTTTTTAATGAAAAAAGATGCCATTGGTAGGCTTATATTGATCATATGAAATTGTCAATTACATTATCAAGTGGTAAGAAATTGGAAGGGAGTCTAGCAACAAGCTGAGCCCCTATCGCTTTTTAATTAATTTTTTTTTTTTTTTTTTTTTTTGAAAACAAGAGAAATTAAATACAAAATAAACCATGGCCGTGGAAGAAGTATTTTACCACTTGATTCTTCACAACTTGTATCGCCTCAAAATCATAAACTTCAATAATTCTCACCTTTTACTTTTCTTCGCTTTCATGAATAAGTCTTCATACTTGAATATAAAATTACCTCATTGTATTGTAAGTCCTCAACATATATGTGAAATCCGCTCTTTGTATGTTGCTTTACTTGTATTTGAAATTTGCTATTTTCTCGTTCCGTTGCTTGTAAACCTTAAACTTTTCCAACTTTCCTTGTAGATTTTGATGTCGCTCCTTGTTGATGATGAGAGTGTTTCTATGGATCCGTTGTTGTCGAGAGAGAGAATGGTGCTAGCTTTGCAAATCGAACTACAAGAAGGAAGCTTTCATCTATAGACGTCACCCTCATGATTGACAAAATTAGCACTCAAGAGATCAAAGAGTAGTGCTTCTATTGGTGGGAGGTTGGGTAGCTCACCATTCTACCCGGAATTTACGTACGGTGACACACACTCAAAAGAAGCTCTTTAGTAGATGGAAGAATTTTCTGGTCGGTGCCTCTCATGATATGAATACGGGTAGTCTCCACTAATGATTGATCAGCAACTCTAATAACGCATTTCTCCCTGCACCAAATTCGCATCACCGGCATGATTAAATCCATTATTTAACACTCAAACAAGCAAGAAATCCGAATGTAATTCTCTAACATTTCCAAGTTCAATTATGTCGGTCAAAATCTCTATGTAAACATACCTAGAAGTATGCTAGTGACTCTAAAATCTTTAAAAGTTGGAATTTTTATGTAAAACTTTTTTTTTTTTTTTTTTTTTTCAAAATTTTTAATTTTTTTTGTAATTTTTGTTTTAAAAACATGCTTAACCACTCCCCCATACTTAAACCTTACATTGTCCTCAATGTAATTGAATCCTCCTAGTAAAGTCAAGGTGGGAAAACAAGAAAAAGAAATAACAAAAAGCAAAAAGATAAGAAATACAAAACCGATGGGTTGCCTCCCATTAAGCGCTTGTTTTAAAGTCGACGGCCCGACTTGGCTCTTGTAAGATTCATTCCCCATAAACTAACAATCGGAAAATTTGAGGATCCACCCATAATACCTGTTTTGAAAACAATAACTCCATACAAATATTAGCACAAGAAAATAATAGTGAAATTATCGCTCGATAGAAATTTCCCCCACACTTATTCTCGTCCACACTCGGAAGTGTATAAAGAACATAGAATTTGGGAATTTCCATGTGTTCCTCTTGGCAAACCTGCATAGTGTTAGAATCAAGTGTTTCCAATGGTGGATATTTAGAAACAAAATCATCCAAAAATACTTTCGAAGCACATACATTCAAACCAATAAGAGGTAAAGGAGAAGAATCAATAGGCAAAGGGTTAGACAAACCTTGCACAATCTCTTGTATTATAGAATCCTCTTCATCCTTAAAAAATTCAAGCGAATCACTTACCTCTTGTATATCGTGGTCCTCTATTAAACCTTGCAACCATTCTTCGTCGTTTTCTACCTTAACCAAAGTCTCGACATCATTAAAATCATTGGCAAGTTCAATTGGGTCTTCCACAAAATCAATGAATGTGGTTTCATCCTCTAGCATCATCTCTTCAACATTCTCATCATCGGAATCGGGCCATTCACTAAAGTGATTTTCATCGGTATAGATTGTAAGATCTTCACGTGCGGGTGTTACACCGTGTACAACAATAGGTAAGTCACACCCAATCTCCTCCTTTTGAATAGGTGAAGGATCGTTATTATGATCCGGAGTTGGAATAACTTCCTCATTGTTGCAACACTCATACACTTAGCGGACTCCCATCTTTCCCTAAGGAATTTTTGCCAAGCAATAAATGCATCTTCCTCAAGCTCTTCCTTTTGAATAGGTGATTGATCATTATTAAGATCAAGGCTCGAGTAAGCTACACTATAAATCATCAAAAGTATCCAAAGGTTGGTCCTTTTCAACACAATCATCTTCATTTTCGGACTCACCATAATAAGAATCTTCATCGGTTTCATAACCTTTATCCCGAGCGTCGTTTAAGTTCCATATGAATAGTCCTACTAATTTCTGCGACAAGATCTTCCGAGTCTCCATCATCTTCCAATCTTTCTTTATAATAAGGGACCCCAAAACAGCCACATGTCGACACCACAATTAATTTTGATTTTGGTGAAGCCACATCAGCAATACCTTTCCCCTGTCATCGCAATCTAATTGGCTACTCAATAGTCACTTCCATATCGGATGAAATCCAGTTGGCACCTTGAAGGGTCGCTACAATTCAAAAGGAAACATATCCCTTCAAAGAGATACGTGATAAAGAGTCATTTATTCAACGGTTGTGTCCTGTCATTGAGCGATTTTAAGGCCCTTCACCATAAGGAGCGAATCAAATAATCCATCGGTTTGATTTATATATACATAAACACTGAACATTTTGATCATTTTTATGGAAACATTTCTCTTCATCAAAATTCTGTCTGTTGATTGTCTTTTGCTTTACCTATAACGATTCAAGAACACACGAAATCCATACTCCGGTAAGTAGAATCATCTTTCCATATAATTGTATCTTTTGGTTTAGTTTTAGTACTGCGGGTTTGAGAATCGATTCATTGTTGAAAGTCTTACACGTCGATATGTAATCATACTATTTGAATTAGGTATACAAGAGGGGGTGCAATAAAGGGTTTGATTTTTTTTTTTTTTTTGGATCGGTAATAAAGGGTTTGATTTTGGTTTACATCTTCTATCTCTAAACCATGGACACCAGTTCTTAAAGTATTTGTGAAAAAGTCTAGCACTAGCTTTAAATTGGTAACATCCATCACTTCCGGTGCGTATGCTATTTATAGTTGGCAAGAAGGTAACTAATTAGTGCGATGTATCAAAATTGAGATCCCACAACTAATTAGCGCGATGTAAAGAAAATAATCCACTTTGCACCAAAGGCATCGCACTATAAAATGCCCAGATTTTGAAAGAAAAATCAAGCACTTGACAGTTGATGAAGCTTTTAACGAGGGTGATAAAAAGAATAAAGACAAGCACATGAGGCGAAAAATGATCTTGAAAGCGGCTACACTGAACCAAGATATATTCATTTTTATTTTGGAGAAGATGACTTGGGTGCTATTTACGGACAAATAAATAAGGTGGAAGTTTATGCAATGGATGAATGCCGATTGTATATATGAAGTCACACAGTATTAATTTATACGGTATTTCCGAGTTAAATGAGTACGTACATAAGAGAAGAAGAGGTGGTCAAGAGGACAGTTTAAAAAAATCAAAAGGCTTTACCATGCACACATCCAACATCGAAGGGAGAGAGCCTCTGCCTACTTAGCCTATGCCTCCATTAGGATCTTTAATGGAGTTGTTTGCAAACCTTCGGACTTGCACATTTAAAGTTGGGTCTATGAGGATGGCGAGAAAACAATAATGCAAAGTGGAATAAAACAACCAAATTTGGGAACTTCTAAATTTTAGGGGTAAGATGTAGGAGCACTCACGTTGAGAAAAATATACTAGGAGACATTGCCGGATCAACCAAATTAGACTCGGCGTTTCCTAATTATGCCGGTCTTTGATTTCAACCTTGACAAAGCACTTTATAATGAGACAAAGCACTTTATATTGATAGATGGCAGCACAGATGAATGATCAGAAATGGATCCACCATGCCATCTGAGACTTAATTAACTCTACTTGCTATGAGTATGTAAATAAGGTGAGACTAATAGATTTAAGAGTGATGGTGGGCTGGATTGGATCAACGGATTATGGGTCGGGTAAGATCACGTTTTGATTAGTACTTTGACTACATACTTTGCTTAGTACATACTTTGGCTATTATTATTTGTAGTAGATCGTTTAGGGACGGTATTTTGACCCTATGTGAATTAGAAAGAAACCCGAAATATAGGCATACAATTGAGTTTAGTATACATAAGGGAATTAGTAGCAAAATGTTATAATTATAAATAGTATACCTTTTCTTTTTATCGGAAATGAAGCTTCGATCATTTACTCACGTGTCACAAATATGGCATTTTATTAAAGAAAAAAGAGGCTACGACACGAAGTATTGAATGAATTAAGGCATTTCATTAAAGAAAAATGAGGGTTTGAAGCAGGGAGTATTGAAAAACAAGAAGAAGAATCTAGGAATATTGAAATTAATGGAAAATATTAAATCACTTTGGCATATATAACATATTGTAACAGACTTTTGATGCAAATTATTATATGTGTATCAATAAAGAGAGAACAAGATGAGTAACGGTACAAACATAATGATAGTAATAGCAATTGTTATATCTTAGTATATAAGAAATTCAATCCGGTGCGTATGCACCGGGTTAGAGGCTTGTTTGTATAATTTCTGTGCAAGTTTCCTGACGTTCACACGCTTACCACCGTTGATAGAGTTTCTAGACTGTATCTCCTCCTTTGGAAAAAGTGAAGGAAAAACACGATGAAGAGGAGTATATTCCAAATTCTCTGTCGCACATTACTAGAAAACAAATTGTTAGATGCATAACTATCCTTCCATCCATGTGATTGTCCACGTACATACCCGTCATAAGGTTGTTGATATGTATGAGAATATCCATAAGGTTCTGTAGGAAATTTATCATAGCCAAAATATTGGTTTTGATTGTATCCTAAGGATGGTTGGAAGTTGCCATAATGTTGAGGTTGAAAACCGTATTGATTGTTGTAATATGCTTGCTCTTGTCCACCATACATGGAAAAGCGCTTTTTGAAATAAGATTCAAAAACTTAGTTAGATACGGTAAAGAATCTAACAAAGCAAGAATAAAGCAAAAAGAAAAATAAAAACAACTAAAATCATCCATTTGCTCGGCAACGGCGCCAAAATTTGATGCGTGTCGTAATCACAACAAATTAATTAATACTTTACTACCTAATTAACAAGTAATATAGGGTAGTCAAGGTCAATCCCACGAGGAGAAAGAGATTCTAGTTGTAAAAATTGTCACGAAAAGGGGGGTGTAAAAAGCAAAAGAAAATAAACAAAGCAATTAAAAGATAAAGTTGAAAGCAATAAGAGAGACAAGATCAAGGAATCCTTCTTCGTTGCAAAATAATGAATCAAGTTATGTTCTTTTCTACTTGTTATTAGTCACAGATTATCACCAACCGTAGGTAAAGCAGCTAGCTCAGTGCTAAACCCCTAAATCCCTTGTATCACCGGACACGGAAGTTCTCGACTACCGGATTCTATTTACCAAACCACCTAGTAGTAGCTCACTCTAGATGTAATTTAAATAAACGCATTAAGATTTATGAACTTATTAGGTTAATATTAGTAGTTAGACTCTTAGATCAAGGTCTACTTGCTAACGTTGTTTCTACACACAATTGCTCCACGGAATCCCTCAAGGTCTCGTGTTTGCTACTTATGTAAAGAGTCAAGAAACGATTACTTATCTCCTAACTTTCACTAGCTTTAGATCAAATTAACAAATCAATTTAGTTGGCCACCCAAACAATCTATCAATCAATCATGAATGTCTTTAAGATCATTCCTATTAGTAAAAACAAACGATAATCATGTGAAAAACTTCAAGATAGAATTGAAAACAAAAACTTAAATCATATGTTAAGAACTAGGAATTCATCCTCAATTAATAAAATTAGCTACTCATGTTAAAGAGTTCACACAACGAATAAGAAAAGAAAAGAATTGTGTGTGTAGAGATGTGTGTAGAGAGGTATATAGAAGTTGTAGAAAACTTCTCTATTTATAGGCTTCAACATTCTCCAAATCTTCCAAGGAATAGAATCCTTTTTCTTTTGCAATTCAATTTCCAAATCCAAGCTTTTCTCAACTCTTCCACCTTCTCTTTCCAAATTTGAGTCCAATTCTCCATCCAATTCCAAGCCCAAGTCTTCACACCCATGAGACAAGTCCATAAAAAAGTCTGGAATTTTTGCTCGTAGGAAAACTCGGGATTGTGTAGGAATTTGTGGGAAAACCTCACCGCCGGCCACACGAGAATTTCTCCGTCATAGGAATATTCGACGGAATATTCCGTCGAGTCCTCCGTTAGGACTAACGGTCAAAAGTCAAACTTAACGGTCGATTTGTTAGTCAAAGGTCAAAGGTCAAAGGGAAGAGTGGTGGGTCAAAACCGAGTCGATTCTTTGAGTCAAAGCTAACTCGGTGAGTGACCCATGCCTAGGCCATTGCACGGACTTGCTTTGAGGCCAAGCATCTCTGCCGACCATGTTGGCCCTCAATTCCCTGCCGCAATTCCCATTCACTTTGCCAAGCCAACATTTGAACCATCCTCTATCGGACCGCACCCTAACCACTCTCAAGCACGATTGCACATACACAAATTTAAGCACACTGCAAAACCATCTTGCAACCTCCATTTGCCGAGTCCCTTGTATCATGCCTGCATAACCAATTTCTGCAGCTCTCAACTACTGCAATGACATCAACACAAGCACTTCCATTGCATCTCAATCGGGTTCGAATACCTGCCCACTCTCACTTACTTGCCGGTAGTCCATCCACCGGTGCAGTACAAATCTGCAGTGCTAGTGCAACCAACATTCCCTGTAAAATATTGTAGTTCTCATACTCCACTGAGTCCTATCTCTGCACATTTCAACACTGTGACATCAGTAAAAGCACCACAGCCCACTGCAATTACCTCTTCAACCTGTTCATCTCTAAATTCATCACACATGTATTGCATTCGCTGAACTCCATTCCATTAGCTTCATTACCGGGCATCTCAACTTTGCATCCACGAGCTACAACCACGGTATCACAGGCAACAACAGCATCATCCTAACTCAATGCTCTTCTCTGCAATCTGACCCACTGAAACTCTGCAATGCCATTTCATCCATACAATCTCCAGTCCCATTAGCTTTGCCATTCCTGTATTGCAACTCTGCGCCTCGACCGAAGCAACTATTCTTTAATTGTCATTCCTATAACCATATCAATAGCAGTCACCACCACCTGGACAACAAGAGCCGAGCACCATCACCTCCATTGCATCCATGCTTTGCATCTCCCATTTACGCCTTGTGACCCGGTATCAAGAACGACCTCAGATGCCTCCATTCAACAGCTACTTCCATTTCTTTTCAATCGATTAGCGAACCCATTCTCCCTGAGCTTCACTTCATAACAACAGCATCAGCAACATATTTCAACCATTGTTGCCAATTCGATCCACAATCCATAAACAAATCGAACCCATCTTCTTCTTCTTTAACAGCTCCAAGACTCTTTACTAATCGATCGGTCCAAACCTATCTACGATTCATCGATTACAGTGACCATAACCATCGCTTGCTTCAATCACATCACCACTGCCATAATTTCTCGATCTCACTTCGATCCCTCGGTTTCAACAGCAGCAGTTTGGAATTGTTGTTAATGAGAGAATCTCACCATCAATGAACCCATCTTGTTCTCCATCTCCTCCCATCATCTCTGTATCAAGCAATTGCAACTCTCTATCGATTAACGACATCGAACCCTAATTTCTTACGGGTTTCGATGCGCTCAGTGTAGGAAATGAGTAGAGAAAATTGTGAGAAAGAGAGCTTCTCTCGATTTAGGGTAGGATAGTGAATTCGGTTTGGATCCTTTCGGGCCATGGATCGGAGGTACGGGTGTGGGTCTATGGGTTTAGGGTGTGGGTGGATTGGACACCCACCATAAGTACACCCCAATTGTGCTATTCTCACTCCCTTCTTTTGGATAAGGGACACCTCTTTGACCTCCCCTTAACCTTGGCTGGGCTCCATATAGTATTCCCTCCTTGGTGAAATGACAATTTTACCCTTTTGCTCAAATTGGGTAATTTCTTCTTCTTTTCTCCTGTGCGACTCCGGAGTACCTAATAACTCAAAAACACACGTAAAATACATAATTTACAAGAAAAATAGCAAAGAAAGCATAAACTACTAGATAGTAAATTAGGTGTATTCTACACCTATCAGAGCGATGGTTTTCTGTAAAACAAACAAACAACAAGTTCAGATATTTATGATGTAGTTGATCAGTGAGGACAAAGGTAAGATACTCACCGGTTCTTCGTTGGATTATCCAGAATTGCTACGGTGAACCATCCATAAAACTTATGTATAATGTTTGACTTCCTTAGTGATGAATGCAATTCTTAGTTCTAGGCTCTTACTGTTTCTTATGGTTTCGTTCCGCGATGCTACAAAATGTCCCAATACTCTTTCCCAGAAATAGTCATTGTTCATTGGTCTCATCATACAATGTAACCAAGATCTAACAAGAGTAACATCTTCTTCCATTGTAAAGACCGAGAGAGGCATTCGAGTGCAGTAAAGATGTGTTTGAGATGGACCATCTTTTAGAATTCTAAAACACGCTTCGTAACAAAAAGGTTTACCGTGAGCTTCCTCCCAATTATCAAGAGCTGTTTCGATCACTTCATCTTCAGTTTCACCAATGAACTTTTCTCGATCAATTTCCATTACCAGAGCAAGAAATGGCTGGACTGCAAGCCTAATAGATTGAAAACAAGCACGCAATCGATGAGCATCTCGGTTTCCCGGGTTTCCCGTCAGTGAGACGAACATTGTAAAAATGTTCTCCCAAAAAGAACCGTTTTGAAAGCCCATACCAATGATTACCCTATGAAAAAAATATGCTTTGCATATAGGTATATCCTCTTCTTCAGTAAACTTGGGACCACGATTTCTAACAGACATTTCTGCAATAAGAGAGATTAAGAGTTTTAGAAAAGAAGAAGAAGATGTGATTTTGGAGATGGGAAGAATGAAACTTATAGGTCGAGAAAGAAAATCGAGCCTTTGGAAATTTAACCGTTGGAATTTGTAGTAAAGCCGCGCGGTTTTACTACAACCCCCCATTTGTATTACCATAGGAGTTGGTGTTTGTAGTAAAACCGCGCGGCTTTACTTAAACCGCCCGTTTGAATTACCAACGCCTATTTTTTTTTTGTTATAAATACATCACTAGGTTTTATTCTCAACCAAACCAACAGATTTCTTTCTTACACCAACAACATCCACCATGTTTTCTAAAGGCAAAGCGAAGCAAATATTATGTGTCGAAGCAAAAGAGGTTTGTGCATTATGTTTCATTGATAACCACAGTCTTATGCAATGCCCTTAGATGTATTCAAAGTGTCCGCGGGAAGGTTTCTCACGCATCAGAATGGTGATTGAATCACAACCGGAAAGGCTCAGGTATTTGCAATGTCAAGATCCCAACCGTCCAGAGGAACCACATATGCTAGATGATGCTATGAAGATTAAAGAAGAAGAAGAAAAGATTGCAACACTCTGGAAAAACTTCAAACTTAAAGCCAAATTTAATAAGAAGTTATTATACTGCAAGTATTGTGGATATGGAGATCACGAATACAAATATTGTCCACAGAGAATTAGTGGATGCTCAAAGCCCGGTTGCAAGACTTTTATGCATTTGCATTCTTCTAAAGAAGACACATATGGAAGGCATTTCTGGGAATGTCCTAGGTGTTTTTTGGTGGAGCGGGCTGATTGAAGTTGAAGGAAAAATCGATTCACTATGGTATTATGTTATTTAGTTTGTTGATTACGATTATCTAAAAGCAAACATGTGGATGTCTTCACATTTGCACTATCAATATCATAACTAATTCAAATTTTTCTTGGATTAAACATTGGACCATCAATCTCATAAATAAAAACATACTGAATTGAACAAACACATCATACATGACAATAAAAGAATTACATTAGATTAAAACAACTACTATATAGGCGTCAATTCTCGTCGGGTAGTGGATTTCCTAGGGCGATGTAGGGATTGTATTTGTTGAGCACCCTAAGAATGTTGAAACAAGAGTGGCAGTCCAAAGGATGACCGCCATGAGATACTGCCCACATCGCTAAAGTTAAGGTTCCACTTCATGTACGACTTCACCGTTGAGCTTATTTTTGTGATTCTCCATTAGTAAAGCGATGAACTCCGATACATGACGACTAATTGAACTAAAACGATGCGACAATTAGTGAGAATCACGCCCATTAATGTTTCCGTTTAGGCGCGAACATTTCATGAATTTTCTCCCACATCGTCGATTGGGATACATTCATACCGATACCGACAACATCTTGTGTGTGAAAAACGCAGGCTCTGCAAATAGCTAAATCCTCTTGTTGAGTGAATCTAACACCATGAACTCTGGGAGGCATTTTTGTAGATGATTTGAGAGTGAAGAATGTGTAGAATGTGTGAATATAGAGTTGAAGTGAGGAGTATTTATAGAACTCAAAAATTATAGCCGTTAGATCACAAGAGTTTTCAGCCGTCCAGATTTAGCCGTTGGCGGTCTTGGGAATAACGCGACGCTTTAACCAGAGATGCTGGAGATTGAAGGAACAACGCACGTTTGTGCTACAGCCGCCAACGCTTTTGGCTCACTCGCCAGCGCTTTTGGCACGCTTGCCCAGTCTTCTATTGCGCGCGCACACTTGTTTTTCCATCTCACTCAACAAACCAACAAATTTGTTGGTTTGTCCATCCGTTTTTCATGTTTGTTGAGTCCATAGTGGGATCAAAATCAACAAATTCTTGTTTTGTTGAGTCCATAGGAACTGCTCTCATGTATCATATTTTTCGGGGATATAATTGGCAAGCAAACTAAAATATAACATATCTAAAAATCTGTGTCTTGGAATTTTACAAATTTTATCTCATTGGAAAGATTTTTAAAGAGATCTACACAATGAGTACAAACCCTAGTTAGCAATTCGGAGTTAGGCAAACATACGGATCGGCATACGTACGGGTATTATACGGATTCTTAGAAATCGAATTCGGTCAAAAATCCGGTCAAGGGTTCGTGATTCAGCAGTAATTCGGAACGGCATACGTACGTGTATAATTCGTTTTAAAGATGTGAGTTCGGTATATTAAATTCGGCTTATATATATAATAAATTTGTAGTTGCAGGAAATCCTACACTACACCCCTCACAATAATCCACACAACTAAGACATTTGAAGATTAATAACAATGATTTTATTGATTAATTCCTTGAATGTTTATAAGATAAGATAGAAAAGAGCTAAAGAAACTACAATCACCACAAACTTTCTCTCTCCTAATAACTTGTCTAACACTCTGAAAAATAATCCCCCTACAACAGACTTATTTGACCCTTTATATAGGGTAGTATACAATGGATAATGACTAAAAGTTTGTCCTTTATTTTCGGGAACGACTTGCGAAATATCGCAAGTGTACAAGTATACAATCTCGCGACTCTCCTAAACTTCGCTAGATCTTCACACTTTTCTCATGTTTTGGCTGTCGTCATTCATTGCGTCATCTATATTACTCTTCTGCGACCCCCTCGCAATGTTGTTGTTTATTGATCCCGCGAAGTATTGATGTCGCGATATTCTGATCCTACATCTTGCCTCTTCTCATGTCTTCTTTGCGAAGAAGAGAATGTCATGAGAACCAATATTTTGAAACGCCGCAACTGTTCATCTTTATCTGTTATAATCCCGTACTTTTACACGGAATTTATTACACACGTTTCTTCTTCCACTCTTTTATTGACACGTCTCTTTCAACCGTTTTTTCTTGACCATTCACGTCCCATCTCGCATTAAATGCATTTGTTTTCTCGAGAATTCTTCTCTCTATATATAGTCTTCTCACCCTTCTCTTCTTCTCTTTTACCTTCCCTCTGCAACTTTTGTTCAACTCTCTTCCTCCGCAATTTGCGTTTCTGCTACTGTAAATCTTCCTTTTCTTCTTTCTCTTGATCTTCAATTCTCTAATCATTCCCATATTCTGAGAATGGCTCCTTCTGGTCGTAAATATGAAACCATTTTCGATGAAACTCAAAAGAAATTACAAGAGAAAGGTTTCACCTTGTCTACTATTCCCAATCAAGAATCTTCATCTATTCTTTCTGCAAAATTGTTTACTGATCATCAGTGTGATGGTCAGAAAATCATAATCTCGCTAGGTCAAATCCTCGCAGGTCTTCCCATTCCCCTGTACGATCCCAAACTGCCCTTGTTCTATGAAATCCTTGCTCATGAGAAATTCTCGCGAGCTATTTATCAATTAAGTGGTGATTGCATCCGCTTAATGCTTGAGTTTTCCAATCGCGGCGCTGGTAAGGGATCTCTATATCCTGATAACGTTAAAGATCCTAACTTCGCAAGTTTAGAGATAGTCGCTGCAAAATACACTGTAGAATTTTTTTTTGAAAATTATGAAGTAATAAACATGAAAAATGATAAGTCTCGCTGGGGTGCCCGATTGAAAAGAAAAGAGAACGTTTCCTACGATAAGATACTCATGCTAGATATTGATGGCATTCGGCAAGAACAACGTTCCTCGATACTCTAAAGATGAGAGGTGGTCTGTCTTTCCACTATTTTTGAGCGGACCTTACATTTCGGTTCCAATATACTCCCTGCGAATCTCGCAAATTATCGACCTTGGGTATTTAATTGGCCGAAAAGGCAAAAGAGGTATACTTCCTAATTTTTACTTATTTTACAATCTTCACTCCCTCTTATATCTAATCTTGCGATTTTTGGATCATCAAATTAAGAAAGAGCTACAAAAGAAATCCAAAAGCGAGTACTGCGCGATACTTCGTTCAATCACGGATGAAGTAAGAAATATTTTCCCTTATTATTTTTAACAATATTGTTGCCTCTGTTTCTTATCTTCATTCGTGTGCGAAGGTTGGCGTTGAAGAAATTGACATTCACAAGCTGCGAAGGCTAAAGGCAAGAATAAAATCACTCTTCGCAAGGATAAATCTTCTGCTCCATCTTCTAAAATCCATCCCTCTTCTCATTCTAATTCCCAAACCAGCGAGAATTCTGATGAAGATGAAAATGAGATTGATACTTCTTTTGCAAAGGAGAATCATTCGGTCGAATCTGCTATGGCGCAATTGTCTAGTGTTTTCTCTGATTCTATGCAAGGATTGAGAGATGATCGTTTATCTGCTACTTGCGAAGCTCTCGCAAATATCTGCGATGGCCCCCTGCTAGTGGATAATGATTCTTTTCGTGGAGTTTCCCGGACAATGACTCCCAGTTTCTTAAATGCACTTAGTGCCTTGGTATGTTCATATTTCTATATTTCTTTGTGATTTCGATTATAAACCTTATCTTAACAATTCCTTTATTTTCCTTTATAGTCAGGGAGAACTTCCTTTGTTGTTGCCTCAGACCTCGAAAAAAAGACGCAACAATCTTGAAAAGAAAAATCTTCAACTTAAGGAGAAGAACAAAGAACTAGAAATTGAAGTTGCGACATCTCGCAAGAAGGATGAAAAAATTCAACGAGTTGGAAGTTGAGTCTTCTACCCGGAAAGGACAAAATATCTACTCTTCAAAGTGCTAATCGGCAACTTTATGGTATAACACCCTTCTCTTTTCTTCATTTCTACTTTGTCATTTATTTCTCTTTGCACGACTTATCATTTTTATGAGACATTTATAATCTTTCGGCGAAGCCATCCTTTTCCATTCATTCCCTGAACCTATGGATGATGATGCTCTTCTCGCTCATCTCAATGAATCTTTAAGTAGTTCTTCAAACAAGATTAATTCTCTCTCATTAAATGAACTTCGAACCAAATTTCATCTCTTAGAAATTGAACAAAGATCTAGTTTAGGTATAGCCAACCGATTTAGACGTTTATATCTTAGCTCCCAGGAGAATAATAAT
This sequence comes from Papaver armeniacum, assembly GCA_023531295.1. Lineage (NCBI taxonomy): Eukaryota > Viridiplantae > Streptophyta > Magnoliopsida > Ranunculales > Papaveraceae > Papaver > Papaver armeniacum. Next base: position 38,009 of record JAJJWW010005537.1, read on the forward strand.
ATTCTAAGGAAGAAAATTAGCAGCCTTATAGATGATAAGGATCGCATTGCTAATCAAGGTGCACAAGCATTAGCGAAATTCCAAAAACTCTTCTTGAGGTCCAAATTGAACGAGATGAATCTCTTCGCCAGAATGCCATACTTAATGAGCGAGAAAATCAAATTCGTTCACTTCTTGTCATAAATAATGATGATGAATTCGCTTGGGATGCGAAGATTCTAGATAATGCCAGAAATAACTTAGGTGTTAGCGTCGGTCTTCATCTTGAGCATCTTGCCTTGGTTAAAGATATGATTTCGACGAGAGAAGGTTGTTTCTTGTTCTTCATTACTTTTCCGCCTCTTTTTTATGAAACTGCTATTAAGTTGCTAACTCATTGTCATTTGTTCGCGAGAATCGAGAAGAGGTTTCAAACTAGAATCAAGGAACTTGAGTCTGAGAAAGCACAACTTGCAAAAGACTTCTCTCTTCGTAATGACAAATATTCTAAACTGAAGAAGCAACTACAAACTACTGTAGCGAATTTCAATAATGATGTTGTTCGTTTTCGCAATCAAACTATTGAAACAGTTTGCAATGACCACAACATTCCTCTTTCTTCATATCCTTGTCTTCTCGATGAAATTCCTGAAAATATGCCTTCCTCAGATGTCTCTGATAGTAATGCAAGCGAAGAAGAGGAATCTGATAAAGAATCTGATGAAGGAGAAGAATAAGTTGAAAGATTGTTCTATTTTCCTTTTTCTCTTCTTGTGATACTTGTACATTTATCTTTCTAACCTTCCATTTTTGTAATCTCTTACTGTAAATCTATCATATGAAAATAAATAACAAGTTTTTACTCTAATCATTCCCATACTTGCCTCTGTTATTTATTTTCACATGAGAGAAATTAAGTCGATAATCTTTAAGTAATGATACTTCTTAATTTCGCAACTGCTGTTGCTAATTCTCAACAAATAAATGAAGAAATATAGTTGTATTCGCAAGTTTATTTGCTTACTCAATTTCTTGTGTTATCTTATCTTCATTTATGTTGAAATTCATCATTGCGACAAGATCACAGGACGTCTTTACATTTTCATGTAATGACCCATTGATCTTGTCTTATCATTGTTTTTGTGTGGTCTTATTTTGCCTTCCTAGTTAAAGGTATTATTTTGCCACCCCTCATATTGCGTCAATATGACAGGCCTAAATATTCTTGCGAACATAAAGCCCCATGACATTGCCGTCTTGCGACAAAATCGCAGGACGTCGTTACACTTTCATGTAACGACCCATTGATCTTGTCTTATCATTTCTTTAGTATTATTGCCTCTGCAGGATGCTTTTGTTGCGACAATATGACAGGTCTAAAAATTCTCGCGAACTTAAAGCCCCCATGACATTGCCGTCTTGCGACGAAATCGCAGGACGTCTTTACACTTGCATGTAAAGACCCATTGATCTCGTCTTACCCTCGCGTTAGTATTATTGCCTCTTCAGGATCATCGCACAAATATGACAAGCCTAAATTTTCTTGCGAAAATAGAGCCTCATGACATTTGCGTCTTTTGACACTTATCAGCTCCCCAATGGAGGGTGCCGCCCTTATCATCTCCCTGGTTGCCCCTTCAAGGAGGCGTACATCGGCCATACAAGACTAGATCCTCCCATCCGGTCTTAACAACAACCAGTTGTTTTGTGACCTCTTATCCCTTATACCTATAGGGTTTATGGTTACGAGACTGCACCTAAGTGGAGTTTTCTTGGTAGAGAAAGCATGTGCCAAGACTTGCCAAGAATGGCCGAGACACTTAAAATGCCCCGGGCACTCTTGGCTCAACCGTGTACCTCGGCGCCTTGGTCATACACGACTCCTTGGAAGAGACCCTCGGTCGTCCAACAGGGTATAACCTTATATATATAGTTGGAAATCCAAGGTATCTCCCCCGGATAGGCTTTCATGGGCCCCAAATCTTCATGACTCAGGGTCCAGGGGCGGTGTAACCTTTTCCCAGAGCCATGTTCAAGAGATACCCCCTTATATGACGCACTTTAGGTCTTACATTTGCCTCTTACGAAATATCATTCGCGAACTAGGGTGTACGCCATAAAGGTTCGTCCCATTCACTCACTCATTCATTTCTGTCAATTCTTGTAATCATTCATTGCTTTTTGATTATTTCTTCTCATCTTCTTTGCGAAATTATCACATAGTCTTGCTTCATTTTCTGAGATCTCGTTGTAACTATTTAACCAAACTTTCATCATATTCATATATCGCGAGTTTTTCGCGCACTCCTTCTTCGATCATCATGACACACACATTTTTTTTTTTTTTAACAAGACTCTGAAATCAATTATTTATTTCTTACACCTCTTACTCTTGTTGCTCTCTGTTTCGTCATTCATATTTCCAGATACTTCCTTCCCTTTTGCGAGACCTTCGCAATTTTCAATTGTCTTCAAGCAATGATTTCGCAATATATCTTCATCTCTCACTTCTATTATGTCCACCATCAGTCTTTCTCTTCTTTGTTCTTCTTTGATATTCCTTTTCCAATTTGTCTGTTGAACAGCCCTTTCCTCGCAAGACTCCACATTGACTTCATAGCATTTTTGTCCCTCAGCCCAATCTCCTTTTATAACTCCAACACCACTGGGATATGGAAATTTGATGCACTGTGGTAAGTTGACGCCACACCCAAGATCTCATGTAACCATGGTCGCCCAATTAATGCATTATAAGGGGATTCCACATCGAATATGCAAAACAAGATTTCAGTTGATAATCCATTCAATGGTATTCGCATGCGAGCTTCTCCTTTAGGTTTACTAGCAGTACCATTAAAACCATAAATCTTATATGTTGACGGTATCAAATCTTCATCTTTGCCCCCATAGTCTTGTAGGTGTGGTAAAAAAGGATGTTTCTGAGCTTCCAAAAGTATCAATTAAGATTCTATTTATTGCCCATGAATTTTTCTGCACCATCACTTTCATCATCAACGGGTTTTGGATTAATTTCTAATCTTACCACTAATGGATCGTCATGCAACTCGCCACCATCGGGTACTTCTTACGCGGTAAAAGAAATAATCTGCGCTTGCCATTCTTTCAGTGGCGATGACTTCGCGATATTCATTACTTCTCTATTGTCAACATCTCTTGCGAAAACTCTGCTGAGAACACTATCATGAAAATCTTCAATTGTCCTGTACGAATGTACGATAGAGTTGCAGAACAAGTTTTTGGCCTTCGTTCCAACTTCTACTACAAATGTCTCTTTCCCTTTTGTCGTATTTACTCTGTGATTTTCTGGAGGTGTTGGTAATGGTTGAGTCTTCTCTTCACATTTTAAGAATTGGTTTAGCTTCCCTTGATCTATCATTCTGAGGATAATTCTTTTTATATTCCTACAATCATTCGTTAAGTGTCCATGAAAATGGTGATAGGAACATAATTCATGACTTCTGTCACCTGGAGGTGGTTCATTCCCCATGTTCCATGGTGCAGGTATGTTTTCCGTCAGGATTATAGCTTCCCATATCTTCTCCACGCTAGTGTTTAGTGGTGGCATCTTGATTTCTTCCCATACGACTCTATGACCTCATTTGTCCTCTATGATAATTCCGCCTCGACCTCCATAAGTCTCTTGTGGATTATGCCTCTATCCTCCATAAGTTTCTTGCGGTTGATCAAGCCTTTGAATTTTATTATTTCCGCCACGGTTGTAGAAATTTCTTTCTCTTTCAAATTCTTCCCGATCGCGACTCCCCATAGCTACCAATTTTCTTTGACCATCATTTGGTATCCTTACTCCTTGTTGACCTTGCGAGGTACTCGCTACGGTGTTTATCAATTTGGGTAACAAACTTGCATTCGCAACTCCCCGAACTTGTATTCGCAACGAGGGTATGATTCCATCTCATTTTGCTTTTCCTCTAGAGCAATATACTCCTCCACGAAGTTCTCGCAACTCGGTCATTGTGATTGTATTCTGACTCTAAAAATTTGAATATATAACAGATTTGTCGCAAACATAGCATTAATGAATGATAAGATGAGATATCTCTCCTCTACTTGACCATTTCGCTACACATTGTCTTCCATCTCACGAGTTAGAAGCTTAAAACTTTCACCAACCCTTTGTTTTAACCCAAATACATCTTCAATACCTGGTCGAGAGGAATTATTACTTATATATGTCCCTAAAAATACAGCCTGCAAGTGATTGAAAGATGTTATTGTATTTTTCGGTAGCCCTTCAAACCATTTCAAAGCTTCTCCTATCAGACTTGATGCAAAATATTTGCACAATATGGCATCATGATTCTCCCATTGTAGCATACATCTCATATAAGTTTTGATATCTTTGTATCGCACAAGTTGTTCCATCGAAAATCTTTGGTTAATGCGGTAAATTGCACTTCGGTGGTATTCCTCCTAATTGTATCTCTTGTGTGAACGGAGTTTTGCAGCCTTCTTCTATGGCTTCATCCAACCTGTCTCTTCCCTCCTCCCCTTTTCTTGTGCATCATTCCTCTCATTTCGCCAATTCTCTCAAAATTTGTTCATTTACATCGAGAATTTGAATCCACTTGGTCTTTTTAGTTCCGCTTCTCTTCGCCTGTGTTCATGTCTACTTTGACTTTCTTGTTCATCATTCTCTTCTCGCATTTCTCTGCGATCTTCTCCTTCATTCTTTCGCGAATTCGCACACCATTATATCTATCGATTTCTCTTCTTTGGTGCCTATCAGTTCTCCTTTGTGCTCTTTCGTACTCTTCATTAATATTATCATTGTTGCGATTTTGTTCTCGCCTTCTTTCTCGATTATCATGATTATTCTGGCGAATTGCCTCTTCTAACTCATGTTCTTCCATTTCTGTTCTCAATCTTTCTCTCTCGCGAGCTAGACGTGCTTGTTCGGCATAGTGCCTTTCAATTTCAATTTCATCTTCAATTTGTTTTTGCTTCCTCCGTGCTTCTCTACCATGCAATATTCTTCTTCCTTCTTCTTGATTTTCTTCATCCATTGGTTGATTCTGCTCCGACGTTGCCTATTTCCTGGTTTCCACCATTCGCCCATTTGAAGAGTCTCGGGACGTGGAATATAACGATCTTCCATCATTTCTCCTCTCTCGCAATGTTCCCTGCCTGGATTTTACGCTTCTGCTTGGTTTTCTTCATCAACATTTTCTGTAGGTAAAATTCTCCTTCTTTCCTCTCTAACTGATCTTGAGCTTGACCTTGTAATGCTTCTCGACCTTCTGTTTTGTAATCTCATGTTTTCCATCCTAAGCTCATGATTCTGTCTTGTCAAGTTTGCACGTTCCTCTGCCTCTAATCGTCTCTCTTCATGTATTGTTTGCCTCAACGCCTCTAATCTGCGATCTCTTCATTTCCATGAATTATTTCTCCATTTCCTTCTCGGTCTCTCCCTCTTGTCCATTGTTACCAATTGTTGTTCTTCTTCCCTTCGTCCCACGTAGTCCGATCTCCAAGTATGCACACTTACTCTATCATAATCCACAATTCTATCTACTACTGGGTTGAATTGGTGATTGAATTTGATTTTCTTCATCATTCCTTATGTTCCTTCTTGAGGATTCTCCCATTTCATTTCTCTCTTCTCGGCAAGTCTCCTACTTCTCCTAACAGTTGTTGGTTGCTCGGATGCATTTCTCCTTCTAGCTATTTCTTAATTTTGGTAAACTGTTGAAAATTATATCAAATTTCTTCTCTACTACTCCAAATTCTTTCAAATCACGATGTCAATCCTTACTCAAACAGCCATTTCTAGCGCCAATATGTAGTTGCAGGAAATCCTACACTACACCCCTCACAATAATCCACACAACTAAGACATTTGAAGATTAATAACAATGATTTTATTGATTAATTCCTTGAATGTTTATAAGATAAGATAAGATAGAAAAGAGCTAAAGAAATTACAATCACCACAAACTTTCTCTCTCCTAATAACTTGTCTAACACTCTGAAAAATAATCCCCCCTACAACAGACTTATTCGACCCTTTATATAGGGTAGTATACAATGGATGATGACTAAGTTGTCCTTTATTTTCGGGAACGACTTGCGAAATATCGCAAGTGTACAAGTATACAATCTCGCGACTCTCCTAAACTTCGCTAGATCTTCACACTTTTCTCATGTTTTGGCTGTCGTCATTCATTGCGTCATCTATATTACTCTTCTGCGACCCCTCGCAATGTTGTTGTTTATTGATCCCGCGAAGTATTGATGTCGCGATATTCTGATCCTACAAAATTAGTAAACATTTGAAGTAGAAACATAACATTTTCAAAGAATTTTCTGGTCTTATTGGGTTATATATGAAATATATACATGTTTAACCAAAAAACAAGGCTAGCCATAGTGGTCAGACGGAAAGCTAAAGAGTTCGAGGTCGTCTGTTCGAACCCCTTCAATGAAGTGAACTTAAGTGGTTGGGCCTTGCTGGACTGTTCCCAAATGGGCCGGTTTCATCACGCGAATTCTTGTTCGGGACGACAAATATCTGTATAAACCGGGTAGCTGAGAATATACGCGTATCTGGTTCGCAGTTTCAATTGGACAGACGATTTATTCGTTCCCGTGCAGTACGTAAAAATTCGCGAATGATACGGCGAATTTCTAACTAGGGTACAAACAACAATATCAAATTTAAAGTTTTTACGAAAAACTTGGAGGTGTTTATTACTTTAGGCACAATTTTCAAAAATTGATTTCATAGTCATTATGCAAACCACCACAAAGGATACATAACATTATGCATCAACTAATTTTCCATTGCAACTAATAAAACGATGTACTCCCCCCGTTTCAGGAAAAGTGATACTTTCACTTTTGGCACAAATTTTTTTTTACAGTCCAATTACAACAATGTTTCCTTTTTTCTTCGGTCGGCCCTTCCCACCGTGGTAGCTGTCACATGCCCATTTAATCGCCTAAAATTTTCATGGGACATGACCGACAATGATTGTGGTTCAGTGAATCAACTTCACCCAAAATCATTCAGCCTTGCATACTTGCATCAAAATGATCTCGCCTTCACTCATAAGGCATTGCACAACGGAAGTCTTTTCTTCTTTCTCTCTAACTCTTCATGCCCCCATAAGCATAAGAGGTTCTGACATGTACTTAACCAATTCTCACACAACATTAGCAACATAATGAACATAAAGATATACTGCAACAAACCCATTTTATTTCACTAAAGGAAGATTACAAAACTCGTCCATCACATGGACCAAAAACATGAGACTAACTCTCCTATGTAAGCCTACTGATTTTTCCCACTCCTTAGGACTATTTATACAACAAACTCACTAGCCAAAACCGTGCACAACACTTGCACACGCATGGAACAGCCATGTGTCCCATCGGGTAGTTTCCATAACCGCTTGACTTGCTTTTCCAATCGCCACCTTTTGTGTTGCCAAGCCAACGGATGCCACATTCTGTTCTTGGTGGTCATGAACACTCCACATGGTTATAAACTTCCTTTATAACCGTTCTATCTTGTCTCACTTCATTGGCATGCTCGCAAAGCCAATAACCAACTCCTAACCTTCACTTGAGCCGTATTGCACACTTGCTGTGCCGTACTGGATTCTATCTTGCACCAACGTTCAACTCTCTTGGCCCTGCATGTTTATCATTCCAAACTCATGCACGGACAATCCTTATGCTTCAAACATTGAGGCCAGCTCCTTGAGCTCACTCTTAGTTACTCATGCGTCATATATGCTTCACTTCGCCAATTAGCTTGACAACAACAATGCAACTCTTGCATTACTAACTTGTTTGCATTGTTCAAGCTTTAGCCAGCCTTGAACTAATGCCATAGACACACTCCTGGCCTATTCTTCACTCTTGCATCATCCTTGAGTTTGGGCCAACTCAATTCCACGGATATGCATCAATGCCAACATCGCATGTTGCATCTGTCGACTTTGGCCATGTCTTGCCAAACCTTCAATGAAGCTTCATTGTGTCGGCCAATAAGCTTCATTACTTAGCCAAATGTCTTTACAGTGTAGCGCCACCTTTGTGCTTCACTGGCCCGGCAGGGTTCCACTATCTTAGTGCTTGACGGTCTACACAGCATACCGCTATTATGACTGAGCGTTGCGCTATTATGGCTTCGCATTGCGCCATTACGGCAGAACTCTGACTTGTCCTGCAACTCTGTAACGCGTAATCATTGTGCGTCACTTGCATGACCGTAACAAACCCCCCACCTAATCCGTTCAACGCCCTCGTTGAATGCAACAAAGTATACTCGTTATACTTGTTCTCTGGCCTTGTACGCTTCCGAGTCCTTCTCATAAATCAACAAACTTTGCTTGGCCTTTAACCTTGCCAAAACTTCTATGCCTAGTACTTTATGCCATCACTTAGCTTCACTGCTGATAGACACATTTTTGTGTCTAAGTTGTCCTCAATTTTCTGTATTATTAGTGCTCGATTTGTACTTACTATGGTATTTTGTGTATTTATAGGTGCGTTTGGAGAAATAATCTCTTGTGGAAAAAGTTGCTCGAATAGTGATGTTTGCACCTCTCTGAGAAAATTAATAAAGGCACCTGCACTTTGGATAGGGGCACCACCTTCTTCTTCATTTTCAAACAGTATATTGGCGAGAAATTTGGGTTTCAACAGTAAAGGATTTACAATTTTTAAGACAAGAGTATTAACAGGAAATCTATGAGCATTAATTACCGGAGTTTTGAAACAAAAGGAAGTTATCTTCTATTAAACATGAAAGATATCTTAGAGGATTTTCTCTTGGATTTGATTCTGCGAATTAAATAAGATTTGGGTTAATAAAGAAATTTAGAGAATATAAAGAAGAAGAAAAATTCTTGAAGATATTTTTAATTAAAAAGAAGAAGATTTTGGAGTTATGGAAGAATATATTTGAGTAATGGGTTTGTGTGTATAAATAGTGAGCAAGAGAGCACATTTGGGGAGAGGTGAGTCCGGAGCTAAGAGCATTCTTTCATTTGGAGTTTAATATTTTCAATTCTATTTTCTCTCATTTCGATTATTATTATTTTAGAAAAAGGATTGTACGGTTTATTGTGAGAACTCCAATGGTGATTTATAAAATAAAATTATTTAATCATATTATCGTCTACGGTATTATCATGAGGAGCTAAACCCATCTCTGGGACGACGGAGGAAACCAAATCTCATGAATGCGGTAATTATATTAATTTTATTATGACTATTTGCACTGTTATTTAATTGATTTATGATTTTTGTTGAATGGTTGTCATTTCAATTGATGGGTTATGTTTTCTTAAATGTTTTGATATCCCATGCTTTAGATTTACATCCATTATTTTGAAATCTACTTTAGGCAATGAATTAGAGTCAATGAATTTTTATGAGCTATTCTTTTGTTTAGAATTGATATTTGAACCGCATAAAATTGTTGTTTGATGAAATCCTGAGTCCCAGTGTCCTCCATCTTGTTACTCATATTTTGTATATTTTTGCTAGTTTTATTATTATCTTTAATTCAGCCTTAAAAATCAATCTCATCAAGTCCGAGTGAACGACAACCTTTACCACTATATAAAATTTGATCAACTGCTTTGCCATTGATCTCATATACTTGATCCACTTCTCGGCGTCATGCATTACGCTTACGCGGCTACTCAAATCATGTATCAATACCCAAATGCAACCTTGAAATTCCTCTTGCCAACTCCCTGAATTAGACTTGAATTTCACTTGAATCATTTGCGCCTAAGTATACGCAAGCAATGATTCTTATCAATTGATCACACTGATCATTGCCATAGTCTTATGCCTTCACTTTCTGACTTTAGTTGCACCATGCAACTTGACATGACTTATACAAAACTTGACTTCAATTCTTCAATCATATGCGCCTTCTCCAAATCATGCCATGCCTTAAGGCATGCACCCTATGATTCTGTACCACTCTTGGTATGCGCCACAATCTATAACCTACTTTGCAAACTTCAGGACTTTCACTAGATTTGGCCTCCAAATCATGTTGCAATCTTCACCTTCTTGGACTTGCATCATTTGTATGCCAAAGAACCTGCACCTTCTTTGTTCTTTGCTTGCATTGTCGTAACATCATGATTGAAATGCATGACCATGGTATAGTCATGACTTAGGATACCCGTGACATCACAACGCCTCTTTGGGCCAGACATCCTCTTCACGCGCCTTTGAAACCAGCAATTTTAAGCATCACTTGCTCTTTCAAAGCTGCTACGCTTTAATGTGGCGGAAAAACAACATCATGTTCTTCCTAACAATGAGTTACTCTTAACTCATATACTTAGATGGACTTACATCTTAATTCTTGCTGTGTTACTCCATGCATTCGCTGCCAAATGCCTTCGTACTTCCACATAACTCTCAACAAAAAACTCGACTATGCCACCAACTCCTCTACTTGCTTCTTTTCACTTTCAACGTCTTCTATTGCATATTTTGGCTTAATATGCTATGTAGCATCTTCCACGCGTACTAGCTTTACTTTGAATGAAAGAGGCAAGATCTTTCACTTCAAATACCCTCATTCACTACTACCTTACATAGAGAGACTTCATTCCAACACCAAGGTCCACTCGACCCCAAACTGAAAATATATTCAAACTTGAGCAAATACTTGCGCCAACTGATTGCAACTTGTAAGACCTAACAAGCCTTGCAATACTGACTTCAACTTCGCTTCTAAGCAACAAAGGAAGCGAGACGGGACCCTACTTGTCCCCAATATAACAATTCACTTTGCCACATGCACTCTTCCAACTATCAACGTTCAGTATGCCACTCCTATAACGAAGCACACTATAATTGACAATTAGTTGAATACTCCTTTTAGACTGATGCTATCATTTTGCTTTAGCTTTCATGAAGATTTATTCAATAACGGCCACATGCCATCTTTATGCATCACTACTACTCTGTCCTTCTTTTCCATGCATCTACAATTCGGCTAACTTGCATCTCTAGCCGCATCATGCATTCTGGACATGCCCAAATCCCATTTGGCGCATGCTACTGTTACATACATGATATGCCAATTAGCACCCAAATCTTGACACAAACTTGTGCACCTTTGCAAAGCTGGAGCAGACTTTACTTGGTGATTCTGAGCATCACCATAGAGCTCAGCAAAGTCATATCACTCAATGACTTCCGCGGATAAACACTTTGGACAGTTGCAAACAAGGCCATAATCCTTGCAAATGAGGCACCACTGCCTACGTTCCCTGAAGCAAGAATGCCACATTCTTCTTCAGACTTGGAACTCATTTTTACTGCCCACACACAACTGGTAACTCTTGTCTTTCCCCTTCTTTAAAATCAGCTTTGTAGGAATACTGATTTGTGGTTTACAAGAACATCCGCTTGTGGTTATGATCAAATGCAGGTCTTTGGACACCCTTGTCCAAGCATAATGATCCCACTCATAAACTAGGTGCAAGCACACTCCTTGTGCACATCTAGCATCCATGAAGAACTCTTTGCAAACGCAAGACCGTGGTGTATCGGTTTTTCCCTAACTTGCGCTTATTTCTTGACCTTTCCATAAGCTTTATGCTAGATAAGAATTGGCCATCCAATTCTTCTTTTATGGCATCACATTGCCACAAACATTGCTGGTTCTCGGCCCGGACTTTGCATTACCACCAAGGTACATGCATTCAAGAGAGATAACTTTAATCTTCCATCAACTGGCTACGATGAAAACACCTTGAATATATTGCATAGACATGTTCTTCATCTTCTTTGCCACTGCAAAGGCCATCAACTTCTTTGAGTTCGGGAATTTTCGCAAAATTCCCATTACAACTCGTAATGTATTCGCTACTGATAACACTACGAAATAATGCATTCCAAATGCATAATCTTCGCATACTCGTGAGAAACATGGACTTTAACACCTGACTTGCACCATAGAAGTCAGCATAATCCTTAGTTTTGTCATGCAATCACTTGAAAACCCGGTTTTTCAATGATTCTTCTTGCGTTCGCCTAACACTTTGGGCTGGAATTTTGACACCTTTGTCATAAACTTTCATGGCCTCTTTGCTACTTCATGCTTCAAGTTCATTCCAATTGATCTTTCCACATAAGACCAACTTCTTCTAGTCTCCATACTAGTGAAACCCAAACAATTCTTCACTGAATTTGACAAACAAATGACACCAACTTGAGTAAAAAGAGAGAAAAATCAGCAAACTGTGTCCCTAACACGGTTCGATCCCCCTATTTGTCATATGCCCATTTAATCTCCTAAAGTTTTCATGGGACATGACCGGAAATGATTGTGGTTCAGTGAATCAACTTCACCCAAAATCATTCAGCCTTGCATACTTGCATCAAAGTACGCATCTACCTTCACTCATAAGGCATTGCACAATGGAAGTCTTTTCTTCTTTATCTCTAACTCTTCATGCCCCCATAAGCATAAGAGGTTCTGCCATGTACTTAACCAATTCTCACACAACATCAGCAACATAATTAACACAAAGATATACTGCAACAAACCCATTTTATTGCACTAAAGGAAGATTACAAAACTCGTCCATCACATGGACCAAAAACGCAGTCATTCACGCTCTTGGTGAATGCCTAACTCTCTCAAACATGAGACTAACTCTCCTATGTAAGCCAACTGATTTTTCCCACTCCTTAGGACTATTTATACAACAAACTCACTAGCCAAAACCGTGCAAAACACTTGCATAAGCATGGAACAACCATGTGTCCCATCAGATTCCATAACCGCCAGCTTGCTTTTCCAACTGCCACCTTTTGTGTTGTCAAGACAATAGATGCCACACCTATTCTTGGTGGTTATGAACACTCCACATGGTTATAAACTTCCTTTATAACCGTTCTATCTTGTCTCACTTCATTGGCATGCTCTCAATGCCAATAACCAACTCCTAACCTTCACTTGAGCCGTATTGCACACTTGCTGTGCCGCATCTTTTGGATACATCTTGCACCAACGTTCAGCTCTCTTGGCACTACATGTTTATCATTCCAAACTCATGCACGGACAATCCTTATGCTTCAAACATTGAGGCCAGCTCCTTGAGCTCACTCTTAGTTACTCATGCGTCATATATGCTTCACTTCGCTAATTAGCTTGACAACAACAATGCAACTCTTGCATTACTAACTTGTTTTCATTGTTCAAGCTTTGGCCAGCCTTGAACTAATGCCATAGACCAACTCTTGACCTATTCTTCACTCTTGCATCATCCTTGAGTTTGGGCCAACTCAATTCCACGGATATGCATCAATGCCAACATCGCATGTTGCATCTGTCGACTTTGGCCATGTCTTGCCAAACCTTCAATGAAGCTTCATTGTGTCGGCCAATAAGATTCATTACTTATCCAAATGTCTTTACAGTGTAGCGCCACCTTTGCGCTTCACCGGCCTAAGCGAGGTTTCACTATCTTAGTGCTTGACGGTCTACACAGCATACCGTTATTATGGATGAGCGTTGCGCTATTATGGCTTTGCATTGCGCCATTACGGCGGAACTCTGACTTGGCCTGTAACTCTGTTGCGTCACTTGCATGACCGTAACAGTAGCGGTGTTTTAGTAAATAATATGACATATTATTGTTTAACAGTTTTAGACCCGGCATCAAGAAAACAAAAAATTGGCGTAGGAAATCTAAACTTCTCAATTTGCGGTAGCTTCATGTGTCATACATCCTTTTGTAGTTTTATAGGGAATATGTGCTGGAATATCCCTTTAGAGTTTCGGACCAAAACTCCGAAACATGACTGGATTTTTCTTTTATAAGAGCTCCCAAGATTTTGTCATAAAAATGAAGCTGTATATATTTGGAGTTTGATTTTGTGCGAGTGTGCATGTCAAATTTCAATCTCATTTTTAATTTCTTTTAGAATTACATAATAAGTTATGAGATTCTTATCACATGTGGCCTTCCATTGACTACTTGACCAATCAAATGAATGTGTCAAATTGACATTTTTTAAGCACGATTGCTAAAGGCGGGTACCAATTTTATTACGGATGGTACTAATCCAGAGATCCAATCTCAACCAGACGTAGCAAAACTAGTACCCGTATTTAGCAATCATGTTTTCGAAAGAGTGTACAGAAAAATGGATTCATATAAGCGCAGTTAGAGTTGGCAAATTGACAAATCTGGCATTAGAGGCTACTATGAGCTTGCAAGATTGGCAAACTCATTACTCACTTCCCAAACTCACTCGAAGGATTGGATTGGATGTGTATATATGTATATATTGGATTCAAATCGATTCTTTCGATGATATATCCTTTAGCGACAACATCATTGCTAAGCGACAATGAAAACTGATGGGCGGTAAACACATGCCTCTTGGCAAAGAGTCTACCAAGTGGCATACTCTCTGTCGCTCGGTAGGATTTTTTATGCGATAAGGAAATCACTAAACTTGTGGGTTGCTAAGTTAATTTTCAAACTACACCTTCTCTGTACCTTAAGTCTCACACAAATTTCCTCCGATCTCACTATTTTCACAATAATTTCCTATAGTATGGCATGTGCTTCCAAACCTTCTCAAAGTGACAATAAAATTTGAGGTTTCATTTTTTATTTTATTTTTATAGAAGATGATGAATCAATTTACTGAAATTACATACATTTGATTTTACACAAGATTTTTATCAATGGTACACACTAATAAGGATTCAGATTTTGAAAAAAATTCTTGTAAAATTTTGTGAAGATACATTAAACCTTAGAAGACGTAACATTACAGGGTTGTCAGGTTATTTCCATATAACCGGTAAAAAATTACCTTATATGTTGTTGCGATCATGCAACATAATCGAGGCAAAAGAAGCGGTGGAACAGATCGTCATGCGTGGTAGAAACATTTACGCATTTAATAAAATTATTTTTGTAAATGGAATGAGTAAAAGTGCAGAGAGGATAGACCCTAAAAACACGACAAGATTTCAAATGAAAATTGGACAAGTGTAATCCATCCATGTTGGATTGTCTGCCATAAGTGCCAGCTAGATCCTCATACTCTCCTGTTACACCAAATCCTCAAGAATTTTATCCGGCTTACCATATTCTTCACTAAAATCAAACTCAACTCAAAGGGTGCGTCCTGGCGTACCTATGATCCGTTTACAAAATAAAATTTAATTTTAATGCTAGTACGTAAAACAGTAAAATTGAAAGGTATAAGTCAAAAATAAGCAAAAAGACAGAGAAGAAGCTCAGACATAGAAGAATCCCAAAAAGGATCTTTGGATTTTCTTAGCATGGTTCATGAAGATAAATTCACCGTACTTTTACGGAAAAGCAACTTTAAAAGGTCGTATTTTGCAAGAGAAACATTATTGTAACTGGGACAGGCATAAATTTCTCTCGACGGACACTTCATAAATGAATGAGCAACAAATGGTATATGGTAAAAGATTTTAACTAGTTACAGAAAGCCATGGACTTAGAAGAAAACCAACAATTTCCACGCTAACGAAGATGATGAACTTGATGAAGTCCAATATCTATGTAATGAGTAAGTTTATTAGTTAATTGTAACTATTATGAAAGTTAATATAAGCGAAATATAATAATTTTATTTTTTTTTTTTTTTTTTTTTTTTTTGAAGCATGAATTTTATTAAACTATTAAAGGGATATTACACGAGAGAATATATGGTACCCAGAGATTCATCAATTACACTTGGATTGGTAGACCATGAATCTATATCAGCAAGACATTGGAAATTAAGTTGAATTTATATATCAAATTTTAGTCATTTGAAATTATATATAATAGTTAGTTGAACTTAAATGTAATAGTTTTATTTTGAAATTAAATTTCATAGTTTTATTTTAAGTTTAACGCAATTATTTAGTTATTTTAAAAATATAATAGTTAATTTAACTCAAATGTGGTAGTTTAAGTTGTTTTGAAATTATATTCAGTAGTTAATTAACTTACATGAAGTTGTTTGATTCAATTTAAGCAAAAGTTTATTCATTAGACAAAAATCATATTACATGAACCAAACTAGCTAGTTATTAATATATCAACTATTTAAATGTTAAAAATCAAACTAAACTTCATATCCTCCCTCCATTGGCTTCATAAACATCCTATAGATGAGCAGTCAGATTAACTCTTAATTATTTGTATAGATTTTGATCTTGAATTACTGACATCCCTATTATATCTTGTTGATACTTCACAATCTGGTCAACATGAAATTTTCATCCGGATAACTAGTCTAAGAGGTATCATGTTGGGTTTCCTCAATGACCATGTTATGCAAAATTATGTGCGTGAGCATAACGCTATGCATTTCAACTAGGTCAAAACAAAGATAAGGCCTATAAACATAATGAACTTATTCTTAGGGATTCCAAATGCCCGTCCAACATCCTTATGAAAATCTATTTTTTGGATATTAAATTACTTCATATCACGAGCCTCGTTGGAATGACTGTAGGCTAGAACTAATGTTGACCATTCTGGATAGATTCCATCAACCAAATAATACATGTGCATATATTTATGGTTATTGATTATGAAATTTACTTGGGGTATGATTGGTTTACATATTTTTAACGTCAAATCCAGGCTAGTATTTGCTAGATTTCTTGTAATTGCATTATGTTACTCTTATTTTCTACTTTGTTTCTCACGCTAGGTGACTCATCCAAACACAATGTAAATGGATTGATAAGTGTTAAGGAAGTAAAGTACGCAAGTGAATAAGGATCAAATACCAAGTGGAACTTGATCAAATCCAGGAGCTTTTCCGTAGTCTTATAAGAATGAGAATGAGGTTCCAACAAAGAAAGAATTTTGTCATTCCCGATACAAAATGATGAAGTTATGAGTGAAATAACGAAAACTATAAAACATCCAGGAGGAAAATCGGCTAGGTCATGAGTAAAAAACTTAGCCGACTACGGGATTGTTTTGAACAAGTTTTACTACTCGGAATCAGATATGAAAGTTAGTGAATGAGCTAGTTATACTGTTGAGGACGTGAAATTGAGTTCTAACTTCAGGAAACACAGTTCAAGAAGGACTCTAAAAGCTTGACTTTGAGAGAACTATATAACAAAACTTCCAAGAATAATATCTTTGATATCTTTTAATTATTTTGACTACAAGGAGGCAAGAAGAGAAGCTAGCATAAGAGATTAGGGGTTTTCCCTCACAAAGGGTAAACCGTGCTAACTTACTGTTTTCTATTATTATTATTTTTGTATATTTTCCATGACTTTTGAGAAATCAATGAATAGCTAGTTTTCAGTTGATTAAGGATGAGTTCAATGTTCTGAACATGAAGCTTTAGTTATACAAGTATGTGGAGTTTCAGTCATCTTATATCATCTTTATTATATCTAATATTTATGATTAATTACTAGTTTGTTTAATTGTTGTAATATAATATGCCTGCGACAACCATCAGGGGTCAAGTTCTGTACTTCAGGTCTTCAAATAAAGGTAACTTGTATAAAAAATTTATCTGATTTCATTAGCCTAAAAGTCTGGAAAATAAAAAAACATGCCAGATCCTAAAATCATAAGTAGTAACAACTTCCAAAATAAAAATTAATTTTGGAAAATGGCCCTTAAAGGGACCGTCCCAAGCGGTAGGGAATCCTTGCCACATCACATGCATGCTGAAAATGCGGGGGTATAACAACCACACCCAACAATTCGTTTGGCAATCTGAGAGGACTTACTCCAATACACTTTCTAGAGAATCAACTAGACAGTCAGACTCAATCTAGAGTAAAGTATATCAAAGAGTTTAATATCTCCCATTTCACAATGTAATCGACAAATCAAAGAGATAGAAATCCATGAGCACGATTATTATGTGAAACAACTTGAATGGTACCAAAGACCAATGTTCAAGTGTCAATAAATGTAAATCAAAAACCAAAGGTTGGATATTCTAATTGATTGATATAAATGCACAACATGTGATATTTCAATTATATAAAAAAATATAATGCGGAAAAGAAATAACACAGACACCAGAATTTTGTTAACGAGGAAACCGCAAATGCAGAAAAACCCTGGGACCTAGTCCAGTTTGAACACCACACTGTATTAAGCCACTACAGACTCTAGCCTACAACCGATTAACTTCGGACTAGACTGTAGTTGAACCCTAATCAATCTCACACTGATTCAAGGTACAGTTGCGTTCCTTATGTCTCTGATCCCAGCAGGATACTATGCACTTGATTCCCTTAGATGATCTCACCCACAACCAAGAGTTGCTACGACCCAAAGTCGAAGACTTGATAAACAAATCTGTCTCACACACAAAAGTTTATTGGAATAGATAAATCTGTCTCCCACATAAATACCTACTAGTTTTGTTCCGTCTTTTGATAAATCAAGGTGAACAGGAACCAATTGATAAACCAGACTTATATTCCCCAAGAACAACCTAGTATTATTAATCACCTCATAATAATCTTAATCGACTAGAGAAACAAGATATTGTGGAATCACAAACAATGAGACGAAGATGTTTGTGATTTCTTTTATCTTGCCTATCGGAGAAATTAATCTCGAGTCAATTATTTCAATTGTACTCAATACGATAAAATCGGGCAAGATCAGAAAACGCAACTACAAGAGAATAGTTGGGTCTGGCTTCACAATCCCAATGAAGTCTTTGAAGTCGTTAACCTACATGGTCTCGATAGAAACCTAAGGTTGAAGGAGAATCGACTCTAGTTATGAAACTAGTAACACACAAGAGGTGTGGGGATTAGGTTTCCCAGTTGCTAGAGTTCTCCTTTATATAGTTTTCAAATCAGGGTTTGCAATGCAAGTTACCTTGGTAACAAAGCATTCAATATTCACCGTTAGATGAAAAACCTGATTTAACCAAGTTAATATCTTTCAACCGTTAGATCGAACTTAGCTTGTTACACACAAATGAAATGTACCCTCATTTAGGTTTATGTAACCGTACCTACACGTGTACACCATGTTGATTCACAAATAGTTAACCGAGGTTAGCCATATGATTACTCTCATATCAAACTTATTCATCTTAACCATAACTAGTTCAAATGACTCAAATGAAACTAGTTAAAGAGCCGTTCAATTGCTATATTCTCATAGATTTATACAAGAACACAATTGAAGCAAAATCGGTTTGATTCACTCGAATCAATACATGAACATTATATCCACGGTTTGCAAAGATTGAATTCCTTATTTTATAAATGTTTAGGTTCATGTACACAACCGATTTTAGAAAGTAACCACTTAAGTATGCGTACAGGTATGCGTACTTAAGTAACCAGATTTGAGTTTGTTTTAGTTTTCAAACTCAGCAGAAATTCACGGACGTGAAATTTTCGCTAGTATGCGTACATGTATGCGTACTTTGGTAACTGGTTTGAGTTGGTTTTGATTTCCAAACTCAGCAGAAATTCACGTACACACACAAGTATGTATACATTTGGTTCCCGGTTTTGGACTTATACACAAATGTGCGAACACACTATATGCTTATATACAAAGATGGTTACATGATCCTAAGCTCTTTATTTCAATCATTGAAACATTCTTAGAGGATGACAATAGCCGTTTTGACACACTATTAGCATCAAAGCAATTTTCAAGATATTGAAATAATCATTATCGAAACATTCCAAGTCTACACCAAATGATTGTATCACACAAACCATGTAAGATGTTACTCGGCAATTTCACATGATATAAGATGAACTTGGTCGAAGTGAAAGCTTGCCAACACATATTTCGAGAAATATGTAAGCGAGATAAACTTAGCTTGAAATCTCAAATGTGTACATAGAAAACTATATCGTAATACGACTTATGTCTCAATATAGGAGATAGAGTAGAAATAGACTTTCCAAGTGATAGATGAGTTTAAGTCTCCACATACCTTTTGTCGATGAAGTTCCACAAGCTCCCCTTAGTAGTTCTTCGTCTTCAAATGATGAACGCTATGAAAACTAAGCTCAACTACACAATCTATGTCCTAGTCTGAGACATCTATAAATAGGCTAGAAATCAAGACTTATAGTTTTGATCACTAACATTGACAAACATGCTTGAGATAGCAACGCATGCGAGTTCGACCGAGTAGTGCTCTAACACATGCAATCAAAACTACCTAACATTCTTGGAAATTCTCTTTTTGTTTTTTGTGCTAGAATAATTCTAACATCTTCGCCATCAAGTTTTCGTATAAATCTTGACCAAAATAATTAATTATTGTTTTTCAAAACATTGAGAAATTTGCAAATATTTTTATTAAACTCATACGAAGTTAATCATCAGTGACATCCAGCGGACATCCATAACATAAAATTGTAAGAGTTGCAGTCACTTTTTGTTGAGTATTATATCCTCGAATGTGTCATACATCATACTGATAATTAAATTTAGGTTGTACTTGAAAAAGCTCTCCAATAATATTTCGAACCAAGTGCCGGAGCAGGCAGAATCGACAATGGAAATTTGTCATATCCATGGACATCCCCTATCTATGGGTGCTAGTAGTTGAAAAATAGTTATTGGTTAATTAGTGGATGAGTTTGTTCTAACTTGAGGTAGGTTAAACATTTTGAGTAGTTATATAATGAATGACGTACTGTGTTGGTTGTCCTATGAAATAAGAAAATAAAGTTGAGGTTTTCTTCTTTGAGAAAGAGGCAGAGTATGTTTGTTTGTGAATATGGTTTTCCTTTGTCTATTATTCAATTTGTATCAATAGCAGGTTTAAATCCCACCATGACGGGTCCTTCAATGAAACAAGTAAAGAATTACACCAAAGAAATAAAGTCAATGATAACTAAGCTCACAAAAGAATTAACAGAAAATGTTGCTCGTGAAGTAGAGGTATGTTAGGCTTCAACTAAGGTGAAAATGCGGGGCTACCAAATGCACCACCAACTTTTTTTTTCGGCAACCTGTATGGACAAAACCTAATACAATTGCAAGTAGACCAACTTAATGATCCTTGAAAATATGTATATATAGTTTATATCTATATCTCTTCTCAATCAGTAATATAGACTAAGGAGTGTTTGAACCTGATTGTTAAGAAGAGTACTTGGACGATCTCAAAAATCAACATCCAAGATCAATCTAGTCATATCCAAGTAATCCGATCGGAATTCTGCCAAGTAATAAACTTGTTATCTATATTTCAAGATACGATTTCTATAAGAAAGAAGTCTCGTAATTTATCACAATTAGATGGACGTATCTACTAAGATTGAATACATACTACGTGCGTTAATCCTATTATAATAATAAATAATATAATGCGGAAATGGAAAATCACAAGACACCAGAAGTTTTGTTAACTAGGAAACCACAACTGCAGAAAAACCCCGGGACCTCGTCCATATTTGAATACCAAACTATATTAATCTGCTAAAGACACTAGCCTACTATCATACTTCAGACTGGAATGTAGTTGAGACAGAATCCACCGTCCAAGCGATTCAGTTATTATCTCCTTACGTCTCTTGAGCCTCGCAAGGCTCTACACAATTAATTCCCTTAGTTGACGTCCTTTACAACCTAAGAGTTTCTTCAACCTTAGTGAATATTTTTGACACCAATATGCCTCTATCAGATAAACCTATTTGATTTCCATTTTGATCAAATATCAAGGCTTGGAAATATGTTTGCAATAAACAAAGCTAGCAAACCTCACAATCTGTAACACTTACACTCGGTTGGATGAGAAGACTGGATCTTTTACCACCTCTTAAGAAAATTCTTCAATTTATTAATTAAGAATAGTTTTCATATATCTATCTTGAGGAATCACAGAGTCTGAGATGAAGAGAACTTTGCGATTTTTATTTATCATGCCTGAAAGAGATTACGGGAACCTCGATAACAAAAAAGCAAGATCTGGATACACGAACTATCAAGGTAAATAAAGTCGGACTTGGCTCCAAGAATCCCCAAAGAGAAGTCTTTTAATCGTAAACTTAATTATGTTTCTCAGAAGAAACCTAGGTGATGGTTATTTTCAATGATGTTCGTTGTAGTAGTAAAAGGGTTGTCGTTCACTCGGACTTGACGAGATTGATTTTAAGAATTAATAAAAGAAAATAAAAGAAAAATATATACAAATATTGTCACAGGATGAAGAGACACTGAGACGCAGGATTTCACTACTTTTCATATTGTTGTGGTTCAGTCATTAACTCTAGACAATATAGCTCAAACAAAAGAAGTTGTGACTCTAATTCTTTGCCAAAAATAGATTTCATAAAACATTATATGTAAGTCGTAAGCATGACGCATCAAAAGTAATTTAAACTAAGCATGCGACATCAGACAAAATAACAAATAATTAATAGAAATCATAAAACAATTAAATCTATGCAAAAAGTCATATAAAGAATTAATTCATTTACCACAATCATGAAAAGTTGCTTCCTCCGTCGTCCCAGTGATGGGGTCTAGCTCATCATGTTGGAAACACGCTCAAAAGTTGATTTCATTGCTCAAAAATGGTGTACAAATGATGAAATGGAGAAAATGATAAAATTGGGTGTTTGCAACGATTATAAGTGTTGCAAACACTGTTACTGTTGCTTTTTAAGTCTGCCTTCCATATTACGACCCACGGTTAAGTGTCGTTGTCACTGTTGAAAAACGACGGTTCCTTGTACGTTGAATGTTCTTCGTGTTCTTGGCAGCAGCAGCAATGGCAGTTTCTGCAACTCGATTTTTATTGCTCTGTGATTGCTCCGAACTCTCCCAAACTCTCCATGCCCTTCTCTGTGATGCCAGCAACCTATATAAACCCACACAGGCTTTCGAATCTCACCCCATTACTCCAAATAATCTTCATAGCTCCGGCAGTAATGAAAAATATTCTCGGAATATTTTCTTTCCCTTCTCGTCTTAAAATTTGTCAAACCTTCCTTATTGTCTCTGTTCGTGTGATATTAATCACGGACACACTCCCAGATGGATTAGAACTCGTGTAGGGAGTATATATACACGTAATCTCCACAAACAAATCCAATGAGACTCCCGAGTTTATCTTACTTTCAACGAGACTCCTGTTTATCCAACAGACTCCTGTTTTGCCGAAAATCCACGTACCAATCTGTTTTGTCGTAATGTGAGGCAACTACCAAATCAAATCCAACCAAAACTACGTACCGAATATCCTCCAAAATGTTTTTGTGATTCACGTAAACTGATTTTTTTAAATCGATTTTAAACGTATGATTTTTTCAAATCGGTTTTCCCAATGAACAACGACGGGCAAAACAAAATTACATTCCGTGAAAGAAGAAGGTCTCCCTTATCCGTCTGTGGAGTGTAAATAGAAGTTGTTCAATTGAGGTGCCCCTTAGCAATTAGGTTGCCCCTTATCCGAAATGGGAGTCCGAATAACAAATGTCCTCCGGGGGTTTTCCGAGCCGATTTTTTTCAAAAATGTTTATTTCCAAAAAATACCTACAAACACACAAAACACCATAATAAGGACAAAAACGAGTACTAACAATACGAAACACTGAGGACAAATTAGACACATAAATGCGCCTATCAAATACCCCGAAACTTATTATTTGCTAGTCCACGAGCAAATTTATTCTAGAAAATAAAAATCATTTGAACCCCTAGGTGGCCCTAGTGGCGGAGTGTTGTCTCAGGAGGGTTTACAGCAGGTGTACCCACAAAACCTTTACTCCGGACCTAGCTATCTACACAAAACCTTGGAAGGCACTAAAGAATCTCCTTGGTTGGCATACTTATTGACTACGGGAGGAAGTACCTCGATGCGAAATTCCAATTCTTTGTACACGAGTTTGCACTCAAGCATACTAAAATTCATATAAAGTGACAGAGCTCTACTCAGATAGTTTCTGGACATCATAAACCGGAGTCAACCAATCACATGGATAGATTAAGAAGATGGATGTAGAGAAAAAAAACGTAGATGATGTTGACTAAGGTGAACCTATCCTAATGGACTGAGATACTGGTCTGACTAATATCAACACAACTGGCATATACAAGGGAACCAGTGGTCGATAATCCTAACTCTAGTCAACTCAGTTGGCATATACAAGGGTACCAAAGTGGTCGACTTTATTGAATTTATTAGGTTGGTCTAATGGTCTGGTCTCCATTTTTTTTTTTTTTTTTTTTTTTTTTTGGATCTCAGTCACTCTATTTCACCCTAGCAATGGTAAAAAGAAAAAGAAAAAGAAGTGATCAGGATTCTTTCGATGTTTCCATCACGAGGATATGGCGAAACTACCATGTTTTATTTTCTAACACCTGAGCTCTGTGCTTTTATGAATAGACTCTTCTAGATGTTTCCATCTAATCGATTGGTTCCTCAACTCCTACAACCAAGATGTTCCCATCCACTTAGATTAGTTAGTGCCAACCTTAATAAGCATAAATTTCTAGTCTCTGGAGTTTATTTATTGCAACTAAAAAGTTTCTCCCATACCCCCAAACTTAAATCTAACATTGTCCTCAATGTTCTAAATATAAAATTAAAAGCATGAACAAGGAGAAACTGTTACCACTTGAAGCAAAAGAGTTAAGGAAAGATATTACCGTGTTGCAAGAGCATGGGTTACCTCCCAAGAAGTGCTAAGTTTAATGTCTTGACCCGGACATTGGAAAGGATTAGTCTCCTCGAGGAATCATATAGCAATAGCCGGAATAATCTGCCGGGTCATCGGATCAAAAAGTGCTAACTACAAGAAGAGGAGACCGCAACAGACCAGGAAGATATCCAGACACCCTTATCTAATTTTTTGTTTAAGACAACTACATCTAGTTGTGGTTCGGGTTCGAGCTCTATAAAAGGGTCTAGATAAAAAGTTTTCATCAATTTGGATTTCCTCGAAAAGGAAGGATCCTGAAGATCAGGTTCTAGAGTCTGGAAATACTCAATTAAGAACTTAGAAGCACATAACAATAACCTGAATAACTGGGGATCCTCTAAGTCAATCATATTTGACTCACACAGTTGACCACGGTGGTGGTCATTCATAGAAAAATATGTCGACCCTAATCTCCTAAAGTAATTAGGTTTAGTCTGAAAACTTAATAACTGACACATTTGTAACTCATAAGTTCCCACAATTGAAAGAAAAGTTTTGGTGGGAAAACAAAGTCAATTTTGGTATCATAGCCTGGGTTAACCACATCAACCAGAGGATGGGTTTCTAACAACTGAACTTCTTCCTGGACATTATTAGGTTCGGGAGAGCTAGCATGAAGGTAATCTGGCACAATGGTTGAGGCACGTATATCAAGTCCCAAGTGAGGGATCTCTGTAAGAGCTAAAGGTAAGGCACAAGGAGAATGATAATCACCCCCAAACTTAGAATTTTGGGTGTCTCTAGATAGACTAGCTACAATTTCCCTAATTTCTAGATCATCAAAATCCCGAAAATGGTCAATTGCTTCATGTAGATTATACTCGGGTGATGCATCCTCACTCATATTTAAAAGCTCTACGAGTTCATCTTCTTCGTCTAAGACTATTGTTTTTAAATCGTTAGACTCTAAAATAATATTCTCAGGATAAACTCGTTCCTCTAAACCATTATTGACTTCGTAAACAGGAAATACTACATCGTCTAAAACAGTATCTCTAGTCAAATCCTCGTCCTTTTGAATAGGTGAATAATTGTTAAAATTATTAGGATCTGAACCAGAAATAACTCTATTATTATAAAGCTCAATTGGAGTAGCAAATTCCTGATCACTATGCCTATTTATTTCAAATTCTTCATCAACACTATCCTCATCATAATCATTATTATAATAACATGAAAATGGTTGAACCTCATCTAAACAAGTAGTGTTACCTATTCTAACCTCATCATCTTGATTATGTGAATAACTATCTTCATTCTCAAAGGTATTATTGGGTACACTATATTGGAAATTCAAGTTATTTCGAGCAATACTTTCATTCGTCTCTAACTCAAGTCTACGTGTCGACTTAGCTATCCTCTCAAGGGATCTCCTCCAAAGAAAGTTCCCTTAGTGTTGGATCTAAGTTTTGAGTTAATCTATTGAGGATATCTTCTAAAGAAGGAAGAGGAAATGAAGGATCATAATAAGGACTACTTTTCAAAAGTTTGATTGTATCCTCTGCTAAAAGAGACGCTTCATCCAAAGAACTATTACTATAATCTTCTTGCTCGAATGACCGATGCACATGTGGATAGTAATTGGGCTCACCATGGCAACGATTTAGTTTAAGTTGTCCCTATGACCATAACCTTCCAAAGGTTGGCACGTTGGCCCCTCATTCATCTAACCACTATTCACACTATGGTCATAAAAAAGAGTGATGTCCATAATGTTCTAAGGCTTATTGATATTCATATTCATTTTGATGAAAAATGCTATTATAATAAGGGTAAGTTTTGACATCCTAACGAGCATGCAAGGGAATTCTACACAAACACAAACAAGAGCAAGTTCCGAGAAAACTCCTTTAGTGGACTCATTTGGATCTAAGTTTTGAGTTAATCTTGTTATGTGAGAGGATATCCAAAACAAACTTTTCAAAAGATTTTGAGTTTGGGCACTTTTATCCCTGGGCGGTGGTATGGGACTCTCGAAGGTCTGGGGTGTTGTTCATGACAACTTGAAGATTTCTAGCAAACAAAAAGCATGATGGCTCCACTTAAAAAGAGATGATTGCCAAAGACGTTGGATATTCATGATTCAGATGATGCTAGTTATATAATACGTGGGAAATGGCAGGGCTTTTGACATCCTGCACTAACAAGACAGCGGTTGCTCGATTAGCTAGGGAATTCCCTTGAAAACACATGAAAAAATTGGCATTGGCCACAAATGCTTGGGACAAATGCGTCATGCTCCCAAAACAAATGGGCGTGCATTTGCCCTTCTAGCAAACAAAAAGCATGTGGATGAAAGGGATATTCATATTCATTTTGACGGCTATTATAATACCGATTTGACATCCTAAGCGCAAGGGAATTCTACACAAACACAAACAATTAGCAAACAAAAAAGCATGATGGCTCCACTTAGATTGTTTCTAGACCGAATCCTTGAAAGGAATTCGTTACAATAACTGAGCAAACCCTACGGAATCAATCCGAGTTTAAGTAAGTTGAATAGAGGCGAGGGAAGGCTGCGTGGAGCTTTGATACCCAAGGCCTCACCGCATTACAAGGCGGCGCGATCACGCATTCAACTCACGTAAAACCATCATGAACTTCGAAGTATGCTTAAAAAGTAACCAATATTTTTCGAATGACTTTCCTATTAAGCTCGTTACCCTATCGGTCTCGTTCTAGTCAGTATTTTAAGCTTAGGTTTGCGTTTGGTTTTGTTTTCCTAAGGCGGGCAAGAAGAGAACGGTGATGAAATCCGAACCCTTATCTTGTATGGCCATTCCTTGCCATTTACTAGGAAATTAAACAATGGGATTCGGTTCTCGACATATATTCACACGAAATCATCCGAAAGAAACCTACCGACAAGGGATTCGCGGGTGTTTAGAATTCTTACCTCCCGTTCCAGACGGGGGATGAACCGTTGAAGTCGACTCGGGCCACCGACTCCTATGTCAATGTACGAACCCGAGGGGCCGAGACGATATCGTAATCGTCGTCCTTCCATGTGCAGTTTGTATTTAAATAACCCTTCCTTAGGGTTTTAAAAAAAAAATAATGTCCAAAAGTCCAAAAATTAAAAAGTCCAAAAATAAAAATAAAAATTACAAAAATAATTACCTAATTACAATTTCTAAAAATAAAAAAAAAAAATTTACACTATATACAAAATTTTTCTTCTTCACTCCGTTTGGATCTCTCTTTTCTTTCCTATTTTGGTTTTGCTTTTCTTTTCAGCACTTTCTCTTTTTCTTTCGCTCCACTCCAAATCTGAAAGCAAACAGAAATACCAAAACGCGTAAAAAAGAACAAAAAAAAAAAAAATAGAAAAAGAGTATATTACAAAGATTTATAAGTATATTAGATAATAGAAAAAGAAAAAAAATAAATAATAATAATAAAACCTAAAAACAAATCTATACACAAGTCCGCGTCGGCGGCGCCAAAAATTGATGGTTATTTTCAATGATGTTCGTTGTAGTAGTAAAAGGGTTGTCGTTCACTCGGACTTGACGAGATTGATTTTAAGAATTAATAAAAGAAAATAAAAGAAAAATATATACAAATATTGTCACGGGATGAAGAGACACCGAGACGAGGATTTCACTACTTTTCATATTGTTGTGGTTCGATCATTAACTCTAGACAATATAGCTCAAACAAAAGAAGTTGTGACTCTAATTCTTTGCCAAAAATAGATTTCATAAAACATTATATGTAAGTCGTAAGCATGACGCATCAAAAGTAATTTAAACTAAGCATGCGACATCAGACAAAATAACAAATAATTAATAGAAATCATAAAACAATTAAATCTATGCAAAAAGTCATATAAAGAATTAATTCATTTACCACAATCATGAAAAGTTGCTTCCTCCGTCGTCCCAGTGATGGGGTCTAGCTCATCATGTTGGAAACACACTCAAAAGTTGATTTCATTGCTCAAAAATGGTGTACAAATGATGAAATGGAGAAAATGATAAAATTGGGTGCTTGCAACGATTATAAGTGTTGCAAACACTGTTACAAAGAACTGTTACTGTTGCTTTTAAGTCTGCCGTCCATATTACGACCCACGGTTAAGTGTCGTTGTCACTGTTGAAAAACGACGGTTCCTTGTGCGTTGAATGTTCTTCGTGTTCTTGGCAGCAGCAGCAATGGCAGTTTCTGCAACTCGATTTTTATTGCTCTGTGATTGCTCCGAACTCTCCCAAACTCTCCATGCCCTTCTCTGTGATGCCAGCAACCTATATAAACCCACACAGGCTTTCGAATCTCACCCCATTACTCCAAATAATCTTCATAGCTCCTGATAATGAAAAATATTCTCGAATATTTTCTTTCCCTTCTCGTCTTCCAAGTTTGTCAAACCTTCCTTATTGTCTCTGTTCGTGTGATATTAATCAACAGACACACTCCCGGATGGATTAGAACTCGTGTAGGGAGTATATATACACGTAATCTCCACAAACAAATCCAACAGACTCCCGAGTTTATCTTACTTTCAACAGACTCCCTGTTTATCCAACAGACTCCTTGTTTTGCCGAAAATCCACGTACCAATCATGTTTTGTCGTAACAGGCAACTACCAAATCAAAAACCTCGACCGAATATCCTCCAAAATGTCGCATGTGATTCACGCTGTAAACTGATTTTTTCAAATCAGTTTTTCCCGCCAAAATTACATTCCCGTGAAAGAAGAAGGTCTCCCCTTATCCGTCTGTGGAGTGTAAATAGAATGTGTTCAATTGAGGTGCCCCTTAGCAATTAGGTTGCCCCTTATCCGAAATGGGAGTCCGAATAACAAATGTCCTCCGGGGGTTTTCCGAGTAGTTTTCCGAGCCGATTTTTTCCAAAAATGTTTATTTCCAAAAAATACCTACAAACACACAAAACACCATAATAAGGACAAAAACGAGTACTAACAATACGAAACACTGAGGACAAATTAGACACATAAATGCGTCTATCACTAGGTTCATAAAGGACGACTCTAGCTATCAACTAGGACACAAAGTATCAGAAATTGAATTTCTCAGTTGAAAGAGCATCTCTATTTAAAGTTTTTCAAGAGTAAGGGTTGCTTAGAATTCAAGCTAAGATAACTTGAGAATCAAGCAAACATTTTTTTTAGATGAAACTTTAATTAGGGTTTCAATTAAAATACTCCCTCCGTTCTATTTTAATTGATGTTTTAGGGTTATTTTCTTGTTCCACAATACTTAAAGGTTTTCATATTTTCCACAAAACTACCAATAATACCCTAACATTATTTTTGGAACTATTAGTTTATTTTAAAATGTACTAAATTTATTTTGATTGAAGACTTTTCTTAAGGGTATAGATGGAAAATATTCATATCTCTTTCTATTTCTTAATCTACGTGAAAACTCCAAGAACATCATCTAAAGTGGAACGGAGGGAGTATGTGAGAATTAATCTTGAAAATACAATAGAAGAATATACACAGTGGTTGGGTTACAGAACCCTGTACGATGACTGTACTGATTTGGCAAATATGTTTTTTGAACTAAAAGCAAATTGATATTCAATTAAACACTCAAGAGTTTAATCATGATGTACACACATAAGTGTTTTAGTGGTCAATGAAGTCTTAGAAGTGTTTAAGTGAGTCATAGCAATGCTAAACATATTTAAAAAAAATAAGTCTTTGAGCATCTGCTAAATTCTATTGGGACCGTTGGTGAAACGGTTCGTGAACCGTAAGGCTAAAGTTCACGAGTCAGGGAGCTACGGTTCGTGAACCGGGTTTACCAACCCTACTCGGTTGGAGAACTCAGATGTACATTGTTTGTGAACTGAGTTCGCTAACCGTACTAAGTTTATGAACTCAGATGGACACAGTTCGTGAACTAACTTCGCCGACCTAAAGCCTTTTATACCAATACCAAAAATTCAGTTCACCACGATTCGTGAATTGTTCCCAACTGAACTTGTGGTTTGTGAACTGGTTCGCCAATCTTCCTTGTATTTCTGAAATCAAATATTTATAGTTTCCAAATTTGCCAACCTACCCTGAGCAGAAATATCAGAAGTTCATGAATTTTTCTTTTATGATGTTTGAAACATTCCGAGATGATAAAATCACTTATATGGGCGATTTTGAATCGATCCACAAATTAATTCTCGAACAATAAATTGTTTCGAACTAATATTGTTAAGGACCTTTGAACATCTATGCTTGAGTCATATTTCGAGATTTTAACAAGGCAAGCTTGACTCGAAATATCTTCTTTATAAATCTACTAGAAGTCATACGGCATAGTCTCATTGAGATACAATGGTAAGATAATGAGTAAAATAAAAAGGTTCAGTTTTCACATACCTGATAAAAGAAGTTCTCCAAATGTGTTCTCCGATCTTGGTTTTCGAGGGTGATGTCTGATACTCAACTACCAAATGCTAACCTAATCTGAGACTTGAATTATTAGACTAGAAATCAAGATATAGTTTCAATCATCTAACATTGACAACAAGCTTGAGATAACAAAACTTGTGGGTTCAACCGAGAATTGCTCTAACAGAAGGAAACAGATTTTTCATTGGATACCATACACAATATCCTTACTCAAAACTCAACAAAACAAAATACCTTGAGAGGTCTACTTATCTAAACCACATCCATAGAAAACACCATGGAGGAACTCCTTGTTCTAAATACAACCATATCCCCCCCCCCTTTTGTCAGTAAATACGTACCAAATACGGAGTTAAGAATTTTGGAGCACCTGGTTTTTCATCATCAGGAGAGTCGATCTCAAATATATAATAGTTCCAACTACAATTCTCACATACCCCTAAAGTTGGATTTCTCAAGGTTTAATGGAGACATCCCGGATGATGTATTCATAAAGTCGAGAGGTTTTCTCTATGAAAAACATAGAAGAACCAGAGAAAGTGGATAAAACTTCTCATTATCTAGAAGGGAAAGCAAATGCTTCCATTGATTGTTCTCATTTGTCTTTAGCTCTCTGGACTCGTATGGAGGATTTAACAAGCGATAATTATGTGGGAATATTCGATAAGTTGATTCAAATCCCCATTGTGGAAGATTATTTGTTAAAAATTTAAAACCCTCAAGGCTATCATGCTCAGTTAAAACTCTCACCTCACAAAAGCTTACTTTGTGTTAAGTTTCATAAGTGGTTTAAAAAATAAGCTTAAAAACACAATATAGATGTTCATGCCCATCACACTAGCTGAAGCATTTCACTTACCTAAATTACAAGAGCTTACTGTGGATGGACAACAAAGAAGTATAAATTTACTTACAAACATCACTTACCTAAATTACAAGAGTGGATCGACAATTAAATTTGAATTCAATAAAGTATGAAATTTATTATCTATCTTTCAAGATAAGCATTCTAGAAGAACGAGTCTCGTAATCGATCACAATTAATATGGACTTATCAACTAGATCTGATTACGTACTACTTGTGTTATTCTTATATTATAAAGATAAAACAATATAATGCGGAAAAGGAAGACACACAAGACACCAGAAGTTTTGATAACGGGGAAAACTGCACCTATAGAAAAACCCAGAGACCTCGTCTAGATTTGAACATCAAACTGTATTAAGTTGCTACAGACACTAGTATACTGTCAGACTTCAGAGTAGAATGTAGTTGATACCAAATTCACCCTCCAAGCAATTCAGATACAGCCGTGCTCATTACGTCTCTTGAGCTTCGTAAGGCTCTACACAATTGATTCCCTAATTAGCTGACATCCTTTACAACCTAAGAGTTTCTTCGGCCTAAGTGAAGACTTTTGATACCAATATTCCTGTAACAGGTGTTTTGGGGTAAAAACTGATTCTGCTGTTTTTAGTAAATTTGGGTTTGTTGATGAGAAACGAATTCAAACCCTAAACAAATGCACTGCACGGGAGTACTTTTATATTCGAGAGATTAATCTGTAAGACTCTGGCCTAAACCAAGAAATGGCCGTTCCAGATTCAATTCGGTCACAAAGTGAAGGAGAAGGGTTGATCTTAGGGAGGGAAGCGAAAGAGGTGTTTGAGATCAGAATGTTGAATTATGAAGGTCTGGCTGTTTTATGACTTGTATTAGAAAATGGTTTCTAGCTACTTGTGTTGATAACACTTGTGTTCTGAAATAGGTTGAAATCCTATTTATGTAAGTCATTGAGCGCACCCTGATCTCATAGGAAGTGGAGGAAGTTAAGTAGTGGATAAGTGGAGTTGTGTGGAAGGTGGTGATCATCGTGTTTCCGTTATGAGGGAAGACTGGTCACACTTTCACCCACTACTCTCATTACTGTTAACCGTCCGTCCTTTCCTGAAACTTTCTCGTAATGGGTGCATTGCACGCCACACGTTGTAAACCGCCAGACCAATACCCCAGTGAGTGGTAGGCCTCGAAAGTGTATGTAAATTTGACCTACGTGTAATACCGCAAGTGCACGGCGTCTATTGGAGACGCGGCAATGCACGGTCGATCCCACAAGGACTAGGGTGTGCTTTGTGTGTGATCTAAGGCTTCTTCAATTTGAATCCAAGTAAGTAACAAGTGACAACATGGGGTTTTGCCGATACTACCGAGGTAGTGAAATGAACCTAAGCTAAGGAAAACAAAGAAGAGTAAATTGTAACAAAAAGAGAGCTCTAGGGTGTCGAATCCACCCCGACCTCGGCCTAAGACAAGTGCGATTTTGAATCTGTTCTCGTCCCTTGTAATGGCAAGTCCGCCATTTCCGTGGTCTCAATGAAAGGGTTATTATCAAACAAAGCAATTAACTAATCCCTAGTATTAGTTGTCTTGTCATAGTACAACTAATCACTGAGATCATGTTCACTACTTAGATGATTCAACCTAACTTAAAATGGGTATTCTAATAACAATTAAAGTATCTCTCCCAAGCACTACTTGTCTTCTCGGGGCACAACTAGTCCGAGGATTAATAGTATTCAATGAAGCATGAATTGCACACATTTTACATAGAAGTGACATGACTACAAAGCATACATGGTATACTCTGTGAAAGTAAAATGCAAATGTGTATTGATTATATATACCCTAAACCATAAGGCACAACAAGAGCAGATATCAAAACATGAGCAATTCTTAGCAAAAGGTTATGGGTTTCATTCGAACCCTAGAAGAATTAAACTAGAACATGATAAAACAAAATACACAAAATTAAAGCTAAATGACCGCACCTTGGCTAATCCAGCGTAGTTTCTATCAACCCAATTCATTGCTATTTATACATGCGGTGACAATTCTCCAAACCCTAATTTTCCCAAAAATCGAAATTTAAAATTAAAATAATTCAACATACCCTAACCCATACCGATTCTCGCTCTCTCTTCGTCTAATCGCCTCGAGCTCTTCTTGCTTGATTGAGTGAAACCCTAGCTTTAGTTATCTCTAAATTAGCCTCTGCAGGGTTATGAGAGAGGCTAAGAGAGAGGTAACTAATAGCTAGAGAGGAGGGAAGGTGGTTGCAGGTGAGGTTGGTGGCTGCGGTAGCTGTGGTAGGAGAGGTTGGTGGTGGAAGATGATGGTGGTTCTGCAGAGAGTTGGTCGGGGGAGAGGAGATGGGTTTGCGAGCTCCGCTTTGAGAAGAAAGAGAAGGATGGAGAGAAATGGTTTGGTTCGATTAGGGTATAGGTGTATGGGCATTTTGTTGTGAGGCCGGGTGCATCTACGGACGATGAGACAAGCCGAGCGAGCGTTGGATGAGGCGGCTACGATCTGAACGGCCGAGGGAGGTAAGCGGTTTTGGCGTGATCTGGTGTAGCGCGGGAGCAGCGATCTTCGATGCACGTGGAAGCAGCGACCGTTGGATGAGGGAGAAAGAAATCTCAACGTCTCGGAAGAGACGGGCTCGGATCGGGTCACGGGTCGGGTCTAGCTCAAGCCCATGTCTTGTAGATGAGTTGCTACTTGTTGGGTTGCAATCTGCGCGCGCGCGCGGCTTGGCTTCGCTCCTTGGGCACTTGACTCCAATTCTTCGCTCTTTTGGCTCCTCGGATTCTCCAAGCTTTATTTATTGCCTAAAAACACAAAATTAATTAAATACAAATATTTATTCTTGAAAACAAAGAAAACACGTAACTGGGATAATATCTCGATTTCTAAGCGCAAAAGATGAGTAAAATGCCAATAAAAAGGTGTATAAATATGCACTATTTGGCACTCATCAAATACCCCCAAACCCGAATTTTACTTGTCCTCAAGTGAAACGAGAAATGAAGAAATCCTAACTATACCTGTCGCAGGTCTCTCGAATGCATTTAGCGTATGCACTAAGCCTTTAAACCCCTAGGTGTCCCCTAGTGGACGAGTTGTAGTCTCGTGAGGGTTTGCAGCAGGTGTACCCACAAAACCTTCTCCAACTTCAGTGTAAAAGAGTCTCAAGCCTCCTAGAAGCTATGAGGACATAGAGTTTCTGCGTGCTAGTAATGAAGTTAGAACTACCAAAGAACGCATTCTCATCCTTAAGTCTTTGAGCGAGAAGTAACCATACCATATGAAAGAATTCGGATTCGATTGTGATCATAAGTCTCAACTTCCGCCTCACCATTAAGGTTTTATGATAATTGCACTCAAAAAGATCGCTTTTTAGTCTCTCATGTGTGCAGGCAGGAGTAAAGAGAGAAATCCCGCACACGTTGTAGGTAAGAAGGATAACCTTCCGAAATAAAACCGGAGACTCCACGTAGTGTGGACAAAAGAATCTTTTCTCGATGATCTCTAAGAAAGGAAATCAACCATTAGTAAGGGGTGGGAGTACTCACTCACTTCTCACCCGATCGGCAATTAATATCACTCTCTCATAAGAACCATAGAAACGTCTTCAATCTTCGGTCTTGGTCTTCAATTGTTGATGACGAACTTCTAAACTTCACAAAACTTAACAATTTTTAACTTTTCTACTCAAATTCCTTGTTGTTTGGATTTTTCTTTTTAAATTCTTCTTTACCATGGTGGTAGCAAAAATAAACTACAATATTTTTTTGATTTTTTTTTTTTTTTTTTTTTTTTTTTTTGAGATTACAATAAGTGAAAATAAAAATACAAATAATGAAACAACTAACTCCATGGACAAAGGACTTTGTCACTCAATTTTTCCACAACTTGTATTGTCTTGATTTTTATAAATTTTATTAATTCTCATCCTATTTTCTTTTCTTTGTTGCACATAAACCTTGAACTATATCAATTTTTCTTTCAATATTCTGATGCTGCTCCGTTTGCTGACGATGATGTGTTTCTATGGGTCTTGCTGATTGAGAGAGAGAGTGATGCTAAATGCAAATCGGTATTTAGAAGAAGTTTTCATCTTTAGACGTCACCCTCATGATTGACAAAAACTAGCACTCAAGAGATCAAAAGTAGTCTTTGAAAGTGGTGCGAAGTTGGGTAGCTCACCATTCCTACCCGGAATTTACGTAAGGTGACACACACTCTAACAGCTTTTCTAGAAAGTTGCAAAAATTGAAGGTTGGTGCCTCACTTGATGTAAAATGGGTAGTCTCCACTATGGGTGATCACAATTCTACTACCGAATATCTAAACAAAGACCTAATTCGCCCTCCGGTATGGTTAAATCCAACTTTAACGCTCTAATCAACTAAGAAACCCGATTGTGTTCTCCGGTACTTCTAACTTTTTGTTATTTCGGTCAAAACTCTCTATGTAAACATAGCTAGAAGCATGCTAGTGACTCTAAAATCTCTAAAAGTTGGAAGTTTTTACAAAAAGAGTTTTTTGATTTTTTTTTTTTTTTTTTTTTTTTTTTTTTTTTTGAATAAAAGATAAAATAAAAGACTAAAAACTCTAAATGCAAATGTACCCCCCAAACCTAAATCAAACATTGTCCTCAATGTGTCTACATATAGAAAAAAATTTAAATGATCACATACCGAGAGAACTATCTTCGATAAGAGAAAAGGGAAGAGATTAAGGATGTCGGCGGGAGCAAGGTTGAGCTTCTTTAGTCAAGGCTAGAATCCAACATTTTCAACGGAGATCATATCGGATTAGCATAATATATGCGCATGAAGACTCAACCGATTCAAGAAAAGAAAATTTAACAAGTCCTCTTTGGATATATACAATGAAAATTCACCATAAACTAACAATCTAAAGAGTTGAGGATCAACCCAATAGAAAATATGTACACACATTAACAAGCCTTACACAAATATAATATGATAGTGCAAGTAAGACACAGATGTGAAGGAATTTCCCCCAAACCTAAACTTGTGAACAGTGTGTTTGTGAGAACAAAATCTTGCAATTTTAAAGGTACATCATGCAAAAGGTCTAACTCAAAATGAGTTTTGCTAATTACAGGCATACATACACATTCCAACTATGGTTCCCTAAAGGTGTCATACTTTGATGCAAAATAGTCCAAGAGGACTTGGGAAGCACAAAGCTCTAAGCCTAAATTAGGCATTCTTAGAAAAGTTGGTTTTGCAATTTTGTTACAAACTACACCTAGGTTTGGTGGAGGAGTTTCAATTTGTGACTCAGGAGAGAGGTTAGGTACATCTAAGTTATTTTCATGTATAAAATCATTTGTACCCTCACACACTTTCCTAAAGTCGAGAAGAGGGTAAATCATGTTCATTTTCACAGACAAGTGCATGGGTTCCACATCAATATCACATGCATGAATATCGAAGAAGCATCATTCATAGGGTTCACGAAGGGACACTTAATGTCTCCGAACCTAAAGATTCTACTACATTTTCAAAATACACATGCTCTTCATATTCATCATCATCGTCATCATCATAGCAAGAATTCATCTCTCCATTCAAAATGGTAGTATTTTTAGTGTACTCATCTACCTCTAGATTAGGTTCATATTCAATGTTAGTTGCATGAGTAAGACTAGAAACACTATTTTCAATCCTATCATTTTGTAATTCAATCGGAGTGAAGAATCATTTTGAGTTTTTCTATTGAAGGAGAGTCTTCACTAGTGGGTATGCAGTCCTCATATGGATATTCATTGTATGGTTGTGCATGAGGTTCACTAGAGAAGGGAATTTCGGACATGTTGCTATATGGATGGTCATGCATTGCATTCATTTCAAGCCTAGCATTTTGCTCCATGAGTGTTTCCATTGTTGATTGCAAACTAGGAGTTGGGGAGTATAAAATTGTTCATCTCCCACCGTGGTGAATGATGCATGTGCGGAGTTGATTATGATCCCAATAGTCACTTCTAGACACTTCGTACATTGGATTATCATGGTTTTCCTAGATTATCTAAAATCATGCAAGATATAACAAGTATTCAAGCAGGGTGGTCTAAGCCACCACATAAGGTACATGCATGCATTTCATATTGCCTAGAAAAACTAGATTCGACAGATTGCCTTTCTAAAGCGAGATAGTCTATCTAAAGCAGATAGTCGAGCTTCTAATTGATCTAAAAGTGATGATCGGGTATGAGAAAATTATTCATTTTCAACCTTTGTGGTGGATGATGTATGTGATCATAATGATTAGGGTATGTGAGGTCGGGGCCCCGAGAAGGCCCATAAAATTCCCTAAAGTCACTATGGTATGTGGGGTGTTCATCCGTGAAAGGTGCCCGTAAGCAAGCTCTCTAGGGATTTGTTTGAATCCCCAGATGCGAGACCAAAATCTCGACATGATTTAGTACTCAAATTGAACTCAAAATTTAGTTTGGTTTATGTGGGCTTTGGTTTATTGGGATTTGGTTTCAATGGGATTCATTTGGTTTTGTTGGGAGCTTTGGTTTATGTGGGAAGCCCAGTTCTTTGTGGGCTCAAGTGAGATTTGGTTTGTTTGGGATTTATTTGATGTTTGAAGCCCGGGATTTGTGAAAGCATGCACGTAGCCAGTAGAGCTCTATGTGGGCTTAGTTGTTAGGTTCGAATTTAGGTATGTGGATTGATGTGGGCTTATGGTTCGGGAATGGTTAGCTCGGGTTGTGGGCTTGAAGACGAGTGCACGGCCCGGCCAGCTCATAGGATGTGGGCTTAAGTTATGTGCAAAGCCCAAGGTGGGGTTTGTAGGGAAATCCCACACTACACCCCTCACTATATCTTGATAATAATTTCTAGATCTAAACTTATTAATCACCTAAATCTCAAAATATAAGTGCTAGAAATTTAAATAAACACATAAGATTTTTTACGTGGTTCGATCAATGTGATCTACATCCACGATTCTTCACTATGATTGTTGAGGTTACATTAATATTACATTGGAAATATCCATTAATGGATATTTTCAGAGCTCTCAGATCTAATTATTTGGGGAAGAAGATGATAAAGAAAATCCTTCTCTAAAAAATATCTCTCCTAAAAAATATCTCTCCCTCCTAAAAGTGTTCTCTCAAAATTCCCCCTTTCTCTCCTGCTCTCTCTTTATATAGGTGTTTACATAGTGGATGACAACTCACATATTTCTTCATATTCTCGCGAGCTCTTTGATAATTTCACAGACAGGCTCTTGCTACCTTCTCGCGAGACACTCGCGAGTCTTGCTACCTTCTCTCGAGACACTCTCTCGAGTCTTGCTACCTTATCTCGAGACACTCTCGCGAGTCTTGCTACCTTCTCTCGAGACACTCGCAGTCTTGCTACCTTCTCTCGAGACACTCAGTCTTGCTACCTTCTCTCGAGACACTCTCTCGAGACTCTTGCTACCTTCTCTCGAGACACTCTCTCGAGTCTTGCTACCTTTCTCGAGACACTCGCGAGTCTTGCTACCTTCTCTCGAGACACTCGCGCGAAGAAAAAAATTGAATCTCGACGCTAAGAAAATATGTTGTGCGATATTTGAATCCTACATCTTGCCTCTTTTTCCTTGAATATTGCTTGGAAGAGCATCTTTAAGGAAAAATCTGTTGTAGTAATCTTTGGTCTTTGTTGATGAAGGAACGAGCGGAAGAATACGGACTTGAAAAGTACGACTTATTTCTATTCTTTTGCGGTTCAAGCTTTGAGAAGTATATATGAAGTATCGCTTTCTTGAATTATGCGAAGTATGAAGTATCCTTGAAGAAGTATAGGAAGTACTTAATCCCTCAAATATATATAAGAAGTATGAAGTATCCTTTGAGAAGTATAAGAAGTACTCAATCCTAAATATATAAGAAGTATGAAGTATCCTTTGAGAAGTATAAGTACTTAATCCTCTAAATATAAGAAGTATTGCGAATCCATCATGCGAAACTCTCGCTCCATGTTCTTTGCCTCATGCTATCTTCAGTAATGCAAATAAAAATTTAGATTAAGTATTCAACATTTCTTTTATCAAAAATTTTCATTTAATTGCAAGTTCAAATCATTTTTCTTTGTTTTGATTTCCTTTGTATAACTTGTTTCGTCTCCTCAAACGATAAACATCTTTCATGGAAATGATCCTAATAGGTACCCCCTTATATGACGCACTTTAGGTACATTGCCTCTGCGAAATCATAAGGTAAATTCGCGAACTAGGTGTACGCCATAAAGGTTTGCCCGCTACTACTCTCCATGTTGGATATCATTCTCATTTGAAACAAATCAAATATTTTAAGGGAAATATATAAATTGATCAGGCGAGATATTGTTCTCGGAATTATTGTAATCGTGGAAATCTTTGTAATTCTGCGATTCACATCGCGTTTTGTAAATCAAATCAAAATCTTTATTTTTTGTAAGTAAAATGTTTAAGGAAAGTGGTACTTAGCTTTTGTGGTTTGTTGTTGTCAATCTCGCAAAGAAAAAGAAATGTGAGAAGTGAGACTTGAACCCTTGACCTGCCTCTTGCATATTCTCGCACCATACCAATTGTGCTAATCCTCATTTGCAAAATTAACTTAAGTAGATAATCATCAACTTTCTTCTTTAAGAGATAAGCAAAGTCCGCAATAAATTTCGCATAACAAAAATAAATGTGCGAGAGCAAGAATTGATCTGCGACCTCGCTTGCATTCATGCCTCCCACCAACTGTGCTAGCCCCGCCTCTGCAAGTGTTTTTGCGAAATAATCACTTACTTTCTTCTTTGCGAGATACTGCGAAAATCCATGTGAAAAATACACGTTCGTTGAGACTTGAACTCGCGACCATGAACTCATTAACTTCAGCAGTGACCAACTGTGCGCCTCTTGCTTTGAGATAACGAAACAACCTTGCGAGATTATACATTTTTTTCCCCTTTTTGCGAAGGCAAAAATTCTTTGCGAGGAGGGAGGTTCGAACCCGCGACCTCCGGTTTTATACTCTTCGCCAAAGTGACCAATTGTGCTAGCCATTTCTTGTTTGTGAAAGAAACACACAATACTATAACTTTATTCACTTCTTCGCTCTCGAAGTTTAAAAAATATGTAAAAGGTGGGATTCAACTCGCAACCCCAAGCTTGTTCTCTTCGCAAACGACCATCTCGGGCTACTTGTTGCTTGCATGAGGAAACACACAATGCTATAGCTTTATTCCATTTTTTCCCTCTTGAAAGTTCAAAAATATTTGAAAAAATATGACTGTGGCGAGATTTGATCTTGCGACATCAAACTTCTTCGCCTCCAACTCAAACCATCCAGGCGCTTATGCGCTAGAAAACGAGGGCAGATTTGATCTTGTTCTCTTCAAACCATATATGTGGAAACACACATATGCGCTAGAAACAGGGACGATCATTTGTAAAGGAGAGAAAATTGCAATTGAAGTTGTTTGAATCTGGAAAATGAGCAAGGAAAATCTTAAATGAGAAAAAAGATATGGCATGCAAGACAAGATACACAAGAGTAATGATTAGTGAATTTCATGAAAATATCGAGGAAGAATACACAAACGAGATTTTCAAGGAAAGAAGATTACAGATAGAGAAATAACATCACCTTTGAAGGATTGGGAAAAGCAAGAGATAACTTTTTACGACCGAGGAAATATCCAAAGAAAACTTGGATCACGCATCTCCACTAGGGTAATCGCATTAAACGCGCACAAGGAAAGAGAGGAACTAGAGAACACAAGAAAACATGGGTAGTGAATGGAGTTTTAATTGATACAGTGGAGTCTGGGTGAACATCATGTTTTATCACGCTTACAAAAAGATGGGATATAAAGATGAAGATATGATTTTCATATGACAATATTCAAGGTTTTGGTAAATCTATAACAAAAGTTAAAGGGGAGATAAAAATACATATTCCGTTAGGGGAAATTGAAACACAGTGACCAGAGTGTAGTGGATATGGAATCACCGTATAACATATTACTGGAAGACCATGGGTACATGCAATAAAAGCCGTGGGCGCGACGCTCATCAATGTATCAAGTTTCCTACACCAACAAGGAATCAGCCTAAATCAAAGGGGATCTTCAAGAAGGAAGAATATACTATCAAAATGAAGTAAAGTGTTATAAGAACAAGTAAACAAGTTAAGGAGTATATCAAAGCATCGCAAAAGCTAGCAAAGGCGGCTAAAAAAGAAGAATTCGGAGTTTACATGATAAGAGCGAAGGAAGGAAAAGGCATACTGGCGAGATCTCGGGAGAGAAGAAATGATCTTTGAAGAACCAAAAGGACCGGCCCCTATGGGAGAACCGAGCGCGATTACGTCGCAGAGCAAACCAAAGAAGTGAATATTGGAACTAAGGAAAACCCCAAGATGCTAAAGATTGGAACTAACATGGGAGCTGATGAAGAGAAAAGAACCATCGATCTATTGGGCGTGATTATAAAGATATCTTCGCGCGATATGGGATGATGAAGTGGATGATCCATGCAGTAGTTGCCAGTGTCACAAGTTGGAAATCGATAAAATGTGAAGCCATTCAAACAAAGAATTAGAAAGATAGCAAAGATATCACACTCCCGATAGAAGAAGAATCTGCAGAAGATGCTGGACGAGAATTATTAGACAAGCAAAATACCCCGAGGGGATAGCTTAATATGGTTATAGTTCCAAAAGAAGAACAAGGGAATAAGGATTTGCATTGATTTCACCGATCTAAATAAAGCTTGCCCTAAAGACGCTTTCCATTACCGGACATCCCACACCTAGTCGAATCGGCGTAGGGGAATGAAAGAGTATCATCTGGATCTGGATACAAAGGTTACAATCAAATTCCCTCTCGCCAAGAAGACCAAGAGCACACTTTCTTCGCTCCAAGAGGATTATACCTATACTAAAAATGCCTTTTGGTTTGCGAAATCTTTGGAGCAACATATCAAAGGATGGTAGAAAAAGTATTCGCAGACTGGATACATAAAACACTAGAGGTATAATAGATGACATGCTAGTAAAAAGTAAAAAGGCGAAGATCATGTGCGAGACTTGAAAGAAATTTTTGAACAAATGATATGCGTTTCAACATCAAAGTCAATCCGAGAAAAATGTACCTTTGGAGAAGCGTGGAAGTTCTTGGGTTACATTATATCAAAGGAAGAATACATGTTGACCCCGAGAGAAAGTAAAGCGGTTCGCTCACATATGCCAACACTCGCGACAAAAGAAGGATGTTCAAAAGCTGAATGGGTTACTAGCATCACTAGGAAGGTTCATCTCGCGGTCATCGATAAGTGTAAACACTTTTTCATGTTCTAAAAAAGGATCGAAATTTAAGTGAATGGAATGTGAGCTTTACAAAGGGATTAAAGAGCACTTAATGGATATATCCATTATGGGGAATGCGAGAACCCGGGAGAGGAATTATTAATATACCTCATGACAACACGCATGCCTTAAGTGCAGTTTTACTTTGCGTAATGGACGCAGAGTAGAAAAAACCAATCTATTATATCGGCAAAACTTTTAATGCTGCGTAAAAGAAAATTATCGAGATGGCGCTTTTAAACTTCGTGATATATTTTTGCACATCTTGTTAAAGTGGTAACGAAGGTACCAATCGAAATTCGATAATGAAAAAATTCAAAAGATTCAAAGATGGAATGCTCAAATAAGCCATTATAAACTCAAATATGAAATATTATCTTCAACCAAGTCACCCTGCATGATTTTTCGCGAAATTTCCTTTGGAGGAAGATGAAGCGTTATGTCGAAATGATGGATGTAGAAGAAGAGCATGGAGATCAAAAGATTTGTTAACTCGAAGCATCGGTGGGGAAATATTAGTGGAATCATCCAATGGAAAGGTAAAGGAGCTGAATTGTTGATTTCGCGGAGAAGGCGATAAGTTAGCTTGCTTTTAGATTGGAATTTGAGTCTACCAATAATGAAACGAGGTATTGAAGCTATAATACATGAAATAGAAATGAGCGGAGAATGTGAGGGAGATCTAAGAAGTATGGCTACGTAAATATAAGGCAAAGACGAAAATAAAATGGAGGCACATATCAAGGAGAGAAGGATACGCTTTTGCCTTTATATCAAGTATGA
Source organism: Papaver armeniacum (assembly GCA_023531295.1). Lineage (NCBI taxonomy): Eukaryota > Viridiplantae > Streptophyta > Magnoliopsida > Ranunculales > Papaveraceae > Papaver > Papaver armeniacum. Next base: position 82,078 of record JAJJWW010005537.1, read on the forward strand.
TGCGCGAGGAATATCAAAATATGCCATCAATTAATAAAGAGGAGGGACAAGAAGATATATAATGATGGTGGTAGATGAAATGCAAGGTCGCGAGGAAGACTGAGAGTGGAACTTCACGCGTACTTAATGAAAGGCTTAGGTACCAAGAAATAGATCGAAGCACACAAGTTGCAACAAATTATGAATTACGAGAAAGACACGTGTCTATCAAGGAAAGAAGGAGATATTGAAGATGCAGTAGTGGGGATGCCTAGGAAATCACAAATGTGGGAGATCTTTGGCATATAAAAGGCAAAGACGCAAGGTTGCAGGACGCGAAAGCAATATTCTTCTAGAAGAAGATAAGTGCACCGTTAAATTCTTCGAGAAGTGTGTGGCCTTTTGGAAAATGGGGTTTAGACATTGGGGACCATTCTTAACGGAACAGGGACAAAGAAGATACTTAATTGTCGCAAATGCATCACTTCACAAAATGGGCGAGGTGAAAGCGGTCCAGACATTCGCGATAAGGATATTTTTACTTTCATATTTGAAAATATTATATGCGATTTGGGATCCCCGCACAATTGGTATCCGATAACGGGAAGCAATTTGAAGGGCAAAATATGAGTTGCTACTCAATGCATTTCGGGATAAGATGTGGAAAATCAACTCCATTATATCCACAAGCTAATGGTCAAGCTGAGGCAACAAAAACAAAACAATTCTTTGATATATTGAAGAAAAAGTTGGAAGGACACAATAGGGGATGGTGCGAACACAAGTACCCAATGCTGTATGGGCTTATAATACAACTAGAAGAAGCCAGGAATGTCCCCTTTTTGCTTAACTTACGGAGTGGAAGCAAGACTCCTAACAGAGGTCGTGATTCGACAACCAAAAAGAGGTCTCTGGGAGAAAAATCTTAGCGCAGGCAACATTCTAATCAAGTTGGATGAATTGGAAGAAAACGAGAAAGGCCTTGCGACACATGGAGAATTATCGGCTGAAGACTGGCTAGAGAATATAACAAGCGTGTCAAAATACGTGAGTTCCAACCAGAGACTTGGTGTTATGAGAAACCCCAATATATCAACGTGAAAGTGGAGGCAAATTGGCGAGAAAATGGGATGGACCGTATATCATCAAAGAAGTAGTTGGTACAGGGGCATATAGATTGATGGATCCCGAAGGAAGAGATGTGGGACAAAAGTTGGATAGACCATGGAATAGGTTATATCTAAAGAAATATTACCCGTAAAAATGAGAGAGGAAAAAGGAATCAAGATAAAGTACTTCTTCGCAAGATATTTGCGACATTCAGGTCAAAATACGTAGAGAAAATACGCGAAGATCTCGCGACAAGAATAACAAAAAAGTCATGAATGGCTTAACAAAACAACAAGAGATAACGAATGATTAAATGAATGAATTGGCGAATATCTCGCAAGCAAAATAGCAAATGATGAAGAATGATTGAACAAAAGAATGAATGAATGGGACGAACCTTTATGGCGTACACCTAGTTCGCGAATAACATTTCGTAAGAGGCAAATGTAAGACCTAAAGTGCGTCATATAAGGGGGTATCTCTCGACATGGCTCGTGGGGAAGGTTACACCGCTCCCGAAGCCCGAGTCATGGAAATTTGGGGCCCATGAAAGCCTATCAGGAAGAGGTACCTTGGATTCCCAACTATATATGTAGGTTATACTGGTTGGGCGACCGAGGGTCCTTCAAGGAGTCACTGTATGCTCAAGGCGCGAGGTACACGGTTGAATGGAGTGCCAGGGATGGATGAACCTACCCGGCCATTCTTGGCAAGTCTTGGCATATGTTGCACTCGCCCCAAGAAAACTCCACTTAGGGTGCGATCTCGTAACCATAAACCATATAGGTATAAGGGATAAGAGGTCGCGAAAAACAATCAAGTTGTTGTTGGAGACCGGATGGGAGGAGCTAGTCTTGTATGGCCCCGATGTTTCGCCTCCTCAAGGGGCAACCTAGGAGATGATAAGGGCGCTCTCTCCATTAGAAGTGTCAAACAGACATAAATGTCATAAGGCTATGTTTTCGCAAGAAAATTTAGGCTCGTCATATTTGTGCAATGATCCTGCAGAGAGGCAATAATACTAACGCGAGGGTAAGGCGAGATCAACGGTCTTTACACGAGGGTATACGGACGTCCCGATTGCCAAGGCCGCACGACGGCAATGTCATGGGGCTATGTGTTCGCAAGGATATAGGCCTATCATATTGTCGCAACTAAAACATCTGCAGAGGCAAAAATACTTGGAAAATGATAAGGCAAGATCAATGGGTCTTTACATGCAAGTGTAAAGGCGTCCTGCCATTTTGTCTGCGATGAAAGGTGGCGTGGGAAGACCTCTAACTAGGGAGGTCTAACTTGGAAGACCACACAAAAATGATAAGGCAAGGTCAATGGGCCTCTGCATGAAAATGTAAAAGCGGCTCGTGACTTTGTCGCGATGATGAGAAGAATTAAAATCAAATCCCCGATTGGGATGGATTTACTTAATAAAAGATTCAATGAGCTTGAACATGCTCGAAGGTGGTCTTAACTAAGAAAGGAAGAAAGAAATATGGAAATTACTCAATCAAAAGAGTTAAGTCACTCAAACAACAAAGAATTCTAACAAATTACAAAGAGAATTTAACCCTCTACATCCGCATTATCAAATACAGGAGGATGGTTGAGGCTTTTCCGCGCCTTTATCGCCTTCACATCCGCTGATGGATTTTCTTCGTAAATGTTTTCATCACCTTTGTTCTCGCCAATTGCTGGACTTTCATCGAAATTTTTCTATTCGGATCTTCATCGACGACTTCCTTATCGAGAGATCTTCGCCGCTTTCATAGTCATAATCACTATCGGGAGGATTAGGGACTTCATCATCACTTACTTCCAGAGGATCAACATGTATAGGATCAAGAGACTTGGACAAACAAAATATTATTCACAAGAACTTCCGCTTTAAGAGGAATTGGCGAAGCAATGCCTTTTGACGATTCTTACTATCAATGTCATACAATAAGACATATAATCAAATCTTCGCTCCGCACGGTCGCGAGAACGAGCAAGAGACGCGAGAGTAGTCCGTTTCCTGCGAATTTTAGAATAATCGGAGCACGAGGGTAGAGATAGTGGAGCGAAGCTTTCTCTCGAGTCTGCATAACAAATACACAAGATCGTAGAAAATTCTTATCGAACATTATTGGCATTTTCGGGTAATAAAGCATTCATGGAATAAATACATAAATTAAGATAGTCAAATAATTTGACTACCTTCCTTTTGAGAAGTAAGATGTTGAATTAAAGGCTGCTAAATTATTCCCAAGCGATCCATGACATCATCAAATGAATCTCCCACTAAGCCTCACAATCGAGATCGCAAATTCTTTTCATTGGAAACAAGTATGGAGTTTTATTTCGCGAGAGTAGAGTTGGATTTTTCTAATTTGACACATTGTTCTTGAATTGCCCATTTTTACACTCAACGTTATTCTACCTTGAATAAGTTTATCTCTCTCGGCAGTAATTTCTTCAAGTTGGTTTTTCAAAGTATGTTTAGCTTGTTCGTGTTCTTCACATAACTTTTGACAAGCATTATCTTCTTTGCCCAGTAGCTCGCCATCTTATTCAACAAGAGAACGTTTCTCTTGAGAAAGAGTTGATTCTCATCCGATAAAGTTTCCAACTCCAAATTAGTTTTAGTCAAAGCATAAGAGCGAGATAAGTCATTACTTAATGAGACTTGCTTTTGCGATAAATCAAAATTCTCTTTAGACAAGTTATTTATTTGATCTGCTGCATAGGTATGAAGATTATCTAAGAGATTATCTTTGCTCCATCCAAGCATCTCTTTCAACTCGAACTTAAACGATAGACTCCGTCTCGATATATCTCCATTATTCGTTTTGGTTTAATACTTTAAGGACGAGCAAGGGTTTGAGTTGTAAAAAAAAAAAAAAAAAAAAAAATGGGGGATGGTGAGCATACCTTTTAATTCTTCATTCTTCTTGCGAAGATTATCACGATCTAGTGAGATATGAGAAATTTTGATTTTCAAGGTGGAGGTTATTGCACTTCACGGCCATAACTTCTGAGATCATCCTTGACTTATTAATCTCTTGAACTAAAGGTGCTTGCGAGATCCTCTCGGGACCAAGATGCTTACTTAAAATCTACATGAGACGATTCGATTTGATCGGTAGAAGTCTTTTTGGCATCATTCACGAGATCAGAAAGGACCTTAAAGGCCACATCTATCCCCTCCAATTTTTCCCTTGATTAGAGGAATTTGTTCAAACAAAGAAGACGAGTCGTCATTTGTCAAAGAACCTCATGAGAAGAGGAGGTTTCAGGAGAGAAGTGATTGGAGAAATAGCAGGAGGAGGTATAAGATCGTTTGTAGTAGGGCAGGTTATAAGGAACTTGGTCATGAGGAGTTGAGGTATAGAAATATTGTCGTTGGTAATATTACCGGGGGAAGGGGGCACAAAATTATCTTGCGAAGATTTCGCAGCAGGAGATGAAGGTGTGAATGAAGGAAATGGAACATTAAAGGGAGTAACGAGGTTTGGAGTAGCGAGGCCTTTTGGGAGCATGACCATGAGTTTTATCATCCTACGAATGACAAATTAAATAAGAAAGAGAGGCAACAATGTATTGTTGATAAAAATAAATGTTTCTTGAATACCTTGTCACTTGCAGACCTGTCTTTTTGAAGCCATAGATTTTGCTCATGAAGTGAGCTTTGGTTGTCTGAAGGATTCTTGTTGCGAAGTAGATTTGATGGCGAGCCCAAAGAAAGAAGAGGGTCCTTCACGATAAACTTATTTTCGGGTTGGTTCTTGCTAAACAACAATGGCGTAAAAAAACTACAAAGTTAATCATACCAAGTATGATTTCAACAAAGAAAGCTAATCTCAAATTTGATCAACCACAAAATCAGCGAGATGTGGCAAAATTAACAAACCTCGACGCCATGATGAGTAACAACTGGTAGGGAATAGTTAAGGTGGTGAAGAAGACGATAAGAGACAACAATAAGCAAACACTTGCGAACGATGAAGAAGAAGAACACTTACGAGACGATGAAGAAGATGAAAAGGAAAAGGAAAATTTTTCACAAGGGATGCTCCTATAAATAGATGAGAAAAATGTTATGACCGGATAACATTAAAATGCCATAAAAAGAGGTAAATATAGACACGTGTAAGCGGTCATTGCTAAATCCAAGGAAACTTGTGGAAAGAACTTTAGTAAATCCAAATATACAATGTATTTCTTGATAGGCGAGGAGAAATTGCGAAATTGATTATTTTCTCAGTAATTTAGACAAGAAATGGCACTTCGCAGATATGTATTACAAAGAAGCTTGAACTTCACAAAAGAATAGAGGCAAACGTACTTTTTAAGAAAAGTATTCTTTTCGCTCGTTCCTTCACCAATTGAAACCAAGGAATATGACAACAATGAATTTTTCCTTCAAATCGCTCTTCAAGCAATATTCAAGGAAAAAGAGGCAAGATGTAGGATCATAATATCGCAACGCAAGGCTCGCGGGATTAATGAACAGACGGCGTCGCGAGAGTCGCAGAGCTAAAATAAACGACGCAATGAATAACGGCAGGCAAAACATAAAGAAGACGTGAGACTGGAGGTTAAGAAGTGTCAGAGTGAATGTTTGTGCATCTGCGACACTTCGCGAGACATTCCCAGAAAATAAAGGGGAGCTTAGCTTTGTCATCCACTATGTATTACCCTATATAAAGGGCTAAATGAGTCTGCAAGAGGGGAGATCTCTTTGGAATTGTTGGGCAAGTCATTAGGAGAGAAAGTTTAAGCATGCTTTAATTTCAAGTGTAATTCTATTTTCCTATATAAACATTTCATGAATTCAATCAATAAATATTCTTGATCTTACATCTTTCAATGGATTAATTAAGCAAAATCGAGTAAAGGTGTAGTGTGGGAAATCCGCCCTCACGGGTTTGGTTTATTGGGTTTGTGTGATTTGTGCAGGGTTCAGTGGTTTGCACAGATGCACAGCCTAACTTAGATGAACATGTGCAGCCCAGTTTGTGGGCAAATGCACAGCTTAACTTAGATGAACATGTGCAGCCCGGTTTGTGGGCAAATGCACAGCAGTCGTGCTTACACCCCGATTGTGTGGGGGTGCTTTTAGTTGCTGCAATGCACAAGACTGATTGTGGAGTTTGGCAGCTCAAGAGAGTGCACAACACTGCCTGCAATTAAACATGAGTGGCGGGTTCACAATGCAAGATAGAGAGTCTGGTTAGCAGCAATTGAATACACAACTCAGCAGGGCTAAAAATAGACTGTGCACACACAAATGCACAACTCAGGGCAGAGCTCAGGGTTATAGTTTTCTTAGCTAGCAAAAGTTCATTCACAGCCTAAGCTCAAACTTGCAGCTTCAGGGACAGCTCAAGGATTCACAGAGGCTCACACAAGGGTGTATGCTAGTTTAACATAGTTCACGAGTCATGCTCATACAATCTCAAGTGTATTCATGGAGTCACTTACACGAAATTGCGGTTGCTCGAGCTTTGTGACTCGAGCCTTTCGTGGTTTTTTTTTTTTTTTCTTGGCCTCCTAGGCTTTTGCTGTGTCACTTGACAGCAAGCAAATGCCGAGTATTTAAAGTACCTGCAGCTCAACAAAGAATTCAGTTCCCAGAGCTTCACAGTCAAAGCTACAGAGCAAGAAAGCTCTGGCAGAGCTCAGAGCTATGCCTGAGCTGAAGATTAAGCCACAAAAAAAAAACAAAATAACAGCAAAGTTAAGCTAACAAAGCTAAGAGAGTGCACAGAGAGAGTGCACGAGAGAGTGCTTTCTCTTCCTCAAGAGGGTGCAAAGTTAAGCTAACAAAGCTAAGTATTAAGCAAAGCTAACAAAATAACAATGACTAAATTATACTAGAATTCCTAAGATTCTGAGATGCAAGTTAAAAACTTAAACTAAGTTATCATGCTTATAACAATGACTAAATGAAAGAAAGCATTAAGTTATCATGAAGGTGCAAATACGAGGGTGTAAAATAAAATGAAATAACAGTAAAGCTATAAAAGATGCAAGTGCGTATATACAATGGTGAGAATTGGTGAAGAACTAGCCCAAAATCAGCAGGGCACGCGCCAAGTCCCCGGAAGCCGGCGCCAAAACTTGGTAGGACTCGAAAGTGTATGTAAATTTGACCTACGTGTAATACCGCAAGTGCACGGCGTCTATTGGAGACGCGGCAAGTACGGGTCGATCCCACAAGGACTAGGGTGTGCTTTGTGTGTGATCTAAGGCTTCTTCAACTGAATCCAAGTAAGTAACAAGTGACAACAGGGGGGTTTTGCCGATATGGCTGAGGTAGTGAAATGAACCTAAGCTAAGGAAAACAACAAGAGTAAATTGTAACAAAAAGAGAGCTCTAGGGTGTCGAATCCACCCCGACCTCGCCTAAGACAAAGTGCGATTTTGAAATCGTTCTCGTCCCTTGTAATGGCAAGTCCTGCCATTTCCAGGGTCTCAATGAAAGGGTTATTATCAAACAAAGCAATTAACTAATCCCTAGTATTAGTTGTCTTGTCATAGTACAACTAATCACAGATCATGTTCACTACTTAGATGATTCAACCTAACTTAAAATGGGTATTCTAATAACAATTAAAGTATCTCTCCCAAGCACTACTTGTCTTCTCGGGCACAACTAGTCTCGAGGATTAATAGTATTCAATGAAGCATGAATTGCACACATTTACATAGAAGTGACCGACTACAAAGCATACATGGTATACTCTGTGAAAGTAAAATGCAAATGTGTATTGATTATATATACCTAAACCATAAGGCACAACAAGAACAGATATCAAAACATGAGCAATTCTTAGCAAAAGGTTATGGGTTTCATCGAACCCTAGAAGAATTAAACTAGAACATGATAAAACAAAATACACAAAATTAAAGCTAAATGATCAGACCGGGCTAATCCAAAGCGTAGTTTCTATCAACCCAATTCATTGCTATTTATACATGCGGTGACAATTCTCCAAACCCTAATTTTCCCAAAAATCGAAATTTAAAATTAAAATAATTCAACATACCCTAACCCATACTCGATTCCTCGCTCTCTCTTACGTCTAATCGCCTCGAGCTCTTCTTGCTTGATTGAGTGAAACCCTAGCTTTAGTTATCTCTAAATTAGCCTCTAGGGTTATGAGAGAGGCTAAGAGAGAGGTAACTAATAGCTAGAGAGGAGGGAAGGTGGTTGCGGTGAGGTTGGTGGCTGCGGTAGATTTGTGGTAGGAGAGGTTGGTGGTGGAAGATGATGGTGGTTGCAGAGTTGGTCGGGGGAGAGGAGATGGGTTTGCGAGAGCTCCGCCGGAGAAGAAAGAGAAGGATGGAGAGAAATGGTTTGGTTCGATTAGGGTATAGGTGTATGGGCATTTTCTTTGTGAGGCGGGTGCGGCTACGGGACGATGAGACAGGCCGAGCGAGCGTTGGATGAGGCGGCTACGATCCGAACGGCCGAGGGAGGTAAGCGGTTTTGGCGTGATCCGGTGTAGCGCGAGCAGCTGATCTTCGATGCACGTGGAAGCAAAGCCCGACCGTTGGATGAGGGAGAAAGAAATCTCAACGTCTCGAAGAGACGGGCTCGGATCCGGGTCACGGGTCGGGTCTAGCTCAAGCCCATGTCTTGTAGATGAGTTGCTACTTGTTGGGTTGCAAGCGTGCGCGCGTGGCTTCGGCTTTTACGCTCCTTGGGCACTTGACTCCAATTCTTCGCTCTTTGGCTCTCGGATTCTCCAAGCTTTATTTATTGCCTAAAAACACAAAATTAATTAATACAAATATTTATTCTTGAAAACAAAGAAAACACGAGAATGGGATAATATCGATTTCTAAGCGCAAAAGATGAGTAAAATGCCAATAAAAAGGTGTATAAATATGCACTATTTGGCACTCATCGGTGAGCATCCCCAGATTTGTGACATGTTTGATATCTCGAGTAAATGGGTCAAGTCGTGAGACTTGTCAACGAAAGCAAAGACATAGTGCTTTTGGTTCAAATAACAAAATTATTTGTGGAATCAATATTTATAAAACATCGTTATAATCGATGTATATAAAGCATCGCTGTTAAACAAGCAGCTGAAAATAATCTATGTTCATGAAGCATCATTGTTTTCGATCTCGTCTAAGTTAGTCGCGGAGCTTAGCGTCTTAAAAGGAGCGTGACCGTCCTCTTTCAGGGAGTTGGTAGGAGCTACGCACGCATCCCACGGAGTGGCCGATTGTTGATGGTGGATTTTCATTTAAGGTTAAAATTGTAAAAGCCAGAAAATTATGCGCTAACATCTTGTAAATGATAAAGCCATTAATAAGTGTTGAATACTTCTTCACTTTACTAATTCACCTAGAATGGAGCATGTGACAACAATCCCAATCTGTGAATTAAATACACGAAATTCATCCAGGTTGGAGCATGTAGCAACAATCCCATATACCCTGTGAATTTATAGCATTATTAATTAATGCGTGAGCATCCTTGTATTTCCTGTACTCATTATCAGTGCGGCATGACGACTGAGTGTTGCTCTCAGCAGAGCAACACGAACCTCCAAGCATTATAATGAAAGCATGTAATGAAATACCCGCATGTGCCGCAACTCTCGGTGTGTTATACTAGCCCGATTGAGCAACTCTCGGTGTGTTATACTAGCCCGATTGAGCATCCGGACTGTCCGTATCGATCCGGAAATGATCTCGATCATCCAACTTCACCAAACATGATTGGATGGCGGATCAATTCCATAACCCCTAGCGAGGTATGGAATATTCGGCTGTAGAACCAACGCGGACCCCGCATGGTGGCCTCCCCAAAAGATTGGCATAGCTTGCCAAAACGTCCAAACCAGAGCGGTATGGGCGGAAAACCCTAAATTAGGGTTTGCGGCACATTACATGTGTCACAAAAACAGTCTCAACCATCCATCTTCGCGGTATAGATGGAGGGTGTAGATGTAGATTCAAAAGGCCCGAGCATGTCAACACAATCACCGTGGGCCCGCCTACATACTCCGACAATCGGTCGGGACCAACCATGGTTGGTCATCCCGGTCAGACACCCGAATGGAGCATGGCCGCAGTAGTGAAACCCAAAATTATGGTTTTATGAGCATCACGAGCATCCATCTTCTCCGGCACGAATGGAGGGTCCAAGATTAGATTAAGCAGGTCTGATCATACCAACATGACTACAGTGGACCCATCTATCCCCTCACTTGGTCGGCTAAAGCATACCATGCCTGGTTATCCCAAATCGTCCACCCAAACTAGCGTGGTTACACTTCCCAATTGCAAACTAATCTCGACCGCTCAACTTCGCCGGACGATTTGAGTGGCTTAGATCACGTTTTCATGGGACAGTCGGTATAGGCGTGAACACCAGCCTATCACCTACACGCCAGAACCGATCGACCAAGACCGACCAAGATTGGTCGTCTTGGAACGCGCCCGAAGTTGGCACGATGCGCGGCTTTTTTTGTTTGCACTTTTTGCACGCCAAACCGATCTCGACCACTCGACTTTGCCGGATTTAATTGAGTGGTCCAGATCACACTTTCGTGAGATAATGGGGTATGGGCGCCTACACCGTCATGCCGTCTGCACGCATGTACGATCGGACTGGACAAAATCGTATCCCAAGCTTGGATTCGACTAGGCTGAAGAGGGATGCTTGCGCACCTCTTCTAAAACCCTAATTCCATCAACGGTCGCAGATGAGTGTCTCAAAGATCATCTCGTCCGTCCGGCTTGGTTATACAACCCTGGTCAGGAGTTAATTGGTCGGTAAGGCGTCTTGGTGATCATCACCCGTCACTTTACCACACCATGATGCAGCACTGCATAGAATACACGATACTTCACAAGTATCGACCTCCGAATAACGCAATTATTCAATTTAGCATTACATGCTACCTTTTGTGGGTCCCACGACCCACACATTCCGAACATCAATCATGTCACAAAGCGGGGATACATACTGGGGTATTGGTCTCAGCGGTTTACGGCGTGCGGCGCACAACGCGCCATCACAAGAGCGTGTCGGAAGTCATGGACGGTTAAGTGATGATGGGAGAAGTGGGCAAGCTTTGGTCGTGTGACACTAACACATTACTCCACTACTCCATCACTCCACTTTCTCCACTTCCCACGAGATACGAAGGTTAGGCTAAAAGACTTGTATAAATAGGTTCTCCATCCTATTTTTTAAACAAGAACAAGTCCAGGACAACGAGAGGCAAGTGTTGATACAATCGTATTCAAACACCGGAATCGATAGCTTACACCACGCAAGCCAGTTTAACTTTCTGATACAAGTCATTCATAGCCAACACCTTCACATTCTCAACACCTTCTTAGCTTCCCTCCCTAAGATCAACCCCATCTCCTTCACTTTGTGACCGAAACAAGTCTGGAACGACCATTTCTTGGTTAAGTGGGACTTGCACTTGGATTGATCTCTCGAATCTACAAGCACTCACCGTGAGTGCATTTGTTTAAGGTTTAGACTCATTTCTCATCCACATATCCCAAATTACCAAAACCGTGAGAAATAGTTTTCACCCATAAACAATTGGCGACCACAGTGGGAGGTTAATATCTCGGTTGTAAAGTCAATTTCTTCAATACCATTTATTCAATTTCGAGATGGTTGGTCTTAAGACCACCTCGACGGTATCAAATCCTGATGGTTCCTCCAACGGAGTTACCCCTCCTCCTAACGGCGTATCTGACGGCATGATCAGGAGATTCCCAACATTAAGCGAACTAGCACGGGTACAGGAGATTCACACGAAGAACATAGAGCTAATCAAAGAAGCGGTAAACGACATACTTGATCTCCTCATCAAGTTGACATCGAGATGAGCGTTAGGAGACCTTTACACTGTGGGACTAGCTCCCCTCGGATCAACGGTTTTACTATGAACCGAGAGGCGGTGGATCGGGGAAGCGGCATCTCTAGTGGAAAGCTTGTGTGAACTCTTGCACCTCTCGAAGAATCAACGGGCGAGACATTTCTTGCAGATTAATAAAATAGCTACGGACGTACACCGACTCCCTTCTCGTCCGTAAGTCTTAACCGCATCAAACATCTCGTAAATAATGTTACATTCACGAGGAAGACGACATGATGGCAGAGGAAGGTCATAACAGGGCCCCTACATGTTATCGCTCACATCAAGGGTTCGAGTTCGGGAGGGCCCTCGTCGACACAGGAGCATCTTCGAATGTAATTACTCTCAAGACTCTCAAGACAGCCCAAGGTTAGCCCATGCAAGATTGTACGACACCTACCACGATGATGGACTTGAAGGAAATCGAGACCATCACATACGGGTATGTCAATCTGAATTTATCAAGAGGGACCCGTTCGATCAAGAGCAAAGTTTGAAGTCATAGAAAAGGAGCCGGACTACCATATGATACTGGGGAGACCGTGGCTTCACGACAACAAGGTCATTCCTTCAACGTATCACCAGTGCCTGAAGACCATGCTAAATGAGGAAGTCATCCGTATTCATGCATTATTGTCTCCGTACGCACCAATATGCGGAGTGGAGCGGTTCGAGCCAAAAGATACTTCGCAGGGAAGATCAGATAAAGTCCTGTGCACCCCACTACCCACGTGGGCTTCAATCCAGGAAGAAGACCGACTTGCATCACTGAGGGCCAAGCACCACGACACGCCTTCTCTGACGAGGCGTCCATCTTTTTCCAGTGAAGTTTCAACCCAAGTTCACACCAAAAGGGAACGCACTTTTGAGGCGAAACGTGACCAGAAGGGGAAGACAATATACCGACGCCGCTATTAGCAATTAGCAGGAGAGACTGGCACCCAGTCTCTCCGCCCAATTGAATGCTGCAGGAACGACGAAATACAAGAGGAGGTATTGGATGCCCCGCGACAACTACAAGATGGAACCAATTCCACGACTGACGAGCTCGAGACTGTTAACATCGGGAATGAAGAATATCCCAGGCCGGTCTCTATCAGTTCGACTCTATCCTGCATTTAACGTCGAGTCTTGTTCAACTACTCAAGGAGTACCAAGATGTGTTCACTGGACATACGAGGAAATGCCTGGTCTAGATGAAAAATTGGTCACCCATCACCTACATGTCATACCTGGATCCAAGCCAATCAAGCAATCTCCGAGGCAATTCAGACATGAAGTAGAAGAACAAATCAAGAACGAAATTCAGAAGTTACTAGGCTTCATCAGACCTATTCATCATCCGACCTGGTTAGCTAATGTGGTCCCAGTAAAGAAGAAAAACTGATAGATTCGATGCTGCGTGGATTTCAGAGACTTGAACAAGTGCTGCCCCAAGGACGACTTTCCTCTGCCTAACATCGACATGTTAGTAGATGCCACTAGCGGACACGGCATGTTTTCCTTCATGGATGGTTACAGCGACTACAATCAGATAAGGATGTATGAGCACGATGCAAGTAAGACAGCCTTCCGAACCCCTCTTGGAAATTTTTACTATACTGTTATGCCATTCGGTTTAAAGAACGCCGGCGCAACGTATCAACGTGCTATGACGGCAATCTTCCACGACATGATGCATAAACAAGTAGAAGACTATGTAGATGATATCGTGGTCAAGTCAAGGGCTCGAGCAGATCACACCAGCGTCTTACGTCAAGTGTTTGAGAGGTGTCGAGAATACAAATTGAAGATGAATCCTTTGAAGTACGTTTTCGGCGTCTCTTCAGGTAAATTTCTGGGATTCCAAGTAACTGCAGAAGGGATCAAGGTAGACCCATCCAAGACTCAGGATATCCTCACAATGCCTCCCTCACGAACTGTGAAGGAGCTCCAGAGTTTCATGGGCAAGGTAAACTGCATTCGACGTTTTATACCTGGTCTAGCCTAACTTACTGCCTCATTCACCCCCTTATTGAAGAAAGGAGCCAGCTTCGTTTGGACCGCAACCTAGCAGAAGCTTTTCGAAAGATTCAACGAATACCGTCATCTCCAGCCATCATGAAGTCTCGCACAAGGGAAGCCGCTATATCTCTACACCGCCCGGTGACACCGCCGTAGGGGCTCTACTCGCTCGGGGAAGACGACGAGGGAATCGAACGTCCCATATACTATTTGACCGAATATTAAGAGATGTGAACTCGGATATCCCAAAGCAGAGAAAGCATGTTTAGCTTTGATCCATTCCATTCAGAAGTTTAGGCATTACCTACTATCCAACAAGGTGATACTCGTGTCTAAATCTGACCCTGCAAAGTTTTTACTTTCAAAGCCGGTCTTGACGGGAAGGACAGGCAAGTGGCTTCTCCAAATGTCAGAGCTGGACATAACATGTACGTCACCTAGAGCTATCAAGGGTCAAGCAAAGAGCGGACTTACTAGCAAACATTCCCTGGAGAATGCACTACAGGGCTCCACGAGGATCTTCCTGGAGAATTTCCAGACATCTCTGTTTTGGAAGAAGAAGTGTGGCTCTTGTATTTTGATGGCTCTGCTACCCCTAGCAGTAATACTGGAGGAGCGGGCGTGGTATTAGTATCTCCAACTGGGGAAGTATTCTCACACTCCTTCAAGTTGGACTTCGAATGCACCAACAACTCAGCAGAGTATGAAGCCTTCCTCATAGGGCTGTCAATAGCCAAGCAAGCGGGAGTCACGCGTCTGGAGATAAGAGGTGACTCCAAGTTACTGGTGAATCAGATGAATGGGGTATACGCACTGAAGGAAGTAACGCTAGCTCCATATCGATCAAGCACAAAGGTTCTTGAACTATTTTTGGCGATGCAACCATAACCCATGTCGGTCGCAAAGCAACAACAAACACGCCGATTGTCTAGCAACACTGGCTTCCAAATTGAAGTTCGAAGGTTTGGAAGAAATCCGACAAAGAAAGAGGAGAACCATAGAATCGACATGGTTATCACAATACAAAGATACCAAGACCGACGATTGGCGAACTCCGATCATTCAAGAGCTCAATGACTCACTCTCCCAAGGAAAGGTCAGTCTTAAAACCTGAGAACTTCTTCATGCTTCATGGTATGCTGTATTATCGGAACCCGGATGGTTCCCTGTCAAGATGTCTTGGAGATGACGAAGCACAACTACAGCTGAGTCATGTTCACAACGAAATTTGTGGACAATCACTGGTGGTAACGCTTTACCGACGACTTCAACGCCTCAGGCTGTGCGGCGAGAGATGGAGACTCAATCCCGGACTACTTCAGAAGTCCCGCTCAAATTGCCAAGCACCGCCACATCAATTGGAAATTTTTAACGTGAACCACATTGGGGACTAGGGAGAGAGCCATACATTAGTTATCTCCGTGACGGAACAACTCCGCCAATCAAAAGGATGCTATCGAGGATAAAGCAAAAGGCCAAGCGGTTCGTATTGCACGAAGGGATCCTGTATCGCAAGAGCTTCGGAGGTGATCTACTACGATGCCCGCACGGGGGAAGAAGTCCGGTCATACCGAAGGAGACACACGAAGGAGAACATCAAGGGAAGAGGAAATCTGTTTCTCCGGATACACGGGAAATACTATTGGCCGACCATGGAGGATGACGCAGCGCTTTTGTTCAAAGTTGTCACAAATGCCAAATTCATGGGAACCTTGTTCATGCGCCTTCCACCCCTTTGCACTCAATAAGGCCCATGGCCATTTTACACTGGGACTGGACATTATCGGGAAAATCAACCCTCTATCATCCAAGCAAAGACGAGTACATCATAATCTGCGATGAGAATACTTCACCAAATGGGTAGAAGCCATTCCCTGCGAGGGACTACATGAGCAATAATTGCGGCTTTCATTAAAGAACATATCATTTGTCGTTTTGGTGTGCCTAAGCATATCATCACTGATAATGGCACTCCCTTCGCCAATAAACAGGTACAAGTGTTACTTGAAGAGTATGGCATTAAACAGGTATTCTCCACCATCTACTATCCTCAAGGGAAAGACAAGTCGAAAGTACCAACAAGACATTGATCCGGATCATCGGTCGAACAAGACACGATAATCCTAGGGAATTGCATGACCGATTACCAATGGCGCTATGGGCATACTAGGACATCACCCGAAGCTCCATTGGAGTTTCCCCATACTCACTTGTTTACGGAGCGGATGCAATTATCCCGGCAGAGATCAAAATCCCATCGGCCCGGGATTGCGGCAATCGGATCCATCGAACGAGGCTGAAGCCTCTAACTCTAGATTAGCGGAGTTAGACACTTTGGATTTCAGAAGAAACAAAGGGAAGAACGCACTCAGTGTACAGGAATAGAATTTCCGTGGCATACAACAAACCTGTGAAATCACGTGTTTTCAAAGTGGGAGATTTGGTTTTGAAAACGCCAAACACATCCAACAAGACATGTCCGCACCAAAGTTCTCACCGAAATGGGAAGGTACTTACACAGTCACCAAGGCTTACAATACTGGCTACTACAAGATCATTAAGGTGGACGGAGGCAAATTGGAAGCAGTCATCAATGGAAAGTGGCTCAAGGCATATCATGCCTGACCACTATCTGCTCTGTCAACAATACATGCATTTATTTTCATTACATGTTTGAATCATCAATTATATTCAGAGATGCATCAATGAAAAAAACCCGTTTAACCAATCAAAAACCAATGCAATTTATTCGCAAAGACGTTCAAGAAACTTTGACATAAACAATAAGGGAATACATCTGAATACGACTTAGAAGAGGCCATCTAGAAGATTATAGTTCCTTGAGAGCATCATCTCTAGTCTAGCTTGATATCTTTCTGCATTCTTTTCTTCAAGTCCTGCACATCCCATTCTACCTCCTTTGATTCTGGCAGCCGAGCCTTCTCCTCTTCCAAGATAGCTTTCGGGCAGGAGCAACATTCACGAGGATGCCCGCTCGATCGACCTTGATGATATCAAGACGCTGCCGCAACTTGCCCACGCCGAACTCCATGGATTCGCATGTAGATACCATATTCTCCCATTTTTCGAGGCTTGATTCGCAACGTTGCGGATAGAAATATTCTCCATCTCAACAATCATGGGAAGGAGGCAGTTTACCGTGGTGACCAGAGCAGATGAACAGTGCCGGACCACATTCATGGTTGCGATATGGCCATACTTTCTCCATAACTTTGTGTACAAAGGCACAAACTCCTTCCACACTAAGAATCCACCGACATCTCGGTAGCCGGAGGATAAACATTTCATGCGAACATCGAATGAAAGACTGCATTGGGGTATTCATAAGATGAGATACCCGAGATCAAACATCTTCGAGGTCCACGGGGGTAGGCGTGTTTGATTTTGAAGGAAGAGGATTGTTTAAGTCGTCATCATCGATAACCGTCACACATGTTCCGGTAGGATATCTCTGCAACAATGAGAGGATTATTCACCTGATAATTATGAAGAACAAGCAATTGTTCAGAAAAGGAAAAAGAGACAAACCGGTATGATCTTCTTGACTCGGAGAACACGAGCAGGGGATTCATCATGAAGCTCAGACGCAGGTCGTGCACGTTTAACGGAAGATCCCGGATGGTATGAAGAAGACGATCCACTGGTGTTCGACATGATGAGGAAACGGGGTTTCTGCGAGAAAGCCCTATTGTAAAATCGTAAAAGTGGTTCAAAATCTCTACACCTGCATATATGCCGAGGAAACCCTAAAACGATTACGACGCCCGATATATGGGGATTCGACACCGACCAAGTCAGGCTTTCTTTTGATCCCTAATCAAGAATCAGAAGAGCATCTGGATACACGAGCGATTTGATAGCAAAAGAAATATGCTTTTCCTATGTTCTAATTCTGCAAGTGCACAGAGCCAATGAAGGCAGTGGCAAGCACAGGTCTTTCCACAGGGGAACTTGTGTGTGCTAGGTTGTTCTAAGCTTTCTTTCTTGTTTTCGGGTGATAAGTGATAATGTTACAAAGGTTTTGTTTAAAGTCTTATGACTGAGGTGAAGTTATGATTATGGTCTAAGTAAAGAAAGGCAAGGTGGAGTGTAAACTGAAGGTTTGAGTGGTACTAGGATTATCAATCCACCACTGGCTCAAGTTATGTGTGTCAACTAGTTGGAAAGTTCTCAATCCTATTGCATATAAAGACAATGTGTCAAGACTATCTCTTAAGCAAGGAGTTTCACCAAAGTAATAATACAATCAACGGCTAGAGTACCAAACCGAGCACTAATTGTCTAAGTTAAGCACAATTAGTCAAGGGTTTGGCAATTAACTTTTAAGCATGAGTCGAGCACAATCAAAACAGTTTAATCCTAGCTACAATGAATACATGATATTCAATGTGAAAGCAAAGTATTGAAGTGCAAGGATTGAATTTATCTTAAGAGTTAAGCACTTTAAGAACAATCACAAAGCATAGTTGAACAACAGTAACGAGCTAGGGTTTCATGTAAATCCTAGCAAAGCAAATTTAGCTCATAATAAACATGTTAAAAAGAGATTAAAATTCAAAAGCAAACTGAAACTAAGAACCCTAAATTGAAAACTAAAAACTGACCGAATCCTCTTCCCTCCCCAAAAATCTCTTTTATAACAAACAAGCACTCAAATAGCAAATACACGAGTACCCAAACCTGATTTGCGCCTTGTCTTCCTCTGAATCGACCATGCGGGGTGGTTTGGTGAAAACCCTAGCTTCAACTTTTCACTAACCTAGCTTCTAAGATACAGAGAAGCTATGATGGAGAAAAGTCGACGTAGAGCTGGCGGATAAGGAGCTAGAGGAGTTGTTGGTGATTGTGTAGCTAGGAGATGGATGATAGCTCTGCACAGGGGCGTGGGTGAAGGAGGTGGAGATATGGCTGGGTAGGGTTTCTCTGATGAAGGTATGGGAGAAGAAAGAGAAAGGTGAGGGAGAAATGAGGTTTACTCGAGTGGTATAGGTATAGGGTGCTTGATGTGAAGCGAGGACGGTGAAGGATGATGGGAAGGCCTCGGCGAGCGTAGGATGGAGCCGATGGAGATCCGAACGGCCGAGGGTGGTAAGCGGTTTTGGCGTGATGCGGTGTTGAGCGGGAGCAGTGAACCCCGATGCGTGTGGAAGAGCGAGCGTAGGATGTGGATGAGAGAGATCTCAACGGCTTGGAGTGTACGGGCTCGGATCCGGGTCGCGGGTCGGGTCTAGCTCAAGCCCATGTCTTGTAGATGAGTTGCTACTTGTTGGGTTGCAACTGTTGCGCGCGCGGGCTTTGGCTTTCTGCTCCATAGATGCTCGACTCCAATTCTTCGCTCTTTTGGCTCTCGATTCTCCGAGCTTTATTTACTACCTAAAAACACGAGTTAATTAGTACAAATATTTATTCTTGAAAACAAAGAAAATACAGAATCTGGGATAATATCTGATTTATGAGCACAAAAGATGAGTAAAGTGCCAATAAAAAGGTGTATAAATATGCAATATTTGGCACTCATCAAATACCCCCAAACCTGAATTTTACTTGTCCTCAAGTGAAACAAAAATGAAGAAATCCTAACTATACCACTGTAAGTAGGTCTCTCGAATGCATTTAGCGTATGCACTAAGCCTTTAAACCCCTAGGTGTCCCTAGTGGACGAGTTGTAGTCTCGTGAGGGTTTACCAGAGGTGTACCCACAAAACCTTCTCCAACTTAGCCAGAGTGTAAGAGAGTCTCAAGCATCCAAGGAGCTATGAGTATATAGAGTTACGCATGCTAGTAACAAGAAGTTAGAACTACTAAAGAACGCATTCTCATCCTTAAAGTCGAGCGAGAAGTAACCATACCATATGAAAGAATTCGGATTCGATTGTGATCATAAGCCTCGACTTCGCCTCACCATTAGGGTTTTATGATAATTGCACTCAAAAAGATCGCTTTTTAGTCTCTCATGTGTGCAGGCAGGAATAAGAGAGAAATCATGCACACGTTGTAGGTAAGAAGGATAACCTTCCGAAATAAAATGCGGAGACTCCACAAAAGTGTGGACAAAAAGAATCTTTTCCGATGATCTCTAAGGAAGGAAATCAACCATTAGCAAGGGTGGGAGTACTCACTACCTTTTCACCCGATCGGCAATTAATATCACTCTCTCATAAGAACCATAGAAACGTCTTCAATCTTCGGTCTTGGTCTTCGGTCTTCAAATGTTGATGACGAACTTCTAAACTTCACAAAACTTGACAATTTTTAACTTTTCTACTCAATTTCCTTGTTACTTGGAATTTTCTTCTTTACCATGGTGGTATCAAAACTAAGAAAATAAACTACAATATTTTTTGATTTTTGATTTTTGATTTTTGATTTTTGATTTTTTTTTTTTTTTTTTTTTTTTTTAATTGAACTTCACTATATACATTAATTGAAAATAAAAACAGTAAAACTACTAACTCCATGGATGAAGGACTATATCACACAATTTCCATAACTTGTATTGTCTTGATTTTACAAACTTCATTAATTCTCATCCTATTTTCTTCTCTTTTCTTTGTTGCACGTAACCTTGGACTATATCAACTTTTCTTGAATATTCGATGTTGCTCCGCTTGCCGACGATGATGTGTTTCTATGGATCTTGCTGATTGAGAGAGAGTGATGCTAAGCGCAAATCGATATTTAGAAGGAGTTTTCATCTTTAGACGTCACCCTCATGATTGACGGAATTAGCACTCAAGAGAACAAAAGTAGTCTTTGAAAGTGGTGCGAAGTTGGGTAGCTCACCATTCCTACCCGGAATTGACGTACGGTGACACACACTCTAAAAGCTTTTCTAGAAAGTCACAAAGAGTGAAGGTCGGTACCTCGCTTGATGTAAAATGGGTAGTCTCCACTATGGTTGATCACAATTCTACTACCGAATATCTAAACAGCACCTAATTCGCCCTCCGGTATGGTTAAATCCGACTTTAACGCTCAAATCAACTAAGGAACCCGATTGCGTTCTCCAGTACTTCAAGTTCTTGTTATTTCGGTCAGACTCTCTATGTAAACATAGCTAAAAGCATGCTAGTGACTCTAAAATCTCTAAAAGTTGGAGGTTTTTCATGCAAGTATTTACAAAGAGTTTTTTTTTGTTTTTTTGTTTTTTTGTTTTTTTTTTGAAAAATTTTTTTGTTTGAAAAGAAAGACTAAAAACTCTATATGCAAATGTATGTACCCCCAAACCTAAATTAAACATTGTCCTCAATGTGTCAACAGATAATAAAAATTCAAAAAAAAATCACATACCGAGAGACTATGTTAAATAAAGAAAAGGGAAGAGATTACCGGATGTACAAGGGTGTTGCTAAACCATAGAAAGATGAATGCTTTGAAAGCAAACAATCACGAGCGCAAGACAAAAAGGTTTGGTTAGCACACATCAAAATTATGCAAAAGAAAAAGAAAAGGGAAAGATGATGGATGTTTAGTCCATAAGTATGTACACGAGTGAACTAGATCAGTCCACATAGATGGGGTCTTCCAAGTCAACGGTCTCAACCACGGTGGAAGATGTTCCAGAAATGGTTTCGAGTCTTTGACCATTGACTTTGAAAATGTTCTTGTTTCTTGGGTTTTCAACTTCTACAAGCTCCATGGGGGAAAACGATGCGTACCACGAATGGTCGGACCATCGAGAACGTAGCTTCCGGAAACAAGTGCAATCTAGTGTTGTACAATAAAACTTTTCGACCGGGGTGAAAGACTTGCGCAGAATGCGCTTATCGTGAAACACCTTCATTCTATGTTTGTACGTTTTTGCACTATCATATGCATCATTTCTCAATTCTTCTAACTCATTGAGTTGAAGTTTTCTCTGTACCCGGCTTTATCAAGATCAAAATTCAGGTTTTTCTGACCCGGTATGCACGGTGTTCTAACTCAACGGGTAGATGACATGCTTTTCCGTACACAAATGTAAGGAGACATCCCAATGGGAGTCTTGTATGCGATCCTATAGGCCCATAAAGCATCATTTAAGCGCAAAGACCAATCTTTCCTAGAAGGATTGACGGTCTTCTCAAGAATATGCTTAATTTCCCTATTAGAAACTTCTACTTGGCCTTTGGTTTGAGGATGGTAAGGTGTTGCGACCTTATGAGTGATTCCATACTTGCGCACTAGTGATTCAAAGGGTCTATTGCGAAATGACTACCTCCATCCCGATTATCGCTCTCGGGGTTCCAAAACGGGAGAAAATGTTCTCCTTAAGAAAAGAAAGAACAACTTTATGGTCGTTGGTTTTGGATGCAATGGCCTCTACCCACTTAGAGACATAATCGACAGCTACAAGGATGTACAACTTACCTTGAATTCGGAAATGGACCCATGAAATCAATGCCCCAAACATCAAACGGCTCAACAATCAAAATGGGTTGTAAGGGCATCATGTTTCTCCTAGATATACTTCCTAGTTTCGGCATCGGTCACAAGCAACACGAATGCATGGCAATCCTTAACAACGGTGTTGGCCAATAGAAACCGCTTTGCAAGATCTTTGCGGCGAGTTTTCTTGGCACTAAAGTGGCCTCCACAAGCATGGTCATGACGAGAAAGAGATGACGTCCCTTTGTTCGGAGTGGGGACACATCTCCTAATGATTTGGTCTTAGCGGTACTTAAACAAATATGGGTCATCCCAAAGGAAATGTTTAACTTCAGCCAAGAACTTAGCACGGTCTTGTTTAGACCAATGCAAGGGCATTCTACCCGTAGCAAGGTAGTTCACAATATCAACAAACCAAGGCATCTCGAGACACAAGCATCAATTGCTCATCGGGGAATGATTCCCTAATCAACACGAGACTCATCGAGAAGATTCAACATTCAACCTAGACAAGTGATCGGCAACAACATTCTCTCGACCCTTTCTTATCTCGAATTTCGAGGTCAAACTCTTGTAGCAAGAGTATCCATCGAATTTAGACGAGCCTTAGCATCTTTCTTAGACAAAAGATATCTCAATGCAAAGCATGATCGAGAATAAATGATGACCTTAGATCCTATCAAATAAGATCTAAACTTATCTAATGCAAACACAATGACTAGCAACTCCTTCTCGGTAGTGGAATAATTCAATTGAGCATCATTAAGTGTTTTACTAGCATAGTAGATCACATAAGGGAGTTTGTCTACTCGTTGGCCTAAAACAGCTCTGACATAGTGGACGCATCACACATAATCTCAAATGGTAATGACCAATCGGGGTCGACTATGGGGGCGGATGTAAGGAGAGCCTTGATTGCTCCCATGCTTCCTTACAAGCATCATCAAAGACAAATGCAACATCTTTTGCAAGAAGATTGCATAAAGGTCGTGAAATTTTACTAAAGTCTTTGATGAATCGGCGGTAAAAACCCGCATGGCCTAGAAATGATCGATGTCTCTCGGTAACGAGGTTGAGGCAAGCTGTTGAATGAGATCTACCTTGGCTTTGTCTACTTCTATGCCTTTTTCCGAGATGATATGCCCTAGAACAATGCAGAATTAACCATGAAATGGCATTTTCCCAATTCAAGACCAAACTCTTCTCCTTACACCTAACTAGCACACATGTGAGGTGATGCAAGCACTCATCAAATGAAGATCCAAACACGGAAAAATCATCCATAAAAATCTCAAGGAACTTATCTACCATGTCGGAAAAAATGCTCATCATGCAACGTTGAAAAGTAGCGGGTGCATTGCACTTACCCAAAAGGCATACGACGATAAGCAAATGTTCCATAAGGACATGTAAATGTGGTCTTTTGTTGGTCTTCGGGTGCTATGTGAATTTGGTTGTAGCGAATAGCCATCTAAGAAGCAGTAGTACTTATGTTTGGCTAACCTTTCCAAAGATTTGGTCAATGAAGGGAAGGGGAAAATGGTCTTTCTTGGTTACCGTGTTCAGTTTTCTATAATCAATACATACTCGCCACCCCGGTGGTCACACGGGTGGGAAGGAGCTCATTCATCTCGTTTTGAACTACAAGTAATGCCGGACTTCTTGGGTACTACGAATAGGGTGACCCACTGGCTATCGTGGATAGGGTAGATGATACCGCGTCAAGCGCCCAGAATCTCACCCTTGACAACATCTCTCATGTTGGGGTTAAGTCTCCTTTGCATTTCCCTAGATGGTTTAGTGTTCTCCTCAAGGTTTATGTGATGCATGCAAATTGTGGGACTTATACCCTTAAGATCGGAGATGGTCCAACCTAAGGCTCCTTTATGCTCTTTAAGTACTTCTAAAAGTTGACTTTCTGTTCCGTGTCTAAACATGATGCAATAATCACGGGTAAAGTATCGAAGGACCTAAGAAAGCATACTTCAAGGTATCGGGTAAAGGTTTCAAATCAAGCTTAGGTGGTGTGTCAAGAGGTGGGGCAGATGTGGTATCGAGAGAGTGGAAGAGTTTCCACGCATTACGCCATTTGGCAATATCCATGGGTGGCACGAGACTCTAGCAAAGAGTGGACCTCACTAATGTACTCGGGGCGAAGAGATCTAAGTCAAAATTGTCTAAACATGCTTGCACGAGGTCCATGACAAAATGTCGGGCAATGAGTCTTGAATCGGAGCTCTCAATCATGTTAACCTCGTGAAATTCATCATCATCACACTCTATGGGTTGTTGGTTCACGAAAGACATTCGAGTTCTACGGTCATGTTGCCAAAAGACAAATTCAATATCCCGCTACGACAATTTATGATAGCGTTTGACGTTGCCAAGAAGGGACGTCCTAAGATAACGGGAATATGATTTTCGGGATTTTGCACAGGTTGGGTATCCAACACAATGAAGTCCACAGGAAATAAAATTTATCAACCTTGATTAGCACATCTTCAACGATTCCCCGAGGACTCTCACAGATCCGTCCGCTAATTGTAGCGTGACGGGAGTGGGTTGCAATTCCCCAAGACCTAACGCACATACACGAGAATATGGCGGTAGGTTCACACTAGCTCCTAAGTCCAATAAAGCTTTTCGATTGTATGCTCACCTATAGTACAAGAGATAGTCGGGCTACCTGGGTCTTTAAACTTAGGTGGGGTTTTGTTTTGAATAATTGAACTTACTTGCTCGGTGAGAAAGGCACGCTTATGCACATGAAGCTTTCGCTTTTGTGTGCACAGTCCTTCAAAAACTTAGCATAGGCGGGTATTTGCGATTGCTTCGAGAAATGGAATGTTTATGTTAACTCTTTTGAACAATTCCAACATCTCGTTGTATTGGGGTACCCCCTTCTTGTTGCACCAACCGTTGTGGAAATGGAGCAACAGGGAACATGACTTGGCACGGGAACATCTATATTAGTAGGACTCTTGGTCTTATCAATGGGCTCGATTCTTTCTCTACGGTAGATGTTTAGGTGGTGTTGTGTACTTGGGAGTCTGATGTAGACTCGCTGAAGGTGGTACACCTACATGGTTCTCAACAATTCTACCACTACGGAGAGTGGTGACAGCATTCGCTTGACTATGTGAAGTTTCATTGCAGGTAGAGGAGCCTGCTTGAAACACAGTCTTTGGATTTTGTAGGGGTTGACTAGGAAATTTTCCTTTCTCTCTCTCATTCAATGTATCACAGATTTGCCCTATCTTAAGATCTAGGGTTGTGAGACGTTGGTCGGTAGTTTTCTCAAGTTTTGAAAGACCTTGGGTCAACAGAATGACACAGTCTTCCAAGCTAGTCTTTTTCTCTACCGGGTACTGAGGGGGTGGTTGTACTTGGGGGTTTCTAGGATATGAGTATCCTTGGTTGTTATGTGTTGGTCCCCCTTGTACAGGTCCCTTGGACCATGAGAAGTTAGGGTGATTCCTCCACCCTGGGTTGTAGGTTTGAGAATAAGGGTTGTTCTCTTGTCTCTGGTATAATGCATTGGCTTGTTCGGACTTGGACTCTTGAAATGCATATAAATCTGGACAGTTGTCCACTAAGTGGTCAGAACTATGGCATGCGGCACAAGTGGCCCTATCAATTTGGTCACGGAGAGTAGGGGCATTAGATTTTACATTCTTTTCCAACTCAAGCACTTCTATTCTCCGGGCCAAAGATGCCATTTTTGCATTTCCTCAAAGTCAGACTCGATTCTATGAACATTTTGTACAGGGGTAGTCCGTTTCGGTTCTCGGATGGACTCCCATTGTTGAGTCTTTTCAGCGACTTCGATTAGAAAAGCCCAAGCGTCATTGGCACTCTTGTCAATAAATGCACCATTGCACATTGACTCGAGTGTGGTTCGGGTTCTAACATCTAGACCCTCATACAATATTTGCACGAGTCTCCATTTTTCAAAACCATGGTGGGGACATTGGAGTAATAATTCATTGAATCTCTCCAAGTACTTTGCTAGAGTTTCGTCTTCTAATTGCACAAAACCATTTAGACTTTGGCGAATTGCATGATCTTATGGTTTGGGAAAAACTTTTGAAAAACTCTTTTGTGAGGTCATCCTGTGTTCTAATGGACTGTGGTTGTAAGGCATGAAGCCAAGACTTGGCTTTGTCCTTCAGAGAAAAAGGAAACAATCTCAATTTGAGGGACTCATCTGTCATTTGGTTAAAACGCAGAGTCCCACAAATATCCTCAAAGTCTCTCACGTGATGGTAGGGGTTCTCAGCATTGACCCCTCTAAACACGGGTAGCATATTAATGATGCTTGCTTTCAGTTCAAACTGACAAGCATCACGTTTGTGAATGATGCAAGAGGGCTGGCTTGCCCTAGTTGGGTACATGTAGTCCTTGAGACTACGGGGTTGGTTTGGTTCATCACCCATGGTTTCTGATTCGGATGGGCTTTCTGATGGAATTGGGCTTTCTGTTGAAGAACTGGGTATGCTAACGATTTCGTCCGGGCGGATTCTAACTAGTCGGTTTGTTTGGTCTCTAAAAGACACAATCATAGCCTAGCACGCATCTAGCATGTTAACACACCAACAAGTTCAACACACAAAAATAAAACTCAAAAATAACCCACAAAAACAAAACTCAAACCCAAGAGATTGGTTATTGGTATTGTAAGGCCCAAAGAGAGTAGGTTGGTTCCGGCCAAAAGGTGTAGGTTTAGGTTGCTTGCACGGCCGGGGTTGGGTGTGTGGTTATCACCCATTGATTTGGGTTCGATTTGGGTTGTGGGCTTCACTGTGTATAGAGCCCAGATTGGGTGAAATGTACAGACCCAGTTGGTGGATACTGCCCCAGTGAAGTGAGCCTGATAATTCGAGTTGATGTGGGTGAGAGTTTAGTGGAATGCAAGCCCGTAATTTAGGGTTCTTAGTTTAACGGCCCAGGTTTTGTGATGACCAAAGATTGGGTTGAGAAAGATTGCAGGCCGTGTGGTGAGAAAGTTTGCACAGCCACGAGGGGTTGGTTGGTGCAGAGTTGGCAACTCGCGCACGGGCTGTGTGCACAGCCTGGTTTGGTGGTCACAGCTCAGGTTTGTGTCTCAGCACAGCACAGGCAAGGACTATACTCACAACACAGCTCAGGCAAAGAAGAAAAATTTGGTGAATTGTGCACAGGGTACAGGTTGTGCTCACTCAATGGTGCAGCATTGTGCAGGGTTGGTGTATTTTTGAAAATCAACAAGCTAATGCTTAGTCACAAATCTTGCTACTAACACTGGTTCAAGCACAAAAGATCACACCCAAAGCGGGATTGATGCAAAGATCAATTAGATATAAATTTCAGCAGATTTCAAACTCAAAAGTATGCAAATATAGCATGGCAGATGGTTTAGCAGCTCATGTTAGCAAATGCATAGAGGTACATATGAACCAATGAATGATATAGTTAACAAGGTCTTAACCAGGTTGCAACAGATCAGCTAGATAAAGATATGCAAGGTCAACAGATCAGCTAGATAAAGATATGCAAGGTCAACAGATCACAAGATATGCAAGATATGCAAGATATGCAAGGTCTTAACCAGGTTGCAGCAGATCAACAGATCACAGAGTTTTGCACTAATAGCTCAACCAGGTCACAGGGTCACAAGTTTGCTACTCAAGGTCACAAGAAGCTAAGGGTTATGGTTCAAGGCTAACACGCAAGCATACATGCTACTGTGCATTCATTCAAGTAAGCAAAATTAGGATACAATACCTCCGGTATTCACCGGGTTTAGGCAAATCCACCGTTCTGTTTGGCTGCTCCCTTTTGTTCTCCTCCTTGGGTTATATCTCGACTTCTCAAAAGTACGTTAACTCAACACTCAACTTCAGTTCTCAATCTTACACAAGCTAAAGCAATATATGGGATTTGTGCACAATTTGGTGGAAACTAGCTATGGTGATTCACGAAGCACGGTCATAAAGATGTTTATGGTATGATTAGGCTAAGTCACAACTCAATGAGACAATTGGTAATGCAAAGATGCAACTACACAGGAGTTTAACTCAAAATTTTAAGCTAAGTTATACTATAAGAAACAAAAACGAGGGATTCAAAGCTTATATGAACAGATGGATGAAATATACAAAGATAGATGAAATCGGTGAAAAGAAGCAATAAAGAGTAACAAAGACACTTGGGCAGTTCCCAGCAACGGCGCCAAAAACTTGATAGCAAAAGAAATATGCTTTTCCTATGTTCTAATTCTGCAAGTGCACAGAGCCAATGAAGGCAGTGGCAAGTACAGGTCTTTCCACAGGGAACTTGTGTGTGCTATGTGTTCTAAGCTTTCTTTCTTGTTTTCAGTGATAAGTGATAATGTTACAAAGGTTTTGTTTAAAGTCTTACGATGTTGAGGTGAAGTTATGATTATGGTCTAAGTAAAGAAAGGCAAGGTGGAGTGTAAATCAAGGTTTGAGTGGTACTAGGATTATCAATCCACCACCGGCTCAAGTTATGTGTGTCAACTAGTTGG
Source organism: Papaver armeniacum (assembly GCA_023531295.1). NCBI lineage: Eukaryota > Viridiplantae > Streptophyta > Magnoliopsida > Ranunculales > Papaveraceae > Papaver > Papaver armeniacum. The sequence continues at coordinate 110,974 of JAJJWW010005537.1, forward strand.
AAAGTTCTCAATCCTATTGCATATAAAGACAATGTGTCAAGACTATCTCTTAAGCAAGGAGTTTCACCAAAGTAATAATACAATCACGACTAGAGTACCAAACCGAGCACTAATTGTCTAAGTTAAGCACAATTAGTCAAGGGTTTGGCAATTAACTTTTAAGCATGAAATGCAAGCACAATCAAAACAGTTTAATCCTAGCTACAATGAATACATGATATTCAATGTGAAAGCAAAGTATTGAAGTGCAAGGATTGAATTTATCTTAAGAGTTAAGCACTTTAAGAACAATCACAAAGATAGTTGAACAACGAACAAGAGCTAGGGTTTCATGTAAATCCTAGCAAAGCAAATTTAGCTCATAATAAACATGTTAAAACAAGAGATTAAAATTCAAAAGCAAACTGAAACTAAGAACCCTAAATTGAAAACTAAAAATCGATCAATCCTCTTCCCTCCCCAAAATCTCTTTTATAACAAACAAGCACTCAAATAGCAAATACACGAGTACCCAAACTCGATTTGCGCCTTGTCTTCCTCTGAATCGACCATGCGGGGTGGTTTGGTGAAAACCCTAGCTTCAACTTTTCACTAACCTAGCTTCTAAGATACGAGAGAAGCTATGATGGAGAAAAGTCGACGTAGAGGTGGCGGATAAGGAGCTAGAGGAGTTGTTGGTGATTGTGTAGCTAGGAGATGGATGATAGCTCGCATGGGGCGTGGGTGAAGGAGGTGGAGATATGGGTCGGTAGGGTTTCTCCGATGAAGGTATGGGAGAAGAAAGAGAAAGGTGAGGGAGAAATGAGGTTTACTCGAGTGGTATAGGTATAGGTGCTTCGATGTGGAAGCAGGACAGTGAAGGATGATGGGAAGGCCTCAATGAGCGTAGGATGGAGCCGATGGAGATCCGAAGCGGCCGAGGGTGGTAAGCGGTTTTGGCGTGATGCGGTGTTGAGCGGGAGCGTGAACTTCGATGCGTGTGGAAGCGCGAGCGTAGGATGCGAATGAGTGAAATCTCAACGGCTTGGAGTGTACGGGCTCGGATCCGGTTCGCGGGTCGGGTCTAGCTCAAGCCCATGTCTTGTAGATGAGTTGCTACTTGTTGGGTTGCAACTGTTGTGCGCGCGGGCTTTGGCTTTCTGCTCCATAGATGCTCGACTCCAATTCTTCGCTCTTTTGGCTCCTCAGATTCTCCGAGCTTTATTTACTACCTAAAAACACAGAGTTAATTAGTACAAATATTTATTCTTGAAAACAAAGAAAATACAGAATCTGGGATAATATCTGATTTATGAGCACAAAAGATGAGTAAAGTGCCAATAAAAAGGTGTATAAATATGCAATATTTGGCACTCATCACGATTCAACCAGCAGTGTGTAAGCACCCACGCCCGGAATTCCAATAGAAGAAGAATCTTATCCCTAACTCAAACACCTAAGGGAGGAAGCTGGTCCATCAAGGCCCGTGGTCACGCACGTATGGAGGATTGCCAACGATAGGTCGAATCCCTCCGGTAGACTTCCTTTATCTTGTCTTCTTATGCTTGTATATGTCACCATCTTATGCCTACCCCACAATAGTGTAACCATTACGTGCTAGGCGGGGGACTTAATGTTGATGGTGGATTTTCATTTAAGGTTAAAATTGTAAAAGCGTAAAATTATACGCTAACATCTTGTAAAAGATAAAGCCATTAATAAGTGTTGAATACTTCTTCACTTTACTAATTCACCTAGAATGGAGCATGTGACAACAATCCCATTCTCGTGAATTAAATACACGAAATTCATCGAGGTTGGAGCATGTAGCAACAATCCCATATACCCCGTGAATTTATAGCATTATTAATTAATGCGTAAGCGGCCTTGTATTTCCCGTACTCATTATCGGTGCGGCATGACGACCGAGTGTTGCTCTCAACGAGCAACACGAACCTCCAAGCATTATAATGAAAGCATGTACGAAATACCGTCACAGTGCCGTAACTCTCGGTGTGTTATACTAGCCCGATTGAGCATCCGGACTGTCCATATCGATGCTGGAAATGATCTCGATCATCCAACTTCAAGCATGATTGGATGGCCCAGATCAATTCCATAACCCCCCAAGCAGGTATGGAATATTCACTGCCGAACCAACGCGGACCCGCATGGTCGGCCTCCCCAAAAGATTGGCATAGCTTGCCAAAACGTCCAAACCAGAGCGGTATGAACGGAAAAGCCTAAATTAGGGTTTGCGGCACATTATATGTGTCACAAAACAGTCTCAACCATCCATCTTCGCAGGTATAGATGGAGGGTGTAGATGTAGATTCAAAAGGCCCAGAGCATGTCAACACAATCACCATGGGCCCGCCTACATACCTGACCAATCGGTCAGGTACCAACCATGGTTGGTCATCCCACCCGTACGCCCGAATGGAGCATGACGCACGGTCGTGAAACCCAAAATTATGGTTTTATGAGCATCACGAGCGTCCATCTTCTGCGGCACGAATGGAGGGTCCAAGATTAGATTAGCAGTCCGGTCATACCAACATGACCACCGTGGACCCATCTATCCCCTCACCAGTCGGCCAAAGCATACCATGCCCGGTTATCCCAAATCGTCGCCCAAACTAGCGTGATTACACTTCCCAATTGCAAACTAATCTCGACCGTTTCAACTTCGTCGAACGATTTGAGTGGCTTAGATCACGTTTTCATGGGACGATCAGTATAGGCGTGAACACCAGCCTATCACCTACACGCTGAGACCGATCGACCAAGGCAGACCAAGATTGGTCGTCTTGGAACGCGCGCCGAAGTTGGCACGATGCGCGGCTTTTGTTTGCACTCGTTTTACGCATGGCCGATCTCGACCACTCGACTTTGCTTGGGAAGAATTGAGTGGTCCAGGATCACACTTTCGTGAGATAATGGGGTATGGGCGCATACACCTTCATGCCAATCTACACGCATGTACGATCGGCTTTGGCCAAAATCGTATCCCAAGCTTGATTCAACCCCAGTGAAGAGGATGCTTGCGCACCTCTTCTAAAACCATAATTCCATCAACGGTCATGAGATGAGTGTCTCAAAGATCATCTCGTCCGTCCAACTTTACTGGCTTGGTTATACAACCCCGGTCGAGTTAATTGGTCGATTAAAGGCGTCTTGGTGATCACCACCCATCACTTTACCACACCATGATGCAGCACTGCATAGAATACACATGATACTTCACAAGTATCGACCTCCCGAATAACGTGAGTTAATTAATTTAGCATTACATGCTACCTTTGTGGGTCCCACGACCCACACATTTGACATCAATCATGTCACAAATCGGGGATACATACTAGGTATTGGTCTGGCGGTTTTTACGGCGTGCGGCGCACAACGCGCCATCACAAGAGCGTGTCAGAAATCATGGACGGTTAAGTGACGATGGGAGAAGTGGGCAATCCCGGGTCGTGTGACACTAACACATTACTCCACTACTCCATCACTCCACTTTCTCCACTTCCCACGAGATACGAAGGTTAGGCTAAAAGACTTGTATAAATAGGTTCTCCATCCTATTTTTTAAACAAGAACAAGTCCAGGACAACAGAGGCAAGTGTTGATACAATCGTATTCAAACAGCGATAGCTTACACCCTGCAAGCCGGTTCAACTTTTCGATACAAGTCATTCATAGCCAACACCTTCACATTCTCAACACCTTCTTCTCTTCCTCCCTAAGATCAACTCCATCTCCTTCACTTTGTGACCGTAACAAGTCCTGGGAATGGCCATTTCTTGGTTTAGGCGGACTTGCTTGCATTGATCTCTCGAATCTACAAGCACTCACCGCGTAGTGTATTTGTTTAAGGTTTAGACTCATTTCTCATCCACACATCCCAAATTACCAAAACCGATGAAATAGTTTTCACCCATAAACACCGATCAGGCCCTATAGGAGAGTGACGAGTGGTAGCCATTCTAAAATCCTATTCTTCTTCCTCAAGATTCTTTGATCAATGATTGCTGCAGATTCACGCAATCTTGGACACAAGAGATGCCTTCAATTCACCCGAGTATGTCACTCTTGGACAGGTTTGCCTCAATGTCGTGGGAGAAAGAGACTGGCCACCCAACTTCATCACACGAGATCGAAATTTACTTTCAAAGCCGAGGCAGGTAACTCATGGATGCACACCAAATACCAACCTCCACACTCCTAATATATGCAACTAATCCTCTTTCCAGAGGCTACACTCTCTCCCCATTTCTCCTTTCCACGATTTTAGATCAATGCCTGTGAATATGCCTGATTCTTGAATTTTGGGGGAACATGAATAAGCAATCATGTTCTCACACTGGAAAGAATTTAAAATTACTTACTGTGATGGCAGGCGCACTCTGCATGGGAAGCACACACCTAACAGCATATCCAATCGAGCGAGATGGTCGCGATTTCTTGCTGCAAAGCATTTCGCGCCCAACAAACGCTCTTCAGATTTAGGAAGAATTCTTCAAATGAATAACGTAGCATCCCACCACTTCGCCAAAAGATTCGGGACCCGGGTTACTGGATTGCCGCGACCTAACGCCACCGGACCCATACTGGTGGAGTTAAACACCATATACCATATACTGCTAACGTTAGAGAACTGGCTTTCAATGCTTCAACTTAATGGCTGCAAAACGCTCGAAGCAATAATCAAGATTTTATCGCCGGTAGCGCGTTTGTTGTTCAAGTGAAGATTCACGGAAAGTTTAGGAGCAGTTTCACTTAATACAATATAACACTGTGTCCTCTCTCGTGAGGTAGTAAGTGAGGAGAGAAAAGGAAAAAGTCTAAAGGATTTGAACAACAAACCAAGCGATACTGCAATAATAAGACTTTGCCTTAAAGGAGCAGTATAAAACTCCCCGCATGTTACTTCAAAGACACGTTTTCCTTTTCCTAAGGAATTGAAGTGATAGAGCCTTTTCAAGCGTGATTCCAGATACGCTGTAAAGCTGCCTCTAATGTATGTCCTCCTGCAACCCAAGAAGAAACAAGATCTCAGATATTGTTGCTACCATAGGTTCACCATCATCCAACCAAAGATTGGGTAATAAAGGAAATAGAGTATTCAGGAAAAGGTAGAGATTGTAATCTAAATTAAACGAGGCAACATAGAGACCCTTTACCTATCAGAACTCCGTGGATGATTTCCGGATTTCGCTGGGCACTGGTAACGGCGATGGAGCATATGTGAAATCTTGTATCAAAGATGTTATGAAGATATATTTGATGGTCTTCAACCATATGTTTGTGGAGGGCGCTGATTCAGAAGAATTGAGAACTGGCTTTTCCCCGGAAAGAGGCTGATACGGAAATCGGGACTCAATCATTACTGCTTGAGAAAACGCTGAATTCGGGAGAATGTGTTGATTGATACGTGGCTTAACTAGTATCATTATCACAAGACTTGAGAAAGCAGTAAAGATTTTCAAAGGTAATACCATGTTCTGAATCTGGGATAAAGATCTAATGAGAAATAGAGAGATGAAAGATAATACACTTAGTCAAATTGTGAGGCCTAATGTGGTTTGAAATGTATGGCTGTATCATCCTAACTACTATGCATGATCCAGGGCGCTGATGCAGACAACAGCTTACACTGAAGTTCCATTTCTACCGGGTCTCGTACTCAAAGAATCTCCAACACGCCTTCTGACTTTCCGATGATTGTTTGCCGCTGCACTGAAGAACATGCCGATGTGACATAACTTCTCCGGGGAGAGCCCGGCATAAGGCTTCAGTCCCAATGTCAAGTAAGTCTCACACACAACTTCTGCAACTACCGCCATCATTCTCGATAAGTCCTGGGACTGGCTCCAACTGGGTCAAACGAACTCATGGTGATGTGAATGGGAGGCCGCTTTTCAAGCTGCTTATCAGGAGCTGGAAGCTGCTTGGCTGTGATTGATGAGGCCAAGGTCCATGACCCTGCACATCAAAACCTACTTGGGAATTGACACCCAGTGACGGGCACACACACATGCCTGAAGGTTGGATGACGGTGAAGATGATCACCCAATTTATCTCCACAACAAAGAGAAGATGAACTGACTGCAGGCAGACAAGATCTGTAAAGGGCTTCACCAACCACTACCATAAACCAGAAAGGCACCCACCACACCATGGCTCAACCCACCAACCAAGATAATGCCATCATCAAAGATCCACCTAAATTTGATACCGTGCTATCACATTCCGAAAGATCCTCCGCTCATCTTTTAAAAACGCTGCCATTTTTCCACTATTCTTTTACGCCTATGTCATATCAGAATTTCTCCGCAAATGATTGCACACTTGGCATTCACAAAGCAGGTTCCACTTTCACCCTAACGACTGGGACATTTCATCCGAGAACCTCTACCCTAGAGTCATGCCAAATAAACACACGAAGGAAAGGAAATCCTAAACAAGCATCTCATAAAAGAAGAAAATAGAACGTGCACAAAAGGAAATTTATTTGTTTATCTACTCCCAAGAAAGCTGAAGATTCCTGCATCAGAAACACAGCTAAGTACTTGTAACAGTAAAAAAACTTATTCAAACACCAATGGAAGAAAACCCTGAACTCCTTGTGTGGCCACCACCGAGGCAGATAATGAGCAGACAACAGGCTTCTGGTGTGGAAGCAAAGGCAAGTTTTTTTAGCCACAGAGATTTACATCGCCGCACCCACCGTCGTGCCTGTCATTACGCCACCTGCTTGGATGCTTCCTCCTTCAATCTACTCCTGAACTTATTTGAGAGTCTCAGCAGCGCACTCCATCCCCAACATCATCACGGAGCATTAAAGAAATGACTGGGCCATTAGGAGTCAATGTAATTAGCAGATGTTCAGTTCTCTTGCTGAGTCAAGAATTAACACACGCCATTCGATTCTGCACTAAGACTCTTGCTTATTCGAGGTCATCATGTGCCGTTAACTCTTCAAGCCTTTCTTCAACTCGCTGCAACCTCTCCCTCGCGCTTATTAGTGTCTCATAGCTGCTTTCTCGCTCACCGCTTCCTCCATGTCATCTGCAATTACATGACACGCCTTCTGCAATAATATGCAGAGACATCTCGTAGCTTGGCGTCAGCATTTCTCAAGCGGGCTTTTAAGATCATCTCAGCTACTTATATCTTCGCGATCGCTTGCCACAATCAAATTTTTCTGGAAGCAACAGAATGATCACAACGCGCCTATAAATCGTAAGTAGGAGAGGTTATGAGCACAAAAAAAAAATCAAAAAAACCAAATCAATCGATTTCAAATAACTGTAAGATCAAAGATAACACTGATATAGAATAAACTACTACGTGATATTTACTTATAATCTCATGTGTTTGGCTGCACTCCTGTAAGAAACAAGCCTTTACTTTGCCACCATGAAGGCCTAGAATTGGGAGCACACCGACGAGGCTGCATTTAGAGCACCCAGGTGCTTTGTGCGATGGCTAAAGGCACCAAGAAGGGCCAGGCCAATATGGCATAAGAGGGAACCAGGTTGATCACCAGACTGTTCCGCTTTCGCATCCTGACCAAAACGCACAACTGGGCCTGCAAAACGCTCACTATCCTAAATACATGTACTACTTATGCCCATATTCTGGGTGATATATGTAAAATATTCATGCCTACTTAATAATAGTGTAACTACTTATATGCTAGGCAGGACTTAATGCTGATGGTACACATGGTTAATAAATTTAGAAATCAAAATCAAAATACATCTTGTAAAAAGATAAGGCTAGCTGTGTATATGAGTACTTATCAGAATTCTAAATGCAGACTATGCTGCAAAGAATAACTGATTCTTGAATATATAAATTTAAAGAGCACAAGAATAACCATCCTTAATTTATATCACTTAGAGTCTGCAAGATTTCACATCATGGTGGTATGACGAATTGTCACATCTACATAGCAACACGAACCTAAGCACTAGATAATAAACCATATGTAAAGACCAGATAGCTTCATTTTCGGCAGACAGTCATTGGACAAACCAGTGTGATGACATTTGATTTGGAAAGATCCGATCGATATTATGATCTCATCGCAAATGGTCCAACCTATGGTTATTGATTGAATATCTCGATTAATCATCACCTCTCAAGGTATGGAATACCCACTACTACCCTGCAGATGGTCGATTGTCGTAGCTACACATGAAACTGTTTGTACGAAGCATTATGGATTGGGCACCAGAATTAGGCTCTAAAGTGACAAATGCAAATGCCCTCACCCATCCATCTTCGCAGCAGGATGGAGGTGGACAGTAGACTCAAAGGGCCTGAGGAGGTCAGGTCATCTGGCTCGCCAGCATGACTTGACTAATTTATTGAAACTAACTTATACATAATGTGGATAAAATTGTCACCCAAACAAGAGAGCACAGGCTGAGGCTAATTAGGTTTGGCTTATCACACATCACTTTCTCTGCACAATGGAGGCTGCAGATGATGCCATGGCTGGTTACGCTTCAGCACACCATCGGCCTCCATCACTTTTCTTATGTTTCACACAGACATTATGTCTGGAAGACCAAATATGTCAACTAGGCAGCTAATGCCTTCCCAAACCACAACTGATCTCTACCATTAATCAGCCATTTATCGGATGGGTTCTTGATCACGCTGTTGATAACTGTGCATGTGTAACACCACCACCACCCACACGCATGATTCGACTAAGACTGTCCAAGATGTCATTGAAATCGTACCTTGAATCAGGATGCTCACACAGCCAATCTCTTTAAGCAGAAATGATTTCACAGAAATCGATCTCAACCACCCAACTTTACCTAACAACTGAGTAACAGATCACGCCATGATGCAGGTGACGCCACGTGCGCGTTGGTTCACATACATACCCACGGTCCTCTCCAAATCCTTTCCATGCTTGGTTTCGACTAAGCTTCAGATTAAGGCTTAGCATCTTCTCAAAACCATATTCATTATCATCGCATTGAGGTCTCAAAGACTATTCATCCTTTATCTAACTTACCAAATTTTGAAGCGGTAGCACCTGGCTGTAGAGCATCACAGAGGCCATACGACTTCACTTTACTTACACTGTAATGCAGATTTGATAAATATATACGATACTTCATATATTTACTTCTTAATAACATTAAATATCTTAAAATTCAGATTACATGCTA
>JAJJWW010005538.1:0-71049 GCA_023531295.1 Papaver armeniacum
GGTGTGCTCCCCAGTAAAGCTTGAGCGTGAAATGACAATTACGCCTTTTTGACTCAATTTGAATGATTTCCGCTTCTTTTCCTCCGTGCGACTCCAGAGTACCTAAACACTCAAAAGCAAACATAAGATACATAATTTACAAGAAAAATCGCAAAGAAAGCATAAATACTAGATATAAAATTAGGTGTTTTACGACACTATCAGATTCCCCCATGCTAGTCCTCGAGCAAATCAAACAAAACAAATTCTTAAACAAACATACAACTCCGTGTCGTCGAGGCTACGGTCACTTTTAGCATAAATTACAAGCCTTTAAAGGTGTCCCTAGTGGACGAGTTATAGTCTCGTGAGGGTTTACTAGAGATATACCCACAAAACCTATTTTTCCAACTTACTAGTTCTCCGTAATAATAGCATCCAACGCGCTAAGAAGACATAGAAATTCTGCACACTAGTAATAAGAAGTGAGACACATAAATGAACACAATCTCATCCTTAAAAGTTGAGAGAGAAATAACCATCCCTTCTCGAAAGAAATTCGGGTTCGGAGTGATCGAAAGTCTCGACTCTGCCTCACAAGAAAGGGTTTTATGATATTGATCTCAATAATAAATAGCTTTTTATGGGTCACACATGTGTCCAGGTAGGAATGAAGAGAGAATCTTGCGACACGTTGAATGGTAAGAAGGTAAAAACCCTCCGAAGTATTTTGAAAACCTACATCTTTTATTCATTTTGAAAACCCATTTTTCTGACGATCTCTAAGAAAGGAATCAACCATTTAACGAAGGTGGGAATATGCTTACTTACCTCGTTATCCGTTCGACGTGCAGCTAGCACCACTCTCACATCATCGATAGAAACGTCTTCGGTCTTCAATCGGTGTCTTCATCTTCGTCTTCGGTCTTCAACTCTTGATGATAACTCTTGAACTTCGTAGAATCTTGACAATGTAACTCTTTCCCTCAAATTCCTTGTTGCGTGAAACTTCATTATAGATACTTCTTCTTTCCATTGGCTTTATTGAAAGAACAAAACGAAAAACGAACTATACAATCTCAAAATATATTTTGAACATAAAAAATAAAACAAATACAAAATAAAAACGAAATAAAACAATAAAACTAGTAATGAACCTAAAGAAATGTTCTCTTGTTTGTTTTTTTTTTTCTATATATTTTTTTCATATATTTTTTTAATTTTTTTAATTTTTTTTTTTTGAGACAAGAGAAAGAAAAATACAAATAAAATTTAAAAAATGTAAGTACAAGGCCATGATGTAAGTATTTTACCGCTTGATTCTTCACAACTTATATGTCTTGATATCATAAACTTCTCGAACTCTCATCCTTGATAATTTTCACTCTTGTACAATAGTCTTCAACTTGTAAAAATTCTACTCCTTGTTTTGTTGCTTTACTTGAATCTGAAATCTGCTCATTTCTGTACCGTTGCTTGTAAACCTTGAACGTGTTCAACTTTCCTTCAAATTTGTGATGCTCCTCTTGTTGATGATGATGGTGTTTCTATGGACCTGTTGGTGTAGAGAGAGATAAAGTGGATGGTGCTAACTGCGAACAAGATTACAAGTGGTATGTAAGTTAGCAATTCGATGTCACCATCATGGTTGATAAAAATAGCACTCAAGAGATCAAAATAGTGCTTCTATGGTGGGAGGTTGGGCAGCTCACCATTCTGCCGGAATTTACGTACGGTGACACACACTCTAAAAGCACAAATTTAGACAGTACAAAGAATTGAAGGTTGGTGCCTCACATTATGTAACATGGGTAGTCTCCACTATAGGGGATCACTGCTCTAATACCGAATTCAGTCTGCACCTTATTTGCCACTGGCATGGTTAAATCCAACTTTAACTCTCATACAAGTAAGAAACCCGATCATGTTCTCTGTCATCTCTAAGTTCAGTCACTATTATGAGAATCTCGATGTAATCTTAGCGACATGTATACTATGTGACTCTAAACTAACCACAAGTTTGAGTATTCTTATTCACTATTTTACACAAAAGTTGAAAATTTTCAAAAATTACAACGCAAATGCTTAACCACTCCCCCACACTTAAACTTTACATTGTCCTCAATGTAAATTGAATCGTCCAAAGTAAGTCAAGGTGGGAAATTCTAACAAAAAATCAGAAAAAATAAAAACAAGACAAGAAAAACTAAAAGCAAAACAAGAAATAAATACAAGACAAGAAATACTCATCCAATGGGTTGCCTCCCATTTAGCGCTTGGTTTAAAGTCGTCAGCCCGACTATCTCCTTGCATTCTATGACTCCTCCAGAGGGAGCACATCCACAAAGTTAACTCCTTCCACCACTTCGGAAGTGAAATTCTCATAATATGGTTTCAACCAGTGCCCATTAACTTTAAGTTCTTTCCCTGTAGCTATGCTACGAATTTCCACTGCACCATGAGAAAACACATTAGTAACAATAAAAGGTTCGATCCATCGTGACCTTAATTTACCCGGAAATAATTGTAAGCGAGAATTAAACAAAAGCACTTTTTGCCCAATTCAAAATTGTTTTCTAGAAATCATGTTATCATGAAATGCCTTCGTCTTTTCCTTATAAATGCGTGAGCTTTCAAATGCATCATTGCGAAGCTCCTCTAGCTCTTGGAGTTGTAACTTCCTTTGCTTTCCAGCCCCATCCATCTCCATGTTGCATTGTTTAATAGCCCAAAACGCCTTATGCTCAATTTCAACGGGTAAATGACAAGGTTTACCATACACAAGCCTAAAGGGAGACATCCCGATAGGTGTCTTGTATGCGGTTCTATAAGCCCACAAAGCATCATTAAGACGCATGCTCCAATCCTTCCTTGTTGGGTTCACCGTCTTTTCTAGTATAGAATTCACCTCCCGGTTAGACACCTCGGCTTGTCCATTTGTTTGGGGATGATAAGGTGTTGCAATCTTGTGCGACACATTGTACTTCGTCAACAAGCTTTGTAAAATCCTGTTTTTGAAGTGAGAACCCCCATCGCTAATTATGGCTCTTGGAATTCCAAATCTTGCAAAAATATTAGCTTGCACAAAATCTGAAACCACTTTAGAATCATTAGTTGGGGTGGCTTTAGCTTCCACCCATTTCAATACATAATCAACCGCAAGTAAGATATAAAAATTCCCATGGGAGTTGACAAAAGGCCCCATAAAATCAATACCCCATACATCAAAAACTTCAATAAATTGAATAAAAGTTTGTGGCATTTGATTTCGGGCACCTAGATTGCCGGTTATTTGGCACCTATCACAAGTTGTACAAAATATATGTGCATCCTTAAACAAAGTTGGCCAATAAAAACCACTTTCAAGTACCTTGTGAGCGGTTCTCTTACTCCCAAAACGTCCTCCGCAAGCATAGGAGTGACAAAAAGACAAGATAGAATTAAATTCAGTTTCGGGAACACACCTTCTTATTACTTGGTTACTACCATGTTTCCACAAGTATGGATCATCCCATATGTATTGGTTCCCCAACTTCTTAAGTTTGTCCCTCTCAGCACGAGACAAGTTCTTTGGGATTTGTTTAGAAACTAAGTAATTCACAATATCGGCATACCATAGTTCTCCAAAGGCAATTGAGAATAGTTGCTCATCCGGGAAACTTTCACGCAATGGGATAGTCTCCTTGTCCACAGCAAGACGGCTCAAGTGATCCGCAACGGTGTTCTCAATTCCTTTCTTGTCCTTGATTTCAATATCAAACTCTTGCAAGAGTAAAGTCCACCGTATGAGCCTCGGTTTCGCCTCTTTCTTTGTAAGCAAGTACTTAAGCGCTGCATGATCAGAAAAGACAACAACTTTCGTACCAATTAGATAAGAGCGAAACTTTTCTAAAGCAAAAACAATGGCTAATAACTCTTTTTCAGTGGTTGTGTAGTTTTGTTGGGCCTCATTTAACGTTCTAGAAGCATAATAAATAGCATGAGGAAGCTTCCCCACACGTTTCCCAAGCACCGCACCAACCGCATAGTCACTTGCATCACACATGAGCTCAAAAGGCTTGCTCCAATACGGTGGTTTAATGATAGGGGTTGAAATCAAAAGTTCTTTCAAACGATTGAATGCCGCCATACATTTTTCATCAAAGTTAAAAACCACATCCTTTTGTAATAAATTACAAAGTGGTGATGCTATCTTGGAAAAGTCCTTGATGAATCTACGATAGAAACCTGCATGACCAAGAAAATAGCGTATCTCCCTCACCGTAGTGGGAGGGGTTAGAGCACGAATAAGGTCTATCTTAGATTTATCGACTTCCAAGACTTTAGAAGATATTATATGGCCTAAAACTATGCCATGAGTTACCATGAAATGGCACTTCTCCCAATTCAGCACAAGATTTGTTTCAACACATCGTTCAAGGATTAGAGACAAATTGTTCAAGCAAAGGTCAAATGAATCACCAAAGACACTAAAGTCGTCCATGAACACTTCGATTATGTTTTCAACATATTCCGAAAAGATACTTACTATACACCTTTGAAAGGTAGCTGGAGCATTGCATAAGCCATAAAGGCATCCTTCTATAAGCAAAAGTACCGAAAGGACAAGTGAAAGTGGTTTCTCTTGATCCTCCGGCGCTATCACAATCCGATTATAACCTGAATAGCCATCAAGAAAGCAATAATAAGAGTGTCCAGCTAAACGTTCAAGCATTTGATCAATAAAAGGCAATGGAAAATGATCTTTCCTAGTGGTGGCATTCAATTTTCTATAATCAATACAAACCCTCCAACCGGTTTGCACCGAGTTGGGACAAGTTCATTCTTATCATTCTCCACCACCGTCACACCTGATTTCTTTGGTACTACTTGTACCGGGATTACCCACTTGCTATCGGATATGGGGTAGATAACACCCACTTCCAAAAGCTTGAGTATCTCTTTTTTCACAACTTCCATCATGGGAGGGTTCAAACGACGTTGCGCTTCCCTTGTAGGCTTTGCATCATCCTCCAAACGAATCTTGTGCATACAAACGGCAGGGCTTATTCCCTTGATATCGGCGATTGTCCATCATATGGTTGTCTTGTACTTCCTTAGCACCCTTAGAAGTTTTTGCTCCTGTAAATCATTAAGCTCATTAGAAACAATCATAGGTAACTCTTCATTATCACCCAAGTACAAGTACTTTAGGTGGTCGGGAAGAGGTTTCAATTCTAAAACTGGAGATTTAACAATTGAAGGTACAAGCTTTTCATCACTGCATGGTAAAGAAATAAAAGAGATATTATGAGTTTCCGGGCATCTTTGTAGTGAATTAAGATCACCAAGGGCTTCCTTGACTTCATTACCACACTCTACACCATTATCCATGGATGTAGTTAACACAGTTTCCAAAACATCATCACCATTTAATTCAAACATTTGTTGTGCCAATGTATCCATAACATCAATGGAGAAACAAGAGTGGACATCACTAGGATATCTCATCGTCTCGAAAATGTTGAAACGTATTGTTTCTCCATCAAACTCCATGGTTAGCGTTCCCTTGTCCACATCAATTATGGTTTTTGCCGTTTTCATGAAGGGACGCCAAAGTAGCAATGGAAGAGACGAGTCCGGTGAACCTTCATTCATCTCTAACACACAAAAGTCAGCTGGAAATACAAGTTGATTAACCTGCACAAGAACATCCTCAACAATACCCATTGGGTAGCCATTAGAGCGATCGGCTAATTGCAATACAATTTCAGCCTTTTTGAGAGGACCAAGATCAAGTAAATTATACATTGACGCATGCATAACATTAACGGATGCACCTAAATCCAACATATCTTTGTTAAACGTTGTGTTACCAATTGTGACGGGAATGTCAAAACTACCGGGATCCTTGCACTTAAGTGGGAGTTTGTGTTGTAAGATTGCTAAAGCATTCTCCCCCACACTAAGCACTTCATTACCTTTGAGCCTTTGTTTGTTGGTACATAAGTCCTTCAACACCTTTGCATACTTTGGTACTTGCTTAATAGCATCAATGAGTGGTATGTTCACATGGATCTTCTTTAGAACGTCTAAAATCTCCTTTTCTAGTTCCGCCTTCTTAAAACTTGCAAATCTGCGAGGAAAAGGTAAAGGAGGAACATAAGTAGAAACCGAAGTTTTAGAGTTAGGAATAGGTACCTCAGAAGTTTGGGGAGAATCCTCATTATTCTCCTCTAAACAGGTTCCTTTGGTGTTTCCACCTTGCCCGAATCAGTAACTTCGGGTTGCAAAAGTTGTGTACCACTTCTCAACGTAATAGCATTGACACCCTCTTTTGGGTTAATACGTTGAGAAGGGAGTTTCCCACTATTTTGTGCCTTCAATTGGTTCAACTCAATAGCCATGGAGCCCATTTGTGTTTGCAACTCCTTGATAGCACTCTTAGTTTCCTGTTGACTTTCTTTAAACATGGTAGAAATGCCTTGCATCATTGTTTGAAGCCTTTGAATCAATATCGGAACCTTGATTTTGCATTGATTGTTGTGCTTGTGGTTGCTGAAATTGTTGTCTCGGCTGGAATTGTTGTTGTTGAGGTTGAAATCCACTTGAAGAGTTGAAGGTAGGTTGTTGAACCGCTCCTTGCTTGTTGGCATAACTAAAATTGGGGTGATCTCTCCATCCCTGATTGTAAGTGTTAGAGTAGGGATCATACCGTGTTTGTTGATTTGGAAAGACCGCATTAGCTTGCTCATCTTCATAACATCGAGTAGAACTTGGTATAATCGCGGCTGCAACTTGTTGCATCATTGCCGACATGTTACCCATTTGTTGACGAAGTTCCTCAACCTCGCTCACTTCATTCACTCTTCTTAGAAGCACATCCGAACCACGACTCAAAAATTGTTGGGAGTTCGCTGCCATGTTTTCAATTAACTCTCTAGCTTGTGCCACCGTTTTGCTAACTAGTGCACCACCACCCGCAGCGTCAATAAGATTCCTATCACTTGATTGGAGTCCTTCATAGAAATATTGGATGATCATAGCGTCACTGAATTGGTGGTGAGGGCAGCTTGCCACCAATCTCTTGTATCGTTCCCAACATTCATATAGGGATTCTCCCACATTTTGCTTCATCCCACAAATATCCTTGCGAATTTGAGTAGCCTTTGATGCAGGAAAATATCTCTAAAAAGAGTTTCTTCAACCCATTCCATGTCGTGACACTTCCGGGAGGTAAATAGTATAACTAATCCTTAGCACTATCCATCAAAGAGAAACAGGAAACTTTTAACATTGCACCATCCGCCTCAACATCCGCTGGAAGCATAGCCGTGACAATGGTGTGGAAGTCCATAAGATGTTTGTTTGGGTCTTCATTCACCATGCCATGGAACTTTGGTAATTCTCTAAGCAACCCCGGCTTGATCTCAAAAGTAGAGTTCGTTTGAATACACCCCTGTTGTGTATCAAGCCTATGATAAGCCAAGTCCTTGAGTGAACGATTTGCATCACCCATTGTTTCTTCTTCTTCAACTTGTGGTTCTTCTACGAATGGAACCTCTTGTTCTCCTTCTATTTGTAACTCTTTTTCCACTTCTAACTCGTGATTTTCTATTGTGTCTTGACTTGGTTGGAGTATTGTGCCTCTTCGAGTAGCTATCCCGCACCTTGGGTAGTTCCAATCTTTAGAAGCCAGGGATTAGGTACCTGAAAACAATTCTCCCAAACAAGTGAGAAACAAGACAAGAACCTAAAAGCAAAGATAAAAGCAGAAATTATAAAAAGAAACTAAAAACTTAATAACAAGCCGTATGCCTCCCCGGCAGCGGCGCCAAAATTTGATCGGTTGTCAATCCGTCAAAAATAATTTCACTTTCTTACTCACTAAATTTAAATGAAGTACAAGGTAAGGAAGAGTTCGTTTCCACAGAGAGGCAATTGTTGTTATGCAATTTTCAGTTTCTAATGTAACCAAGGGGGGATGTTTGTTGTTTTAGCGAAATACTAAAGCAAAAATAAAATAAAGCAAATCAAATAATTGGAATAATCAATAAGGAGAAGATATTGGTCACGGGATAGTATCATTCACAAACATGTATTTTCATCAATGATTAGAATTGGTATTTTAATCTCTCATCTACTAATAGTCCTAGGATACCTTGATTGCAAGTACATCCCGCTAATTCCCTATTTTCATCACAACCACATTAAAAGATGCATATGTGAATTCTTCCTAGAAAGCAACCTAAAGTGTAAAAGCACAATTAAATTTAACTCCCTAAAAGCTATAAGTTCTATGGAATAAGACTAATCAATGCAAACGAATGTGTAAAAGCACTAATCGTTTTAACAAAAGTTATGATTCACTTGTGACTAGTAGGATATATCACTACAAGCACTACCCACAATTATGCTACTTAGAATCAGGGATAAACAACTTTTTCGTATTGAAAACCCTAATATAGCTCTAGAGATGAATGTAAATCGGATTGATTCTGGACTCAACCAAACAAACTATCAAATCATATAACACTATTAATTGTGAATCACAAACAATAAAATATTGAGACAAAACTAATTCATTGAATCATCTATATTATAAGGGACAATGGTATTTTTCCATATGGACGGCATCTACATTTCGGATATATAAAGGACAGTCCAGATTCAACCATCTTGATATTTACATTTTGGGTCATAAACGACGGTCCAGATGAATCTACATTTTAACCACATAAAGAACGCTCCAAAACGAGCGTTTCTTCTCTCATTCACATCTGAATGAAGAAACGCATCGAACTAAGTCAATGTCACAGCCGTTTCTTAATCTTTGGCAATAAATGGAATTGAATTACCTTTATAACACACACTTATCAATTGAATTGTAGTTATAAATCATACTTGAGCGAATTATCTCAGGTATCATCACCCATGACCTAATTTCTTTTGCCCAGTTTTTGTTTTACTCATTTGGATTATAATTTTTGTACATAATGATTTTCTTTTCTTATGAATCATACAAATATGAACAAATCATATACAACTCCTGGATCATCTTTAAGATAAAATCTCTATAATTTCTTCTTCTTCTTTTTTTTCTGCAGGTTATCAGTCACAACGATGGATTAACTCAAGCAAGGTAAGATCTTCATCTCTCATGATGGTATTTTTCCATATGGACGGCATCTACATTTCGGATATATAAAGGACAGTCCAGATTCAACCATCTTGATATTTACATTTTGGGGCATAAACGACGGTCCAGATGAATCTACATTTTAACCACATAAAGAACGCTCCAAAACGAGCGTTTCTTCTCTCATTCACATCTGAATGAAGAAACGCATCGAACTAAGTCAATGTCACAGCCGTTTCTTAATCTTTGGCAATAAATGGAATTGAATTACCTTTATAACACACACTTATCAATTGAATCGTAGTTATAAATCATACTTGAGCGAATTTTCTCAGGTATCATCACCCATGACCTAATTTCTTTTGCCCAGTTTTTGTTTTACTCATTTGGATTATAATTTTTGTACATAATGATTTTCTTTTCTTATGAATCATACAAATATGAACAAATCATATACAACTCCTGGATCATCTTTAAGATAAAATCTCTATAATTTCTTCTTCTTCTTTTTTTCTGCAGGTTATCAGTCACAACGATGGATTAACTCAAGCAAGGTAATATCTTCATCTCTCATGATGGTATTTTTCCATATGGACGGCATCTACATTTCGGATATATAAAGGATCAGATTCAACCATCTTGATATTTACATTTTGGGGCATAAACGACGGTCCGAGATGAATCTACATTTTAACCACATAAAGAACGCTCCAAAACGAGCGTTTCTTCTCTCATTCACATCTGAATGAAGAAACGCATCGAACTAAGTCAATGTCACAGCCGTTTCTTAATCTTTGGCAATAAATGGAATTGAATTACCTTTATAACACACACTTATCAATTGAATCGTAGTTATAAATCATACTTGAGCGAATTATCTCAGGTATCATCACCCATGACCTAATTTCTTTTGCCCAGTTTTTGTTTTACTCATTTGGATTATAATTTTTGTACATAATGATTTTCTTTTCTTATGAATCATACAAATATGAACAAATCATATACAACTCCTGGATCATCTTTAAGATAAAATCTCTATAATTTCTTCTTCTTCTTTTTTTCTGCAGGTTATCAGTCACAACGATGGATTAACTCAAGCAAGGTAAGATCTTCATCTCTCATGGTTTCAGTTAATAAGTAGTAGCATGTTTCTGCAAAAACGATCACGCTATTGTTCTGTAAAGTTTTTTTCTCTTTTAGATTTGTATGTATTGAAGGTAACTTTTTTTTAATGTTTGTATTGCAGTATGTGTGTGAGGTTACATTTTTCAGTATGTAGTTCAAAGAAAATGCATTGTGAGATATCTTATGTGAGAGATTTTACTAAATTATCTATATTGTGAGAATCATTGATATAATTGCAGATTCGACGAAGTTTTATTCACAATAGAGGTACAGAGCAGGAAAAGGAACAATTGTGCTAACCATGGTAATCACCAGACACTTTGTTTCATTCACTTCTATGTTCTGCCAATTATAATATGATACCTGTATTTCCTACGTATATGATTTAGTGTTTAATTGATTGAGAAATTGTTGCTGAATTTTTTTCGAAAAAGATTCGAATTTTAATTTGTTGTTCGTCATCACTGGATTTATGCAAGTTGATTTATTTGGGGTTTTCCCATCTTATTGTATTTCATTTAGAGTATATGTGTTGATGTTTTAATCGGCTTTCAGGATGTCTGAATCATGTTAGGTTATGGTACAACATATACTCTCCCATCTAAGGTGTTTTCCTGGTATTGATTGCATATTTATACCATACTTTGTGAACTTATGTATGTTTATCATTTTTTTGATTTAGGTGGAGGCACTATCTTGGTTGCAATGTATATCGTATGACCCTTACCAAAGTAGTGGAAGATGAATGTTTTCTTGGTTAACTTTGTTACTAGATTTACTTGATTTAGGTGGAGGCAGTTTGGAAGGAAGAGTATACCTGTCAAATGGCAACATAGTTTCATATTAATATATAAGGTTCCCCTCTTCTTTTAGTTTATATTCATAAAGACAAAGTGTATATATATTATGGTTTTGAATGTGTTAAAGTGTTGTAGGTAGTTCATATTGTGATTTGGAACTGTTTCATCAACCTGCATTAACTTATCTATATGTACTTGATGGATGCAAATTTGATAGCATTTGGAGTACTATTCGTGGTGGATCTAAGTGAGATGAACCCAGCAAGGTGGATAATTCTGCCCATCTTTTTAAGCTAAAAATTCAAGTATGATGTTTTAGATTGTTCTATAATTGACTCGGTTCCTAACTCAACTTCAGACTACTTTATGAGGAATGGAAGTGAAACTCACAGTAAAGAGGGGTGGGGTGATGGAGGTGTCTAGCATCTACTAAATCGATGATCAAAATTAAGCATTTAAGGGCTAAGTAAGTTGCATATACTTGGTACTTCATCCATATCTGTTCGCACTGCACTTCTGATCGTATCTCAAATTCTTTTGGTTGTACTTTTTTGTAGCACCGCCACCATTTTTATTATCTTCAATAATTATAAAATTTAACCACATCAACCTTTAGTCATTGCCTAACTCATCTAATTTAAGTACCGCATCCATAGGTGCTTGCAGTTGCACGGTGACTACTTTAAGCACACCGAGCGTGTCAAACTCAAGTCTGAAAGTTGTGTGTTTGATTCATATAGGTCCACTCCCGCAATTCTTTATATTTGTGACCAATTCCTAACCTTCATTTATAGTATATAATGGCGCTAATAGGTTCGTTTCTTAGGTAGAACTGCTTTAAAAACTACCGAACCTATTAATCACCGTGATACCTATTGAATTGTTAACTACCAAAACAAGAACATTTTATACCTTTTTGATGGTTATAGTGATTTTTAAGTTGAAGACACCAAAAATTCTTAACAGGAGAATGATTTTCTTTCAAAGAACGGCACTGTATAGTTACGTATTTTTTAGAAAGCTTTTGTTATGTGATAACCATGATTATTTGGTAAACGCTAATTTGGGTTCACTTTGAGATCTTCAATAAATATCCTGACATACTCTTCGTATGTTTTTTTTTTTCCGGTCTGCAACTTAAACTTCATTCTTATAAAAAAAATCATTCAATTAGGAATAATGCGAAGATATGTGTTTAAAGTCCAATAGTAATATCATATGCTTTGCATACTTCGGTTCGCAGTGCATCTTAAAAATGAGCTATTATTTTCCCTGTGAATACTCGAGCATAAAAATAGTACCTTCATGTTGATAATATGATGAGAATATCCTCTTACTGACCTTCCTTGATGCAATCCATCCATGGGATTTATTTACATATCTGCAGTTTTTGGAATTTTATATTTATTAGTTTACCAGGTAACAACTTTAAACCGTTCACGGTTTGCAGGACGCGTATTAATGAATTAATATCTCCGGCATGACCGGTATTGCAAAGACATGTCCTGCACTGTTCTGCCTTACAAACATTAGCAGAAAGGGGAGAAAATAATGGAGTGCTTTGTAGTATACATTTTTAATGCATTTGGTATAGCATCCAAATAAAAAATGTTTGTGAACGCAGAAAGGGCCATCATACAAGGTGAATTGCCCATGGAAAATAAAAAATGATATGTTATAATGACATAAAAACTCAAGTCACTCCTCACTATATTTCTGAATTTCTTGGTAGATAAGCCAATTAACAGTGGCTTCAGACCTTTGAAGGTATAGAATGGAAGAAAGTTACAAGATTGTTTCATTCAATGTATTCTCGATACGCAGATCGTATTGGCCTAAACCTTCATGATGCTCAATTGCTCATAAACTTGAATCCAATACCAATATCTTTCATTTTTTAGCAGAATTTTGCAAGCACAGATTTCCCAAGCGATAAATTTGATATACGGCTGGTGTCCTTATTTTAGCTGTAGGTAGGCCAAGGAAAACCACGTTTTTATTAGCTAAATAAATCCCTTGCAAAATCTAATTAATCCCGTATGAGATAGTGACTCCATTTAACTTACATATTAATGGAGACAAGTCGAAATACAACCAACACAACCATTTATGTTCTATGTTCTAGCAGGCTGAGATCCAAATGGAAAGTTGTGTAGTTATGGCAATACCTCTTCTATTGGCATATGGACATGAAAACATGCTTAACAAATCCCAACGCAGAAATTGAGTTCGAATAAGTAATTTATAAGTTGCTAATAACCAACTAATTCAACAAAAATGTGCTTGAATGCTGACATACCAGTGGCTGTTTATATCATGAGCACCTAATTAACTTACTTATGGCTACATTATTATGGGATTGTAGAGCATCTCCCGTGTTAGAGGCAAAGTTCATTTGGGGTAAAGATCATAAGAAGAGGGTAAAGGTCATAAAAAGAGGTGACACATAAGATTTCAAATCTTTTGTACGTAAAATTTACATTACAAAGATAAGTGTTAATAAGAAAATATGGTATGGATGTCATATCATGAGAGGGGGTTAAGGAAAAAGTCATCTAGACTTTCTTCATGACCTTCGTTTTAAGACCTTACTAAAAGGTTGTGTTTAGACTTATATCAATCCCAAGCTTTGGAGATGTATTTTAAGATAGAAGTTATATTTTTCGTTTGTTTTTGTCACATAAAAGTGACCCACAAGAAAAAAGGTGTTATTTAGACCTCCGCATGCTTAAGGCTCAAGTGCATACGCTGCCATGCAGGTGTTACAAAATGATATCTTTGCAATACTCACCAATATGTTACAGTTATGATTTGTCATGGCATTTTTCATAATCTTTCCTTTCAACAATGGACCAAAGCCCGTGCCCTTACGGCACGGGTCATACCCTAGTATAACATATTGAGAAATCAACTTTATCCCATAACCAATAATATTTGTTTAGCTACTCATAGCTATGGAGTTCATCATAAAAATATTAATTGAAAAGAAGAAGATGAACAAAAGCAAACCCTAGAAGCGTAAACAAAACCGGCTCTCCAAAGTTCCAAGAAAAATATGTGTTATCAAGTTGTAGAAGTCTTTCCTTTAAATAGGTCTCTTGTTTCCAAAATTAGGTCTAATCTTCAAAGGTCCAAAAGATAGAAGTCCACCAAGCCCATGTGTGAGAAAAACCCATGTAAAAACTCAGCCCAAAAACGGTCGCCGTAAAACTGGTATTGTGGTCGGAATTCAGCCGGAATCCGGCACCGAAAAATATCTCAGGTGACCGGCAAAGTCCACCCGGTCACCAGTCAACGAGTCAACTCGGGTCAACTCGGTCAGACCGAGTCAAACCGAGTCAGGTGGTCTAGTCAGACGAGTCAGTTGAGTCTGTCCTAATTGGGTGACTAGGCTGAGTGGCCAAGGCCAGAGCCATTGCACAGTCCAGTGTTGCACAATCTTGGTGCATTACCAATTTCAATCCCAGCCAAGAAGGCTGTGCATTCTGCACTTCAATCTCACTCATAAACAAAAGTATAGCAGCAACATCATTACTTCTCGCATATCTTCTTAATTATTCTGCAGCATCAACTCTGCCCTATCACCTGCATTTGCTTCAACTCCAGCTGCACTTTCATTGCATTTGCTACACACACACGAGCAATACCTCCCTGTAAACCTGAGTAGCCACCAATTCCAGTTATATGGCAACAACACTCATCTACAGTTTCAGTTCCATTAATTCCTTCTCAAGCCAAAGTCACAACTTCAGTAATATAGCTTTGTTCATTGCCTTCAAGACTAGTTCCAATCTACAATCCAGACCTGCAACTTATCATTACCACCAACATCACACTCTGGCCATACCAAGACCATCACAACACTCCAGTCCTGCACCAGTTCAGCTGCAAGCCTTTTTTACCACCTGCACTTCATAGCAACCCACAGCAAGTCCATTCCATCTTGAACATCTTTTGCATCCGCAAACCAACAACAACTCCATTATCATTCTCGCCATCTGACTGCATCCAAACACACACAGCTTCTCTGAAATCACCATACTCACACTTCAGTTCAGCTCCAAGTGCTTATCACCGCACCTGCTGGCACCTGCAATTCCATTACCACCAGTAACACACAACACTAATACTGCTCTTACAACCACTACAGAGCCACCGTATTCATCCATCTCAGTTACTTCTCGCCACTCTACCAGAACAAGCATTTTCCACCTGCAACATACTCGAATTCATCCTGTAGCTCCAACAGACTGAAACCACCTCAATCTTCACACATATCCACCAATTTCACCATCTATAGCTGTTGAATCTTCAAGTGGGCAACACCCATCTCAGCATCTTTCTTACCTTAATCTCCACCAGAGACCATCACTGCTTGCCAGCAACATAAACCCTAAGCCAACAAACATCTCATACCCATGACAATCACCAGCATCAATAAATCGCAGCAAACCCATCTTAGTTCTTACCATGATTTCTTCATTTTGGTACTAAAATTCTTCCATTCTCAAACCCTAATTTCTCCTCAAATTCCATTTACAGCAGCAATCATCTTTTGTCTCTGTTCAAAATCAAATCCAAACAAAACCAGCCCTGCTGATGCTTAATTCGAACATAACCCATCTCTCTAAACCCATGAAAGTCATCGTATCACCTTGAATTAGCTCTGAATTCCTTCACATACACCACAAACCCATTCTTTAAATTAGTAGCATCATCTTCTCAATTGGTTGTCACTATCCAACGACAGCAGCAACCTCAAATTCTACCATGATTCTTCACCTGAGATCTCTGAACCATCATCTCCTACAATTCCTTTCTCAATTTCACAGTAGCAGCGCCTCCAACTCAGAGAAGATGGTTTAATGAGGGACGAGAGAAAATGAAGTTGTCTGAGAAACAACTCGACCTTAATTTAGGTCCGTCCGACATGATTGAGATATTTGCACCCACCAAATGGCAGCCCATTAGGAACAGAACATCACCTCTTTATCCTCCGGTGTGCTCCCAGTAAAGCTTGAGCGTGAAATGACAATTACGCCTTTTTGTCTCAATTTGAATGATTTCCGCTTCTTTTCCTCCGTGCGACTCCAGAGTACCTAAACACTCAAAAGCAAACATAAGATACATAATTTACAAGAAAAATCGCAAAGAAAGCATAAATACTAGATATAAAATTAGGTGTTTTACGACACCTATCAATATTCCACAGCCGCACTCCCCACAAAGATTTGGCAATTAATCACAAGTTCAATTAAGAACTCTCCCCTATAAAATGTCATTCCCGAAAGAACAAAAAGAGCGACCTTACTTTCACAAGAAAAGAGGATTTATTTGGACATTAACAAATCACATGAAACATGAATTTGTATCTAAAATACTCAATTAAATTAACCATAATAGAACCCATGATTAATTTAATCGGAAATGCTCACATAAGAGAACTTACGGAGCCGGACAGTATTTACACAAAGATGTGGATCAGGGAAGACTAATACTGCGGAATAAACGAAGATGCATTTTATCTTTCATCACTATTTGCATAGAGACATACCTGACTTAATCTTTGTAAACAAAAGTTCATCCTATCTTTCATCAATATTTGCATAATGACATAATA
Organism: Papaver armeniacum; assembly: GCA_023531295.1. Lineage (NCBI taxonomy): Eukaryota > Viridiplantae > Streptophyta > Magnoliopsida > Ranunculales > Papaveraceae > Papaver > Papaver armeniacum. The sequence continues at coordinate 16,643 of JAJJWW010005538.1, forward strand.
GGCTTAACTTTTGTTGTCAAAAGTTCATTCAATCTTTTATCAATATTCGCATAATGACATATGAAAGACTTAACTTCTGACAAATATGGGACAATCATAGTTAAGGGACGCAAACACACATATCCCATAACAAGTTGCAATATATGAAACCATAAAGATTAATACTGCAAAATCATCTTCCAAATAAACTTTAGAATTTAAATAAATAAATCTAAAAACATTGCAAGATGAAAATCGTTGGAAATAGCTATGTGTACTCACAATAATTGTTATTCCAAACCCTAGTTATCCTTCTTAAAATACAAGAATAAATTCTCATGAGAAGTTTCCTAGAAATAATAGATAAGATAAGAGAAAGAGAACTTTAGGCATCATCTTCATCATCGGAAACCATCAAAGTAGCTTGAATCTTATCCATGTCTTCCTTAATTTCGGGAAACTTGGTGGAAATTACACATAATTGTTCTTGCACACATTTTACCTTGGAATTGATCTTACACACACCTTTGTGAATTTGATGAAGAAGACTCGATGTGGAAGAATCACAAGAACCGTCAAGGGTATCACTTCTTTGTCGCTTGCAAGCATTCTCCTTTATACGTTTGAAGGTACAAGGACGAACAAGCTTGGGAGTTCCAATAGAGTTGCCAATAGGAGCAATGGAGTAAGTGCGACAAATTTGCTCAATCAAACATGGAAAGCCTAACTTCTTGTTGGAAGATGTCATCGAAACCATTTGAAGAAGGATAAATCCACAAATGTCGAGACTTTGAGTACCCGATTCAAGGAAATACACCAACTCCGCAAACTCATGACTCCACCGAGAATTCTCAATTTTGGAGGGACAAAGATTAGATATACCAAGTTTTCCAAAGGCCATCAAGGCAAGACTAAGATATTTAGTAGGAAATTTTCCATTAATCCAATCAACACTTTTACCACAAAGACCATTAGAAATGGTTTCACATGATGGTCTTTCTTCTCTTGGTCTAGGAAGGAGAAAATTACCCAAGGGGATTTTGGTAATCCTTGAAATCAACTCTATATTAACAATAATCCTTTCTCTATTTATGATGGTCTTGAATTCCATGTCAACAAGATCAACATCATGGATGTTAGCATAGAAAATTCTTGTTATAGTGTCAAAACCTTCACCAAGCAAATTAAAGATGTTTCCAAGCTTGAATTTTTTAAAACAAACCAAATCTTCTTTATGACCACTAACCGTATCCAATTTTTTTTCTAGGATGAAACCACTAGAAGAAATCCTTTCAATGATCTTACTACTAAAATCATTGATAAATCTAATTCTAATAGAATCTTGATTTTGAGGTATAGTCATGCTAGAAGATGATGAATCCAAGTTTTTTGAAATCTTCTTTGAAACCTTAAAATTTCCCATGAGATCTAGAAATTGAGAGTACAAGAAGAAGGAAAAAACTTACTTGGTATGCTCCTTGAAGATGAGGAAAATCCTTAGTCTCTTTTAAATCTCCAATTTTTTTTTAATGGAGATAATACATGAACCCTAGAATAGTTCACGTACGCGGACTGGAGAGGGAAGAAGAAAGGTACACGTACCATATTTCTTATATACCCACTAATGGGGTTGGACCCGTTCATGAACCATGACCCACAAGAGGAAGACAAGATTTCTTAAAAGCATTCAGCAACCAAGTTTCGCACACTTAAAGGATCAGTACTGTGCAGTAAAGGGAAAGTAGAAAGAACTTCATCACCTTTATTAACCTTGTATTGATAGAAAGAAAAAAAGATAAAAAAAAAATTAACCCAAGCACAAAGATAATCCAACTGTTACTTGCCCCATTTCAAGTTATCTACAAATGGGGTAGAGCCAAGCTTGTTACCAAGAGGCGTCATGTGCAGAGAGATTTTCGTGCAACGTTTCTGGTTGATATTTGTGAAATGTACCAGAAGTGTAATCATAGTAATGATGATACTCAGGGTTAGTAGAATTTTTTGAATCCCTTTTCTTATCCCTTTTCATACTCAGGGTTATCATGAGAGACCAGAGGTCAATAGATAATAAGCTCTGAACAATCTTTAAGGAGTTCTGGCATGCGTTATAGATGCCAAGAGCAAGTTTCCCAAAGAAATTTCCCATATAACACAACTTATTAGGTTTACAGTGTTTGCCTGTTCTGATACCAATTGAAAAAGCGGGGGTCTAACAACCACACCCAATATTTCGCTTAGCAATCTGTATGGACAAACTCCAATATAATTCCAAGAGAATCAACTAGACAGTCAGACTCAATCAATATGTAAGCGAATTAAACTCAGCTCGAAATATCAAATGTGTATAATTGAAGTCTATATATCTATACGACTTTTGTCTCAAATATGAGATAGAATAGACAGACTTTTGAGTGATAGATGAGTTCAAGTCTCCACATGACTTTTGTTGATGAAGTTCCACAAGCTCCCCTTAGTAGTTATTCGCCTTCAATCGATGAATGTCGTGAAGTCTAATGCTCAACTACACTTTCTATCCTAATCCGAGACTTAGTTATAAATAGACTAGAAATCAAGACTTATAGTTTTGGCAACTACACTTAACAACAATCTTGAGATAGCAACGCTTGCGAGTTCGACCGAGAAGTGCTCTAACAAGATGTATATCGAAAATGAACTGTAGACATATTCAAAGTATGCTCAACGGGTATGCTCAACCTTAGGAAACTCATGTATGTTTGTGTTTGCACTTAAGCTCTGGAACTAGGTCAGACTAACCAAACATGCACACTGACTATGCGTACTCTTGGAAGTTGTGAAATCAGATCAAGTATGCATATCGGGTATGTATACACTTGGAAGTTCGCGAAGTCAGATCAAAATGGTATGCTACTTTTGATAATTGTTGAACTTATATCAAAAGGGTATGCATACTGGGTATGCGTACATTTGGTAGTTTGCGAGTCAAATCGACTTGGTATGCTTACTAGGTATGCGTGCATGCAAATAATTCTTGTATTTTGCTATCATATTCAAAAACCTTCCAGTAACCACAGTATACATATTAGGTATGTATACCCTAAACAACTCATGAATTGTTTGCTTGGTGATCGCGGTCGTAGGCGTCAAAAATAATTTACACTTTCTTACTACTCAAAATATAAATATAGCAAGGGCAAGAAAGGATCGATCCCAGAGAGGTCTAGGTTGTCAAATTGTTATGGTTTCCTATATAAAACACCGGAAGAATTTTGATTGTGTAAATAAAAATAAACAAAAAGCAAATAAAGTACGCAAATCAAGGATGTGAAAGTATTGGTTACGGATTTCGTTTTCAATCACAAACATGTTTTCACCACAATAACTAGAATTGATATTTTAATCTCAACTTTTATCAAAGACCCTAGAATACCTTGATCGCAAGAATATCCCGCAAATCTCCTCATGTCATCAACAAACACATTAAAAGATGCGAATATGAATTCTACCTAAAGGAACAACCTAACGTGTAAAAGCACTAATCAAGTTTAATTCCCTAGATGCGTTAAGTTCTATGAAATCAGGCCAATCAAAGCAATCGAACGTGGAAAGCGCACTAATCCGATTTAACAAAGGTTAAGACTCACATATGATCATAAGAATATATCACTACAAACTATAATCATATTTATGCTACTTGCAATCCGAATTATCACTTTTGCGTATAATAACCCTAATCTAGCAATAGAGATGAAAGCAAACTCAATCGACTCGCGACTCGACTAACAAGCATTCAAATCATGTAACAATATTCATGGTGAATCATAAACGATAATATGAGAGAAAACTAATTTATTGCACAAAAACTCATGTTTGGAAATTCAACTTATTCCATAACCAATAATAAAAACTCTAGCTCATATTCATGGAGTTCATAACAAGAAGAAAGAGAAGTTTCATGTTTCTAAACCCTAGAACAAAAGTTGTAGTAGCAGGATTTCCCACACTACACCCCTTACTCGATTTTGCTTAATTAATTCATTGAAAGATGTAAGATCAAGAATATTTATTGATTAAGTCCATGAAATGTTTACAATGGGATAATAGAATTACACTTAAAAATTAAAATGCTCTAAACTTTTCTCTCCTATTGACTTGCTTAACAATTCCAAAAAGATCTCTCCTCTTACAGACTCATTTAGCCCTTTATATAGGGTAATACATAGTGGATGTGACTAAGCTACCCTTTATTTTCGGGAATATCCCGCGAAGTGTCGAGATGCACAAACATTCACTCGCGACACTTCTTAACCTCGCCAGTTCTCACGTCTTCTTTATGTTTAGCCTTGTCGTTATCCATTGCGTCGTTTATTTTAGCTCTGCGACTCCCTCGCGACGCCGCTGTTTATTAATCCCGCGAACCTTGTACATTGCGATATTATGATCCTACATCTTGCCTCTTTTTCCTTGAATATCGCTTGAAGAGCGATTTGAAGGAAAAACTCATTGTTGTCATATTCCTTGGTTTCAATTGGTGAAGGAACGAGCGAAAGAATACTTTCCTTGAAAAGTACGTACTTGCCTCTATTCTTTTGCAAAGTTCCAAGCTTCTTTGAGATATATGGGAAGTATCGTCTCCTATCTCTCCTCATATTTCTCCTGCGAGGGAAGAGTATCATGAGATTTTTACAATATTGTTTCCGCGATCGCTTATCTTTATCCTGTTTCAGCTTTGTACTTTTACACGGATTTTGATTATTAATGTCTTTTCTTGACACGTCTCTTTCAACCGCTTATTCTTGACCATTCATGTCTCTTCGCATTAAATGACCTCGTTTTTCTCGAGGATCTTTTTCCCTATATATAGTTTTCTTTTCCCCTCCTTTTCATCCTTTAGTTTCTCTCTCGCAACTTTTCTTTGACTATCTCCTTCCGCAATTTGCGCTCCCGCTATCGCAAATCTTTTCTTCGTCCTTTCTAGCGTTGATCTTAATCTCCAATCTTCTATCCATTCCCATACTGATAAATGGCTTTCATCAGTCGTGCATACAAAGCTTCTTTTGAAGAAGTTCAACAAAAGTTACTCGAGAAGGGTTTTACTCTATCAACCATTCCCCGATCAAGAACCTTCATCTATTCTTTCGCAAAGTTTGTTTTCGATCATCAATGTGATGATCAAAAGATTATAGTCTCGCTAGGTCAGCTTCTCTCGGGGCTTCCCATTCCCTTGTACAATCCTGAGATGCCTTTATTTTATGAAATCTTGGCCCATGAAAAATTCTCTCGGGCTGTTTATCAATTGAGTGGCGATTGCATTCGCCTAATGCTTGAATTCGCGAATCGTGGTGCTTTGGCAAAGGATCTTTATACCCTCGCTATCTGTTAGACACCCCGATTTCGCAGACTTGGAAATAGTCGTTGAGAAATACACCGTAGAGAACTTTTTTGAAAACTATTCGGTGATAAAGATGGTTAATGCGAAATCTCATTTGGGGCATTCGCCTGAAAAAGAAGGATAATGTCCCCGAGGATAAATTGCTCATGCGGGATATTGATTGGCACCCGGTAATAATACTACTCCTCGCCACTCCAAAGATGAGAAATGGTGGGTTGTACCCTTGATTTTAAATGGTCCTTATATCGCGGGCCCGCACGTTCTTCCCGCGAATCTCGCAGGTATCATCCTTGGGAATTCAAATGGCCTCGATAAGGCAAATGAGGTATGTTTCCCATTTTAAATCTTGCCTTTGCAACTTTCTTTTTACATATGTTGAGTTTGTATAATTTCTCGATCGCCAAATTGAGAAGAAAGTACAAGGATAATCCGTTGGAGAGTACTCGACCATACTTCGATCGCTACTTAGTGAAGTAAGAAACATTTCCTTTGTTATTTGAAACAATATTGTTGCCTCTGTTTCTTATCTTTAACCGTATGCGAAGGTTGGAGTTGAAGAAACTATAGCGCGAAGATTAAAAGTAAGGGTAAAACTGCTGATTCGCAAGGGTAAATCTTCCGCTCCATTAACTAAGAAGCGAAAGGTCCAATCTTCTTCTCGCCTTAGCTCAAGCTCTGAATCTTCTCGACGAGGATAACCATGACTCGAATCCTTCTCTCGCCAAGAAGGTTCCGTCGACCAATTCTTCTATGGATCGGTTATCTAGCATCTTCTCGATTGTTTCCAAGGAATGGGAGATGCTCCCTAGCTTCTCTTTGCGGTGCTCTCGCAAACGTGTGTAATGCTACTTTATTAGAGGGCAATAATTCTTTCAATGGAGCCTCTAGAATTGTGTCTCCCGACTTCTTGAATGCACTTGGATTTTTGGTACGTATGCGGTCATATTTCCCCGTTAATTTTAAATTTTTAAACATATATTTATGTTTTAATGATTTTTCTATTTTCTTTTATAGGTTGGAAGAACTTCTTTTGTAGTTGCCTCGGATCTCGAGAGAAGACGCAACAATCTTGAAAAGAAGAATTAACAATTGAACAAGAAGATTCAAGAATTAGAAATTGAAGTCTGCGTCATCTCGCGATAAAGACGAGAGAATTCAAAAGTTAAATACCGAACTTGACTCCCAAAGGGATAGGGTGTCCACTCTTCAAAACGCTAATCAACAACTTTATGGTATAAGATTTTACTTCCTTTTATCATTTTATTTTATCGGTTGCATATTGCTGCCTAACTTATTACCTTCGCAGATGTATATAATCTCTCCGATGAGGCTATTCTTCTCCATACATTTCCTGAACCTATGGATAATGATCTTCTTCTCGCTCACCTCAATCAATCTCTAAGTAGTTCCTCCAATAAAACTAACCTCCTTTCATTAAAGGATCTTCAATCCAAATATCATCTCTTGGAGATCGAACATAGATCTAGTTTAAATTTAACTAATCGCTTTAAACGAATGTACCTTGATTCCGAGAAGAATATCAAGACTTTAAGGAAGAAAATTAGTGACCTCATAGATGAGAACGATCGCATTACTAATAAGGTGCACAGCATTAGCAAATTTCCACAAATCTCTTCTTTGTGTGCAAGTTGAACGAGATGAACTCCTTCATCGAATACCATGCTTAGTGAGCGAGAAGAGCAAGTTCGTTCTCTTCTCGTTATTAATAGTGATGATGAATTCGCGCCGGGGCTGCGAAGGTTTTAGATAATGCCAGGAATAACCTAGGTGTTGATGTTAGTCTTCATGCCGAGCATACTTCCTTGATTAAAGATATGATATCTGATAGAGAAGGTTACTTATTATACCTTATTGCTTCTTATTTCTGTAGTATTGCTTGTAAATTGTTAACTTGTTGTTTCTTATTTGCAGAACCGAGAAGAGGCTTCAAGTTAGAATTAGAGAGCTTGAATCAAAAAGAACAACTCGCCTGGGAATTTTCCAATGAGAATTGAAGAACTCGAAACCGAAAAAGAACAGCTCGCAAAGAATCTCTCCTTCGCGAGAATAGATATTCCAAGTTGAAGAAACAATTTCTAACGACAGTGGAGAACTTTAATAATGATGCTGTTCGTTTTCGCAATGGAGGCATGGAGTATGTTTGTAAGGACCACAATATCCCTCGCATTCATATCCCTGTCTTCTTGAAAAGGTTCCCGAGAATCCGCCCTGTCTCGGACGTTTCGATAGCGAGGCCGGGCGAAGAAGAAAATTTCGCGATGAGAATAATCGATCAAGAATCGATGAAGAAGAAGAATCACCAAAGAGATAACTCTTTTTGTTTTCTTTCTCTCGCTTGTAATATCTCGTACATTTCGTATCCTTATTATAGTGTATTTCTTGGATTTTCCCCTCTCGAATTCAATCTTCACTCCCCCTTTTTTGGTAGTTCTTCCTTGTAATATAATTGGCTAACATTATTGATGTATAACTCTTTCATCAGAAGATGAATAACAATATTTCATCTTTCCCTTCCCCCTACTTGCCTCTGTTATTTATCTTCAGATGGAAGATTTTAGTTGTCATCATGTATGTTGTTGGATAATTATTTTATTGTTATTGAAATATATCGTTGCGACGAGGTCGCGGGGTTTCCTTATTATCTCGCCTTATCATTTCGGTAGTCTTTATTTTATCTCTTCTTGTTGCGACAAGGTCGCAAGCCGCCTTTACACTTTCATGCAATGGCCCATTGACCTTGCCTTATCATTTTTGTGTGGTCTTCCAAGTCAGACCTCCCTAATTAGAGGTCTTCCCCTGCCACCTTTCATCGCGACAAAATCGCAGGACGTCTTTACACTTGCATGTAAAGACCCATTGATCTTGTCTTATCATTTTCCAAGTATTTTTGCCTCTCGCAGATGTTTTAGTTGCGACAATATGACAGGCCTAGATATCCTTGCGAACATAAAGCCCCATGACATTGCCGTCTTGCGACGAAATCGCAGGACGTCCGTACACTTTCGTGTAAAGACCCATTGATCTCGCCTTACCTTCGCGTTAGTATTATTGCCTCTGCAGGATAATTGCACAAATATGACAAGCCTAAATTCTCTTGCGAAAAACATAGCCTCATGACATTTGCGTCTGTTTTGATACCCCCCCTAATGGAGAGCATCGCCCTTATCATCTCCCCGGTTGCCCCTTCAAGGAGGCGAAACATCGGCCATACAAGACTAGCTCCTCCCATCCGGTCTTAACAACAACCAGTTGTTTTCGCAGCCTCTTATCCCTTATACCTATAGGGTTTATGGTTACAAGGCTGCACCCTAAGTGGAGTTTTCTTCGGGCGAGTGCAACATATGCCAAGACTTGCCAAGAATGGCCAGGTAGGTTCATCCATCCCGGCACTCGGCTCAACCGTGTACCCCCGGCGCCTTGAGCATACACTCGACTCCTAAGAAGAGACCCTCGGTCGCCCAACCAGGGTATAACCTACATATATAGTTGGGAATCCAAGGTACCTCCTCCGGATAGGCTTTCATGGGCCCCAAATTTCCATGACTCAGGCTTCAGGAGCGGTGTAACCTTCCCCCTGAGCCATGTCGAGAGATACCCCCTTATATGACGCACTTTAGGTCTTACATTTGCCTCTTACGAAATGTTATTCGCGAACTAGGGTGTACGCCATAAAGGTTCGTCCCATTCTTTTACTCATTCATATTTGTTAAATCATTCAATCATTCATGTTTCATTATTTGCTGATACTTGTTTGCGAAGTATTCGCACAATTCCGTATTTTCATTTTTCTTTCTTAATCGAATTCCCATATACTCTTGTCTCATGAGATTCTCGCACATCATTACTTCAATTGCTACTTTTTCTCCTGTTTTTGTTGATTATTCACTTCTTATGCCTTTTGTTCCTCATATCCTTTGCTTCTTTATTACCATAATATTCGCCTGTCTCTAGGCATTCACCTCGCGAGGTATGTTCAGTCCTTACTTCTATGGCATCCACCATCAATTTCTCCTTTCTCTGCTCATCTCTCACATGTTGTTTCCAACCTTTTCTTTTGGCATTTCTTTCTTCGCAGCTTTCTACATCTACTTCATGACATTGTTGCGACTCCTTCCAATCTCCCTGTATAATACCAATGCCATTTGGATGTGGAAATTTTATACATTGATGATATGTTGACGCGACTCCCAAGATCTCATGAAGCCATGGCCTCCCAATCAGCGCATTGTATGGAGATTCCACGTCAACCACACAGAATAAAATATCAGTTGATAATCCTTGTAGAGGTATTCCCATGCGAACCTCTCCCTTTGGTTTGTTTGCAGTGCCATTAAAGCCATATATCTTGTATGTTGAGGGGATCAAATCTTCATCTTTTCCTCCCATCGTCTTGTAAGTATGGTAGAAGAGAATATTCACCGAACTTCCGGTGTCGATTAAGATTCGGTTGATCGCCCAACAAGCTTCTGCCTCATCATCTTCTCCATCAACTGGTTTCGGGTTAATCTCTAGTTTCACAACCAACGGGCTATCATGTGTTTCTCTTCCTTTTGGCACTTCATCTGCAGAGAAAGAAATGGTCTTCACTGCCACTTTTCTAATCAACGTCGTTCTCGCCAGGCTCATTATTTCTTTATCCTTAGCATCTCTCGCAAAGACTCTACTGAGCACGTTGTCATGAAAATCTTCGATTGTGCGATAGGAGTGGACGATAGAGTTGCAATTCAAATTTTTAGCTTTTGTTCCAACTTCTATAACAAATGTTTCCTTTCCTTTCGCTGACACTGTTCCGTGCATCTCTCGGTGGTGGTGGTAATGTCTCGGCCTGTTTCTTCTCCCTTTAGAAAGTGATTTAGCTTCCCCTGATCAATCATCCTAAGAATAATTCTCTTTATGTTTCTACAATCATTTGTTTGATGTCCATGGAAACGATGATAAGAACAAAATTCATGACTTCTATCGCCTGGCGGTGGTTCCATTCCCACGTTCCAAGGTGCTGGTACATTTTCCATCACAAGTATAGCTTCCCAGATCTTTTCCACACTAGCATTCAGTGGAGGCATCTTAATTGGTTCCCATATTATTCTGCGACTTCTCTGCCCTCCATGATTATATTGCCTTCGTCCACCGTAAGTTTCTTGCACATGATCTAGCCTTTGAATCTTATTATTGCTATTACGGTTATAATAGTTCCTTTCTTGTTCAAACTCCTCCTGGTCATGACTTCCCATAGCTACTATCTTCCGCTGTCCCTCATCAGCCTTCCCTGCTTGCTGTCCTTGCGAAGTGCTCGCCACCGTATTTATGAATTGAGGTAACAAGCTTGCGTTCGCAGCATTCGAATTTGTGTTCGCGACCGGATAAGAATTCATTTCATTCTGTCTTTCTTCTAAGGCGATATATTCTTCTTGTAACTCTCGCAGTTCTGCCATCGTGATTGTATTTTTGACTCTAAAAATTTGAATGTATAACAAGTTAGTCGCGAAAAGAGCATTCACAAATGAGAGGATGAGATATCTTTCCTCAACCCGTCCTGCCATTTCGCTACACATGGTTCTCCATCTTATTGTCAACTGCCTTAAGCTCTCGCCAACCCTTTGTTTCAACCCGAATACATCTTCAATACCCGGTCGTGAAGAGTTGTTACTTATGTATGCTCCCAGGAATGTGGCTTGTAAATGATTGAATGATGTGATTGTGTTCCTTGGTAGACCCTCAAACCATTTTAGTGCTTCTCCAATTAGGCTTGATGCGAAATATTTGCATAGTATAGCATCATGGTTCTCCCACTGCAAACATACACCTCATATAAGCCTTGATATGTTGTACCGCACATGTGTTGTTCCATCAAAGATGTTGGTTAATGCAGGTAGATTGCACTTAGGAGGTATTCCTCCCATCTGTACTTCTAGCGTGAAAGGATTCTTCGCAGCCTCTGCGATGGCTTCGTCCAATTGTTTCCTTCCTCCTTCCCTTCTATTGTTCAATAATCCTCTCATTTCAGCCAGTTCTCTTAAGATTTGTTCATTTGCCTCAGAATTTGATTCTACCGGTCTTTTTAGCTCTGCTTCTCTCCTTCTTCGCTCGTGCCTGTTTTGACCTTCTTGCTCGTTATTTTCTCCTCTTCTTTTCTCGCGACGCTCTTCTTCGTTTCTTTCTTCAATTCGCACGCCATTATATCGGTTGTTCTCTCCTCTTGGTTGTCTCTCGGCTCTCATCCGCACCCTCTCATATTCTTCATTAATATTTCTATTGGTACGATTTTGTTCCCTTCTTCTTTCGCGGTTGTCATGGTTATTCCGTCCGGATTGCTTCTTCCATCTCTTGATTTTCCATTTCTCGCTCTTATCCTTTCTCTCTCGCGAGCTAGCCGCGCTTGTTCAATGTAGTGTCTCTCAATGTCATCCTCGATCTCTCGGTTTCTTCTCAATTCTTCTCTCCCGTGCAAGATTATTCTCCCTTCTCACTGGGTCATTCGGTTCTTGGAGTTGCATGTTTCCTTGATTTTCCCTATTCCGCTCATTTTGAAGATTTTCGGGTTGAGGAATATAACGATCTTCTATTTCCCCTCTTCTCTCGCCATGCTCTATATTCGGATTTTGTGTTTCTTCCTCGGTACTTTCTCGTTGGTAAAACTCTCCTTCTTTCTTCCCTATTCGATCTTGAACTTGATCTCACGCTACTTCTAGATCTCCTATTTTGCAACCTCATATTTTCCATCCTCAATTCATGATTCTGTCTTGTCAAGTTTGCTCGTTCTTCTGCCTCTAACCGTCTCTCTTCGTGTATTGTTTGTCTCAATCTTTCTAATGCCGCGATTTCTTCGTTTTCTCCATTCATTCCTTGCTCTCCTTGTCCATTGTTCACCAACTGCCGCTCCTCTTCTCTCTCGTCTTCATAATCAGACCTCCAAGTATGTACACTTACTCTATCATAATCCACAGCCGCGTTTGCTACCGGGGAGATCGGTGGTTGGTTTTGATCTTCTCCATCATTTCTCATATTCATCCTTGATGATTCTCCCTGTTTCATTCCTCCTTTCTCCAGCAAGTCTCCCACTTCTTCTTACAATCGTTGGTTGCCCTTGTACATTTCTTCTTCTAGCCATTTTTCTTTCCAATGAATTCTTGAGTATCTTCTCCAAATCTTTTTTCTGTTAATCCAAATTCCTTCCAATTTCTACGTCAATCTCTGCTCTCTCCTGTTTCTAGCGCATATGTAGTAGCAGGATTTCCTAGCACTATATGTAGTAGCAGGATTTCCCACACTACACCCCTTACTCGATTTTGCTTAATTAATCCATTGGAAGATGTAAGATCAAGAACATTTATTGATTGAATTCATGAAGTGTTTACACAGGAAAAATAGAATTACACTTAGAAGTTAAAACACTCTTAAACTTTCTCTCTCCTAATGACTTGCCTAACAATTCCAAAAAGATCTCTCCCTTACAGACTCATTTAGCCCTTTATATAGGGTAATACATAGTGGATGACAACTAAGCTCCCCTTTATTTTCGGGAATGTCTCGCGAAGTGTCGCAGATGCACAAACATTCACTCTCGCGACACTTCTTAACCTCGCCAGGTCTCACGTCTTCTTTATGTTTTGCCTGTCGTTATTCATTGCGTTGTTTATTTTAGCTCCTCGCGACTCCCTCGCGACGCCGCTCGTTCATTAATCCTCGCGAGCCTTGTATGTTGCGATATTATGATCCTACATCTTGCCTCTTTTTCCTTGAATATTGCTTGGAGAGCGATTTGAAGGAAAAATTCATTGTTGTCATATTTCTTGGTTTCAATTGGTGAAGGAACGAGCGAAAGAATACTTTTCTGAAAAGTACGTACTTGCCTCTATTCTTTTGCAAAGTTCCGAGGCTTCTTTGAGATACATGGGATGTATCGTCTCCTATCTCTCCTTATATTTCTCCTGCGAGGGGAAGAGTATCATGAGATTTTACAATATTGTTTCCGCGACTGCTTATCTTTATCTGTTTCAGTTTTGTACTTTTACACGGATTTTGATTATTAATGTCTTTTCTTGACACGTTTCTTTCAACCGCTTATTCTTGACCATTCATGTCTCTTCGCATTAAATGACCTTGTTTTTCTCGAGGATCTTTTTCCCTATATATAGTTTTCTTTTCCCCTCCTTTTCATTCTTTAGTTTCTCTCGCAACCTTTCTTTGATTCTCTCCTTCCGCAATTTGCGCTCCCGCCACCGCAAATCTTTTCTTCATCCTTTCTAGCGCCGATCTTAATCTCCAATCTCCCATCCATTCCCATACCGATAAATGGCTTTCATCGATCGTGCATACAAAACTTCTTTTGAAGAAGTTCAACAAAAGTTGCTTGAGAAGGGTTTTACTCTATCAACCATTCCCGATCAAGAACCTTCATCTATTCTTTCGCAAAGTTGTTTTCCGATCATCAATGTGATGATCAAAAGATTATAGTCTCGCTAGGTCGGCTTCTCGGGACTTCCCATTCCCTTGTACAATCCTCGAGTTGCCTTTATTTTATGAAATTTTGGCCCATGAAAAATTCTCTGGCTGTTTATCAATTAAGTGGTGATTGTATTCGCCGATGCTTGAGTTTCGCGAACCGCGGTGCAGGCAAAGGATCTTTATACTCTAACTCGTCGAGAAATCCCAAATTCGCAGACTTGGAAATAAATCTTTGAGAAATACACTTGTGGAGAACTTTTTTGAAAATTACGCAGTTGATAACTATGGTGAATGTGAAATCTCATTGGGCGTTCGCTCAAGGAAAAGGATAATGTCTCTCGAGGATAAATTGCTCATGCGGGATATTGATTGGCACCCGGGTAATAATACTACTCCTCGCCACTCCAAAGATGAGAAATGGTGGGTTGTACCCTTGATTTTGAATGGTCCTTATATCGCGGGCCCGACGTTCTTCCTGCGAATCTCGCAGGATATCATCCTTGGGAATTCAAATGGCCTGAGAAGAAGAAAGAGGTATGTTTCCGACTTCAAATTTGGCTTTCGTAACTTTCTTTCTATAATTCTTTGAGTTTGTGAAATCTTTCGGATAGCCGAGTTGAGAAGAAGCTACAAAAAGGATCCGTCGGAGGATACTCTGACATTGCTTCGATCGCTTACGAGTGAAGTAAGAATCACTTCCTTTCTTCTTATTTAAAACAATATTGTTGCCTCTGTTTCTTATCTTTACGCGTATGCGAAGGTTGGAGTTGAAGAAACTATTGCTGCGAAGATTAAAAGTAAGGGTAAAACTGCCGCTCGCAAGGGTAAATCTTCCGCCCTTAACTAAGAAGCGAAAGGTCCAATCCTCTTCTCGCCTTAGCTCAAGCTCTGAATCTTCTGACGAGGATAACCATGACTCGAATCCTTCTCTCGCCAAGAAGATTCCATCGACCAGTTCTTCTATGGATGGTTATCTAGCATCTTCTCAGATTCTTTCCAAGGAATGGGAGATGCTCCCTAGCTTCTCTTTGTGGGGCTCTCGCAAACGTGTGTAATGCTACTTTATTAGAGGGCAATAATTCTTTCAATGGAACCTCTAGAATTGTGTCTCCCGACTTTTGAATGCACTTGGATCTTTGGTACGTATGCGGTCGTATTCCCGTTAATTTTAAATAATTTTTTTTTTTTTTTTTTAAAAATATATATATATTAATGATTTTTCTATCTTCTCTTATAGGTTGGAAGAACTTCCTTTGTAGTTGCCTCAGATCTTGAGAGAAGACGCAACAATCTTGAAAAGAAGAATTCCCAATTGAACAAGAGGATTCAAGAGTTAGAAATTGAAGCTGCGTCATCTCGCGATAAAGACGAGAGAATTCAAAAGTTAAATACCGAACTTGACTCCCAAAAGGATAAGGTGTCCACTCTTCAAAACGCTAATCAGCAACTTTATGGTATAAAATTTTACCTCCCTTTACTATTTTTATTTTATCGGTCGCATATTGCTACCTAACTTATTACTTTCGCAGATGTATATAATCTCTCCGATGAGGCTATTCTTCTCCATACATTTCCTGATCCTATGGATAATAATCTTCTTCTCGCTCACCTCAACAACTCTTTAAGTAGTTCATCGAACAAAATTAACTCTCTTTCATTAAATGAACTTCAGACCAAATATCGTCTTTTAGAAATTGAGCATAGATCTGGTTTAAGTGCTGCCAACCAATTTAAACGAATGTTTCTCGAGTCCCATAAAGAAACCAAAATTTTGAGGAAGAAAATTAGTGACCATATAGATGATAAAGATCGCATTGCTAATAATGGTGCACAGGCATTAGCATCATTTCAAAAATCTCTCCTTGAATTACAAATTGAGCGAGATGAATTGCTTCGCCAGAATTCCTTGCTTAGTGAGCGAGAAGATCAAATTCGTTCTCTCCTTGTTATAAACAGTGACGACGAATTCGCCTGGGCTGCGAAAGTTTTAGATAATGCCAGAAATAACCTAGGTGTTGATGTTAGTCTTCACGCCGAGCATACTTCCTTGGTTAAAGATATGATATCTGACAGAGAAGGTTGCTTATTATACCTTATTGCTTCTTATTTCTGTAGTATTGCTTGTAAATTGTTAACTTGTTATTTCTTATTTGCAAGAACCGAGAAGAAGCTTCAGTGTTAGAATTAGAGAGCTTGAATCGAAAAAGAACAACTCACGGGAATTTTCAAATGAGAATTAAAGAACTCGAAACCGAAAAAGAACATTTCGCAAAGAATCTCTCCTTCGCGAGAATAGATATTCCAGAGTTGAAGAAACAATTTCTAACGACAAAGTGGAAAACTTTAGCAATGATGCTGTTCGTTTTTCGCAATGGAGGCATGGAGTATGTTTGTAAGGACCACAATATCCCTCTGCATTCATATCCCTGTCTCCTTGAAAAGGTTCCTGAGAATCTGCCTGTCTCAGACGTTTCTGATAGCGAGGCTGACGAAGAAGAAAATTCTGGCGATGAGAATAATCGATCAAGAATCGATGAAGAAGAAGAATCGCTAAAGAGATAACTCTTTTTGTTTTCTTTTTTTTGCTTGTAATATCCGTACATTTCGTATCCTTATTATAGTGTATTTCTTGGATTTTCCCCTCTAAATTCAATCTTCACTTCCCCTTTTTGGTAGTTCTTCCTTGTAATATAATTGGCTAACATTATTGATGTATAACTCTTTCATCGAGAAGATGAATAACAATATTTCATCTTTTCCATTCCCATACTTGCCTCTCGTTATTTATCTTCGGATGGAAGATTTTAGTTGTCATCATGTATGTTGTTGAATAATTATTTTATTGTTATTGAAATATATCGTTGCGACAAGGTCGCAAGCCGCCTTTACACTTTCATGCAATGGCCCATTGACCTTGCCTTATCATTTTTGTGTGGTCTTCCAAGTCAGACCTCCCTAATTAGAGGTCTTCCCCTGCCACCTTTCATTGCGGAAAAATCGCAGGACGTCTTTACACTTGCATGTAAGGACCCATTGATCTTGCCTTATCATTTTCCAAGTATTTTTGCCTTTGCAGGATATTTTAGTTGCGACAATATGACAGGCCTATATATCCTTGCGAACACATAGCCCCATGACATTGCCGTCGTGCGACGAAATCGCAGGACGTCCGTACACTTTCGTGTAAAGACCCATTGATCTCGCCTTACCCTCGCGTTAGTATTATTGCCTCTGCAGGATCATTGCACAAATATGACGAGCCTAAATTTTCTTGCGAAAACATAGCCTTATGACATTTGCGTCTGTTTTGACACCCCCCCTAATGGAGAGCGTCGCCCTTATCATCTCCCGGTTGCCCCTTCAAGGAGGCGAAACATCGGCCATACAAGACTAGCTCCTCCCATCCGGTCTTAACAACAACCAGTTGTTTTCGCAGCCTCTTATCCCTTATACCTATATGGTTTATGGTTACAAGGCCGCACCCTAAGTGGAGTTTTCTTCGGCGAGTGCAACATATGCCAAGACTTGCCAAGAATGGCCAGGGTAGGTTCATCCATCCGGGCACTCGCTCAACCGTGTACCTCGGCGCCTTGAGCATACATCGACTCCTAAGAAGAGACCCTCGGTCGCCCAACCAGGGTATAACCTACATATATAGTTGGGAATCCAAGGTACCTCTTAGGATAGGCTTTCATGGGCCCCAAATTTTCATGACTCGGGCTTCGGGAGCGGTGTAACCTTCCCCCGAGCCATGTCGAGAGATACCCCTTATATGACGCACTTTAGGTCTTACATTTGCCTCTTACGAAATGTTATTCGCGAACTAGGGTGTACGCCATAAAGGTTCGTCCCATTCATTTACTCATTCATCTTTGTTAAATCATTCAATCATTCATGTTTCATTATTTGTTAATATTTGTTTGCGAAGTATTCGCCAAATTCCATTTCATTTGTTGTTATCTCTTTCTTAATCGAATTCTCATTTACCCTTGACTGCAAGATTCTCGCACATCATTACTTCAATTGCTACTTTTCCTCCTGCTTTTGTTGACTATTCACTTCTTATGCCTTTTGTTCCTCATATCCTTCGCTCCTTTATTATCATAACATTCGCCTGTTTCTAGGCATTCACCTCGCGAGGTATGTTCGGTCCTTACTTCTATAACATCTACCATCAGTTTTTCCTTTCTCTGCTCATCTCTCACATGTTGTTTCCAACCCTTTCTTTTGGCATTCCTTTCTTCGCAGCTTTCTACATCGACCTCATGACATTGCTGTGACTCCTTCCAATCTCCCTGTATAATACCAATGCCATTTGGATGTGGGAATTTTATGCATTGATGATATGTTGATGCGACTCCCAAAATTTCATGAAGCCATGGCCTCCCAATCAGCGCATTATATGGAGATTCCACATCAACCACACAGAATAAGATACCAGTTGATAATCCCTGTAGAGGTATTCTCATGTGAACTTCTCCCTTTGGTTTGTTTGCAGTGCCATTAAAGCCATATATCTTGTATGTCGAGGGGATCAAATCCTCATCTTTTCCTCCCATCGTCTTGTAAGTATGGTAAAAGAGAATATTTACCGAACTTAGGTGTCGATTAGGATTCGGTTGATCGCCCAACAAGCTTCTCGCTTCATCATCTTCTCCATCAATGGTTTCGGGTTAATCTCTAATTTTACAACCAACGGGCTATCATGTGTTTCTCTTCCTTTTGGCACTTCATCTGCAGAGAAAGAAATAGTCTTCAGCTGCCACTTTTCTAACTGCGTCGTTCTCGCCAGGCTCATTATTTCTTTATCATCGCATCTCTCGCAAAGACTCTACCGAGCACGTTGTCATGAAAATCTTCGATTGTGCGATAAGAGTGGACGATAGAGTTGCAATTCAAATTTTTGGCTTTCGTCCGATTTCTATCACAAATGTTTCCTTTCCTTTCGCCGACACTTCTGTTCATTTTTGGTGGTGGTGGTAATGTCGGCCTTTTTCTTCTCCTTTTAGAAAGTGATTCGACTTCCCTTGATCAATCATCCCGAGAATAATTCTCTTTACGTTTCGCAGATCGTTTGTTTGATGTCCATGGAAGCGATGGTAAGAACAAAACTCATGACTTCGTCGCTTTGGTGGTGGTTCCATCCCCGCGTTCCAAGGTCTTGGTACATCTTCCATCACAAGTATAGCCTCCCGGATCTTTTCCACACTAGCATTCAGTGGAGGCATCTTAATTGGTTCCCATACTATTCTGCGGCTTCTCGCCCTCCATGGTTATATTGCCTTCGTCCACCATAAGTTTCTTGCACATGATCTAGCCTCTCGAATCTTATTATTGCTATTACGGTTATAGTAGTTCCTTTCTTGTTCAAATTCCTCTGGTCATGGCTTCCCATAGCTACTATCTTCCGCTGTCTCTCATCATCCTTCCCACCTTCTTTGTCCTTGCGAAGTGCTCGCCATTTGTATTGATGAATCGAGGTAACAAACTTGCGTTCGCAGCATTCGAGTTTGTGTTCGCGATTGGATAAGAATTCATTTCATTCTGTCTTTCTTCTAAGGCGATATATTCTTCCTGTAATTCTCGCAGATTACGCCATCGTGATTGTATTTTTGACTCTAAAAATTTGAATGTATAACAAGTTAGTCGCGAAGAGAGCATTCACAAATGAGAGGATGAGATATCTTTCCTCAACCCGTCCCGCCATTTCGCTACACATGGTTCTCCATCTTATTGTCAATCGCCTTAAGCTCTCGCCAACCCTTTGTTTCAACCCGAATACATCTTCAATACACGGTCGTGAAGAGTTGTTACTTATGTATGCTCCCAGGAATGTGGCTTGTAAATGATTAAATGATGTGATTGTGTTCCTTGGTAGACCCTCAAACCATTTTAGTGCTTCTCCAATTAGGCTTGACGCGAAATATTTACACAGTATAGCATCATGATTCTCCCATTGCAACATACACCTCATATAGGCCTTGATATGTTGTATCGCACAGGTTGTTCCATCGAAGATGTTTGTTAATGCAGGGAGATTGCACTTAGGAGGTATTCCTCCCATCTGTACTTCTAGCGTGAAGGGGTTCTTCGCAGCTTCTGCGATGGCTTCGTCCAATTGTTTCCTTCCTCCTTCCCTTCTATTGTTCAATAATCCTCTCATTTCAGCCAGTTCTCTTAAGATTTGTTCATTTGCCTCGAATTTGACTCTCTTGGTCTTTTTAGCTCGCTTCTCTCCTTCTTCGCTCGTGCCTGTTTTGACCTTCTTGCTCGTTATTTTCTTCTCTCCTTTCCCCGCGACGCTCTTCTTCGTTTCTTTCTTCAATTCGCACGCCATTGATATCGGTTGTTCTCTCTTCTTGGTTGTCTCTCGGCTCTCATCTGCGCCCTCTCATATTCTTCATTAATATTTCTATTAGTACGATTTTGTTCCCTTCTTCTTTCGCGGTTATCATGGTTATTTTGCCGGATTGCCTCCTCCATCTCTTGATTTTCCATTTCTTCTCTTAGCCTTTCTCTCTCGCGAGCTAGCCGCGCTTGTTCAATGTAGTGTCTCTCAATGTCATCCTCGATCTCTCGGTTTCTTCTCAGTTCTTCTCTCCCGTGCAAGATTATTCTCCCTTCAGCAGCTGGGTCATTCGATTCTTGGAGTTGCATGTTTCCTTGATTTTCCCTATTCCGCTCATTTTGAAGATTTTCAGGTTGAGGAATATAACGATCTTCTATTTCTCCTCTTCTCTCGCCATGCTCTATATTCGGATTTTGTGTTTCTTCATCGGTGCTTTCTGTTGGTAAAACTCTCCTTCTTTCTTCTCCATTCGATCTTGAACTTGATCTCACGCTACTTCTAGATCTCCTATTTTGCAACCTCATATTTTCCATCCTCAATTCATGATTCTGTCTTGTCAAGTTTGCTCGTTCCTCTGCCTCTAGCCGTCTCTCTTCGTGTATTGTTTGTCTTAATCTTTCTAATCCGCGATTTCTTCGTTACTGGATTCATTTCTCCATTCATTTCTTGCTCTCCTCCTCCTTGTCCATTGTTCACCAACTGCTGCTCCTCTTCTCTCTCGTCTTCAGAATCAGATCTCCAAGTATGTACACTTACTCTATCATAATCCTCAGCCGCGTTTGCTACTGGGGAGATTGGTGGCTGATTTTGATCTTCTCCATCATTTCTCCTATTCATTCTTGATGATTCTCCTGTTTCATTCCTCCTTTCTCCAGCAAGTCTCCCACTTCTTCTTACAATCGTTGGTTGCCCTTGTACATTTCTTCTTCTAGCCATTTTTCTTTTCCAATGAATTCTTGAGTATCTTCTCCAAATCTTTTCCTTGTTAATCCAAATTCCTTCCAATTTCTACGTCAATCTCTGCACAGTCCCTGTTTCTAGCGCATATGTAGTAGCAGGATTTCCCACACTACACCCCTTACTCGATTTTGCTTAATTAATCCATTGGAAGATGTAAGATCAAGAACATTTATTGATTGAATTCATGAAGTCTTTTCACAGGAAAAATAGAATTACACTTAGAAGTTAAAACACTCTTAAACTTTCTCTCTCCTAATGACTTGCCTAACAATTCCAAAAAGATCTCCCCTTACAGGACTCATTTAGCCCTTTATATAGGGTAATACATAGTGGATAATGACTAAGCTCCCCTTTATTTTGGGAATGTCTCGCGAAGTGTCGCAGCTGCATAAACATTCACTCTCGCGACACTTCTTAACCCTCGCCAGGTCTCACGTCTTCTTTATGTTTTGCCTGTCGTTATTCATTGTGTCGTTTATTGTAGCTCCCTGCGACTCCCTCGCGACGCCGTCGTTCATTAATCTCGCGAGCCTTGTATGTTGCGATATTATGATCCTACAACCCCTTACTCGATTTTGCTTAATTAATTCATTGAAAGATGTAAGATCAAGAATATTTATTGATTAAGTCCATGAAATGTTTACACAGGATAATAGAATTACACTTAGAAATTAAAATGCTCTTCAACTTTCTCTCTCCTATTGACTTGCTTAACAATTCCAAAAAGATCTCTCCCTCTTACAGAGACTCATTTAGCCCTTTATATAGGGTAATACATAGTGGATGAATGACTAAGCTACCCTTTATTTTCGGGAATATCCCGCGAAGTGTCATGAGATGCACAAACATTCACTCTCGCGACACTTCTTAACCCTCGCCGAGTTCTCACGTCTTCTTTATGTTTAGCCTGTCGTTATCCATTGCGTCGTTTATTTTAGCTCTCTGCGACTCCCTCGCGACGCCGTCGTTTATTAATCCCGCGAACCTTGTACATTGCGATATTATGATCCTACAAAAGTAGAGGCAAAAGAATAGATTAAAAGATAAAAAGATATGTGTTTTGAGAAAAGTCTTCTCTTTTATAGCTCCACTCCTTCCAAAACTAGGTTTTGTCTTCAAAGTCCATTAGTTGGAAATTCACCCGGCCCACGAGAGAGAGAAACCCGTGTAGAAATTTTGTCCCAAAACGCTCATGGGAAAAGCGGGATTATGGCGGAATCCGGTAGGAAAAGTCCTTGGAAAAGCATCTCGGGTGGCCGGCAAAGTCCGCCGGTCACCGGTCAACGGGTTGGATCGGTCGGGTCAACTGGGTCAACTCGGTCGGGTCAGATCGGGTCAACTCGCTGAGTCAAACCGGGTCCAGAGTCAGACCTGAGTCAGTCAACTCAGCTGAGTCATCTATCTGAATTGGCTGGTTGGTCTCTAGGCCAGAGCTGTTGCACAGCCTGAGTTGTGTAGCACAATCATTGTGCTTCAGCCATGATGGCTGCCTTCCCTGCAACTTCAGTGCATAGCCTGTAATGCACCATTCTGACTAAATTCTGCAGCTCAAGAACACCAATTTCAGCCATCAACTCATTGCCACATCTTCCCCTGTAAATCCTGGCAAACACCTCCATAATGCACCAGCTTGCTTACCTTGTCAGCTCCAAATGCTCAGCTCAGTTCATAACACCAGCTGCACTTCCTTCTGTGGCTTCAATCCACGGCAACCTCAACATCCAGTGCCTCAATAGGACTTGATTCTTGAAAAACCTTGTAATACAATTTCACAACAAACATCATCCTCCAGTACCCAATATTGTTGCCGGCCACTAGCCCGGCAAACTCGGGACCAACTCCACTTCCACCCGCCATGAAACCTCCAACTCCAAACCAATAACCTTTGTAGCATCGTCTCGGCGCTATCACTAATGCACACGGCCATCGGCTTCCATTCAATCTTTGCTTGGCTCCATTGTGACTACTGCTCGCATCGACTGTTCATTCCTCTCCGGCTTCGGTTCAGCTGCATCGCAACCTCGGATTAGCACAATCAACGCCTCGCCAGGGACGCCTTAAGCTTCCGCATGCACCACACGAGTTTCACTTACGCAACAACTCAGCTTCATCCAATTCAAGCCCTGTAATTGCAATCCTAGCATTCATTCTGGAGCCAACACACACACACACACACACACACACAGAGAGCCAACATCATCTAGTCATTGCCTGAGACTCAGCTCATGACTCCACCAGACCATGGCAGCATCTCCACCAGTTGCAACTCCAGAGCAACATGCCTTCACTGCATAACCATCAGTTCCATCTGCTATCCATCTTTCCCTGCAATTGTACTCAACAACAGCAACCCAAATCACATACATTACAACTCCTTCCATGTATAATTCCAACATTCAAAACAGACCCATAACTGATGTCTTCTTTGGAACCCTAATTTCGATTCCCTCTTCTCAACCGAAAACAAAAGAAAGACATCCTCTGAGTTCTCAATTTCTTCAATTTCTGGTCCAAACTATCACCAGACGCATCCAAGCTTCGAAACCCATCTCAATTTCATCACTAATTCTCAAATCTTCTTCTCAGTTCAATGAATCTGCCGAAACAGGAATTCGAGCAATCCTCTCTGTCGAACTCAAATTATTACCCATCTTCGAGAACACCAACCCTAATTCTTCAAATCGAGTGGCAATTCTTCAATTTCTGCATCACTCCATAATAGTCATCATCTCTGCCAGCATCACTCCACGAGCTCAACCAAACTTCAATTACTCTTTCCTTCCCCCTACTCATCCATTTTTCTTCTCACCCAGACCAATTTCCCATCATTAATTTCATCTCTTCTCTTCTCTCGACTTCACCAGAGAATCAACCCAAGACCGTCGTTTACTTTACTCACATCTTCACTGCCATACTTTCTCGATCTTAATCTCTCAATTTCTTAATCGTGACTCGATCCAGGTCTCTCGATTTAATGGCGGCGAGGAATCACTTTGCTTTTCTCTCTTGTTTTTGTTGGAACAAAATGAGGTGAATGGAAGAAACACCTCGATTTAGGGTAGAAGAGGATTAGGGTGCTAATGGAAGACACCCACCTTCTGGACAAGGGCCACCCATCTGGCAACCCCTTAAAAACCACAGCTGGCTCTATATAGTACTCCTCCAAGAGTTGCCCCTTAACCATGACTGGGTTCCAAATAGTGTTCACCCCTGAAATGACTATTTTGCCCTTTTTGCTCAAATTGGACAATTTTTTCTTCTTTTCCTCCGTGCGACTCCAGAGTACCTAATAACTCAAAAACACGCGTAAAGTACGTAATTCACAAGAAAAATAGCAAAGAAAGCGTAACTACTAGTGTAGTAGCGGAAATCCCACACTACACCCCTCACTATATTTTGGTTAATTAATCCATTGAAAGTTGCATAATTGAGAATGTTTATTGATTAATTTCATGAGTTCTACACAAGAAAAGTAGAATTACACTTAGCAAGTAAAACACTCTTAAACTTTCTCTCTCCTAATGACTTGCCTAACAATTC
The DNA here is from genome assembly GCA_023531295.1 of Papaver armeniacum. Classification (NCBI taxonomy): domain Eukaryota; kingdom Viridiplantae; phylum Streptophyta; class Magnoliopsida; order Ranunculales; family Papaveraceae; genus Papaver; species Papaver armeniacum. Next base: position 41,308 of record JAJJWW010005538.1, read on the forward strand.
TAAAAAGATCCCTCCTACAATGACTCACTCGACCCTTTATATAGGGTAATACGAGTGGATGTGACTAAGCTATCCTTTATTTTCTGGAATGTCTCGCGAAGTGTCGCGAGTGTACAACTATTCAATCTCGCGACACTTCTTAACCCTCGCGGATCTCACGTCTTCTTTATGTCTGCCTTTGTCGTTATTCTTTGCGTCGTTTATTTTAGCTCTCTGCATCGCCTCGCGGCATCGTTGTTTATACACTTCGCGAGTCATGCGTTGCGATATTATGATCCTACATCTTTCCTCTTTTTCCTTGAATATTGCTTGAAGAGCAATCTTTAAGGAAAAAATCTGTTGTTGCAAGTAATCTTTGGTCTTTGTTGATGAAGGAATGAGCGAAAAGAATACTGGACTTGAAAAGTACGTACTTGCCTCTATTCTTTTGCGATGTTCCGAAGTTTTGCGTCTCTGTCTCTCCTCATACTTTTCTTGCGAAGGAAGAATATCATGAGAGCGAGTCTTTTGATTTGCCGCGACCAGCTTATCTTTATCTGTTTTTCGGACTCGTTGATTTTTAACCATTAAAGCCCTTTTTCGACACGTCTCTACCAACCGTTTATTCTTGACCGTTTATGTCTCTTCTCGCATTAAATGACCTCGTTTTTCTCGAGGATCTTTTTTTTTTTTTTTCCTATATATAGTTTTCTTCTTCCCCTCTTTTCATTCTTTAGTTTTCTCTGCAACTTTCTTTGATTCTCTCCTTCCGCATGATTTACGCACGCTCATCGCAAATCTTTTCTTCATCCTTTCTAACGTTTAATCCTAATCTCCAAATTCCCTCCATTCCCATACGATAATGGCTGCCATTAGTCGTGGATACAAAACTTCTTTTGAAGAAGTTCAACGAAGTTGCATGAGAAGGGTTTTACTCTGTCAACCATTCACGATCAAGAACCCTCATCCATTCTTTCGTAGATCTTTTCTACGATCATCAATGTGATGATCAAAAGATTATAGTCTCGCTCGGTCGGCTTCTCGCGGGACTTCCTATTCCCTTGTACAATCCCGAGTTGCCTTTATTTTATGAAATTTTGGCCCATGAAAAATTCTCTCGGGCTATTTATCAATTAAGTGGCGATTGTATTCTTTGATGCTTGAGTTCGCGAACCGCAGTGCAGGCAAAGGATCTTTATACCCTAATTTCGCGTAAATCCCAAATTCAGATTTGGAAATAGCTCATTGAGAAATACACTGTGGAAAACTTTTTGAAAATTACTCGGTGATAACTATGATGAATGCGAGATCTCATTTGGGCGTTCGTCTGAAGAAAAATAATAATGTCTCACGAAGATAAATTACTCATGCAAGACATTGATTGGCACCAGGAGGTAATAATTCCTCTCCTCGTCATTCCAAAGATGAGAGGTGGTGGGTCGTACCCTTGATCTTAAATGGTCCTTATATCGCGGGTCCAGACGTTCTTCCCCGCGAATCTCGCGGCGTATCATCCTTGGGAATTCAAATGGCACGAGAAGGAAAAGAAGTATGTTTCCTACTCCAAATTTTTCTTTCGCAACTTTCTTTTTACAATTCTTGAGTTTGTGAAATCTTTCGGATAAGCAGATTGAAAGCTAGCTACAAAAAGGATCCGTCGGAGGATACTTTGACATTGCTTCGATCGCTTATGAGTGAAGTAAGAAGCATTTCCCCTTACTTTGACATTTTTTTTTTTTTTTTTTTTTTTTGCCTTTTGTTTCTCAACTTTACACATTTGCGAAGGTGAAGTTGAAAAAGTTGTTCTTTGCGAAGACTAAAAGTAAGGGCAAAACTGTCGCTCGCAAGGGTAAATCCTCTGCCCCCTTAACTAAAAAGCGAAAGGTCCAATCTTCTTCTCGCCTTAGCTCAAACTCTGAGTCTTCTGATGGAGATGACCATGATTCCAATCGCTTTCTCGCTACAAGGACCCCGTTAACCAGTTCTTCTATGGGTCAGTTGTCTAGTATCTTCTCCGATTCTTTCCAAGGAATGGGAGATGCTCCCCTAGCTTCTCTTTGCGGGACTCTCGCAAACGTGTGCAATGCCACTCTCTTTGGAGGGCAATGATTCTTTCAATGGAGTCTCCGAACTATGTCTCCCGACTTCTTGAATGCGCTTGGATCCTTGGTATGTATATAATCATATCTCCCCATTGGCTTTATATTGTTGTATATGTATTAATGACTTTTCTATCTTCTTTCATAGGTTGAAAGATCTTCTTTTGTAGTTGCCTCGGATCTTGAGAGAAGACGCAACAATCTTGAGAAGAAGAATTCGCAATTGAGTAAGAAGATTCGAGGTGGAGATCGAAGCTGCGTTATCTCGCGATAAAGACGAGACGATTCAAAAGTTAAATACTTAGAACTTGTCTCTCAAAAAGAGAGGGTATCCACCCTTCAAAATGCTAATCAAAGAACTTTATGGTATAATATTTGCCTTATTTTATTATTTTTATTTCATTGGTCGTGTATTGCCACCTAACTTATCACTTTCGCAGACGTATATAATCTCTCCGATGAAGCTATTCTTCTCCATACATTTCCTGAACCTATGGATAATAACCTTCTTCTAGCTCATCTCAACACTTCTTTAAGTAGTTCTTCGAACAAAATTAACTCTCTTTCATTAGATGAACTTGGACCAAATATCGTCTTTTAGAGATTGAACATAGATCTGGTTTAAGTGCAGCCAACCAATTTAAACAAATGTTTCTTGAGTCTCGTAAAGAAATCAAAATTTTGAGGAAGAAAATTAGTGATCACATAGATGACAAAGACCGCATTGCTAACAATGGTGCTCAAGCATTAGCAACATTTCAAAAATCTCTTCTTGAGCTACAAATTGAGCGAGATGAATTGCTTCGCCAGAATTCCTTACTTAGGGAGCGAGAAGATCAGATTCGTTCGCTCCTTGTTATAAATAATGATGATGAATTCGCCTGGGCTGCGAAAGTTTTAGATAACGCCAGAAATAACCTAGGTGTTGATGTTAGTCTTCACGCCGAGCATACTTCCTTGGTTAAAGATATGATATCTGACAGAGAAGGTTGCTTATTATACCTTACTGCTTCTTATTTCCGTAATATTACTTGTAAATTGTTAACTTGTTGTTTCTTATTTGCAGAATCTGAGATGAGGCTTCAGGCTAGAATTAGAGAGCTCGAATCTGAGAAAGAACAACTCTTAGGAATTTTCCGGAGAATTGAAGAACTTCGAAACCGAAAAGAACAACTCGCAAAGAATCTCTTCCTTCGCGAGAATAAATATTCCAAGTTGAAGAAACAATTTTTAACGACAGTGGAGAATTTTAACAATGATGCTGTTCGTTTTCGCAATAGAGGCATGGAGTATGTTTGTAAGGACCGCAATATCCCCCTGCATTCATATCCCTGGCTCCTTGAAGAGGTTCCTGAGAATCTGCCTGTCTCAGACGTTTCTGATAGTGAGGCTGGCGAAGAAGAAAATTCTGGCGATGAGAATAATCAGACTGAAGAATCAGGTGAAGAAGAAGAATCGCCAAAGAAATAACTTTTTTCGTTTTCTTTCTCTGCTTGTAGTATCTGTACATTTCTGTATCCTTATTATAGTGTATTTCTTGGATTTTTCTCCTCTCGAATTCAATCTTGGTCCCCTTTTTGGTAGTTCTTCCTTGTAATATAATTGATTAACATTATCGATGTATAATTCTTTCATCAAAAATGAATAGCAATATTTCATCTTTTCCATTCCCATACTTGCCTCTCGGTATTCTTCTTGGATGGAAGATTTTAGTTTGTCATCAAGTATTTTGTTGGTTTTTAATTGTATAGCGCGACGAGATCGCGGTATCTGTATGAATCAAGAATTCCATCTCTTTTTGTGGCGACAAGGTCGCAGACCGCCTTTACACTTTCATGTGATGGCTCATTGACCCTGCCTTATCATTTTGTGTGGTCTTCCGAGTTAGACCTCCCTAATTAGAGGTCCTCCCCTGCCACCTTTTATGGCGACAAAATCGCAGGACGTCTTTACACTTGTATGTAAAGACCCATTGATCTTGCCTTATCATTTTTCAAGTATTTTTGCCTCTGCAGGATGTTTTGGTTGCAACAATATGACAGGCCTAGATATCCTTGCGAATATAAAGTCCTATGACATTGCCGTCTTGCGACGAAATCGCAGGACGTCCGTACACTTTCGTGCAAAGACCCATTGATCTCGCCTTACCCTCGCGTTAGTATTATTGCCTCTGCAGGATCATTGCACAAATATGACAAGCCTAAGTCTCCTCGCGGAAACAAAGCCTCATGACATTTGCGTCTGTTTTGGCACTCCCCCTAATGGAGAGCACCGCCCTTATCATCTCCCCGGTTGCCCCTTCAAGGAGGCGAAACATCGGCCATACAAGACTAGCTCCTCCCATCCGGTCTTAACAACAACCAGTTGTTTTCGCAGTCTCTTATCCCTTATACCTATAGCGGTTTATGGTTACGAGACTGCACCCTAAGTGGAGTTTTCTTCGGGCGAGTGCAACGCATGCCAAGACTTGCCAAGAATGGCCAGGGTAGGTTCATCCATCCCGGGCACTCTGGCTCAACCGTGTACCTCGGCGCCTTGTGCATACACTGACTCCTAGGAAGAGACCCTCGGTCGCCCAACCAGGGTATAACCTACATATATAGTTGGGAATCCAAGGTACCTCTTAGGATAGGCTTTCATGGGCCCCAAATTTACATGGTTCAGGCTTCGGGGAGCGGTGTAACCTTCCCCCTGAACCACGGCGAGAGATACCCCCTTATATGACGCACTTTAGGTCTTACATTTGCCTCTTACGAAATGTTATTCGCGAACTAGGGTGTACGCCATAAAGGTTCGTCCCATTCATTTGCGCATTTATATTTGTTAAATCATTCAATCATTCATGTTTCATTATTTGCTGATATTTGTTTGCGAAGTATTCGCACAGCTCTGTTTTCACTTGTTGCATTTCACTTTTCTTTCTTAGTCATATTCTCATCTTATTCTTGGCTGCGAGATTCTCGCACATCATTACTTCAGTTGTTACTTTGCATCCTGCTGTTATTGATTATTCACTTCTTATGCCTTTTGTTCCTCATATCTTTTGCTTCTTCATTGCTATAATATTGGTCTGTCTCTAAGCATTCATCTCGCGGGGTACGTTCAGCCCTCACTTCTATAGCATCTACCATTAGTTTTTCCTTTCTCTGCTCATCTCTCACATGCTGTTTCCACCCTTTTCTTTTGGCATTCCTTTCTTCGGAGCTTTCTACATCTATTTCATGACATTGTTGCGACTCCTTCCAATCTCCTTGTATAATACCAATGCCATTTGGATGTGGGAATTTAATACATTGATGATACGTTGACGCGACTCCCAAGATTTCATGAAGCCATGGTCTCCCAATCAGCGCATTGTATGGAGATTCCACATCAACCACACAGAATAAAATATCAGTGGATAATCCTTGTAGAGGTATTCTCATGTGAACCTCTCCTTTTGGTTTGTTTGCGGTCTCGTTAAAGCCATATATCTTGTATGTCGAGGGAATTAAATCCTCATCTTTTCCGCCCATCGTCTTGTAAGTATGGTAGAAGAGAATATTCATCGAACTTAGGTGTCGATTAGAATTCGGTTGATCGCCCAACAAGCTTCGCCTCATCATCTTCTCCATCAACTGGTTTTGGGTTAATCTCTAGTCTCACAACCAACGGGCTATCGTGTGTTTCTCTTCCTTTTGGTACTTCATCTGCGAGAGAAAGAAATAGTCTTCAATGCCACTTTTCTAATCTGCGTTGTCCTCGCTGGACTCATTATTTCTTTATCATTAGCATCTCTCGCAAAGACTCTGCGAGCACGTTGTCATGAAAATCTTCGATGGTGCGATAGGAGTGGACGATAGAGTTGCGGTTCAAATTCTTAGCTTTTGTTCCTACTTCTATCACAAATGTTTCCTTTCCTTCGCTGACACTCGTTCTGTGCATCTCTGGTGGTGGTGGTAATGTCGACTTGTTTCTTCTCCCCTTAGAAAGTGATTGACTTCCCCGATCGATCATCCCGAGAATAATTCTCTTTATGTTTCTACAATCGTTTGTTTGATGCCCATGGAGGCGATGGTAAGAACAAAACTCATGACTTCTATCGCTGGCGGTGGTTCCATTCCAACATTCCAAGGTGCTGGTACATTTTCCATCACAAGTATAGCTTCCCAGATCTTTTCAACGCTAGCATTCAGTGGAGGCATCTTAATTTGTTCCCATATTGTTCTATGACTTCTCTCGTACTCCACGATTATTTTGCCTTCGCCCACCATAAGTTTCTTGCACATGATCTAGCCTCCGAATCTTATTATTGTCATTACTGGTTGTGGTAGTTTCTCTCTCGCTCAAACTCCTCTTGATCGTGGCTTCCCATGGCTACTATCTTTCTCGTCCTCATCGCTCCTTGCTTCTTTGTCCACTGCGAAGTGCTCGCCCTTTGTATTTATGAATTGAGGCAACAAGCTTATGTTCGGGCGTTAGAACTTGTATTCGCGACTGGATAAGAATTCATTTCATTCTGTCTTTCTTCTAAAGCGATGTATTCTTCCTGTAATTCTCGCAATTCTGCCATCGTGATTGTATTTTTGATTCTAAAAATTTGAATGTATAACAAGTTAGTCGCAAAGAGAGCATTCACAAATGAGAGTATGAGATATCTCTCCTCAACCCGTCCCGCCATTTCGCTACACATGGTCCTCCATCTTATCATCAATCTGTCTTAAACTCTCGCCAATCCTTTGTTTCAATCAAATACATCTTCAATACACGGGTCGCGAAGAGTTGTTACTTATGTATGCTCCAGGGAATGTGGCTTGTAAATGATTGAATGATGTGATTGTGTTCCTTGATGAGACCTTCAAACCATTTTAGTGCTTCTCCTATTAAGCTTGACGCGAAATATTTGCATAATATAGCATCATGATTCTCCCATTGTAACATACATCTCATGTAAGCTTTAATATGTTGTATCGCACAGGTTGTTCCATCAAAGATGTTGGTTAATGCAGGTAGATTGCACTTAGGAGGTATTCCTCCCATCTGTACTTCCAGCGTGAAGGGGTTCTTCGCGGCTTCTGCGATGGCTTCGTCCAGTTGTCTCCTTCCTCCTTCCCTTCTCGTTATTATTCAAGAATCCTCTCATTTCGGCTAGTTCTCTTAAGATTTGTTCATTTGCCTCGAGAATTTGTTTCTACCGGGTCTTTTTAGCTCGCTTCTCTCCTTCTTCGCTCGTGCCTATTTTGACCTTCCTGCTCATTATTTTCCCCTCTCCGTTCCTCGCGACGCTCTTCTTCGTCTCTTTCGTTAATTCGCACGCCATTATATCGGTTGTTCTCTCTTCTTGGTTGCCTCTCAGCTCTCATCATCTGCACCCTCTCATATTCTTCATTAATATTTCTATTAGTACGATTCTGTTCCCTTCTTCTTTCGCGGTTATCATGGTTATTTTGCCGGATTGCCTCCTCCATCTCTTGATTTTCCATTTCTTCTCTTAGCCTTTCTCTCTCGCGAGCTAGTCGCGCTTGTTCAATGTAGTGTCTCTCAATGTCATCCTCGATCTCTCTGTTTCTTCTCAATTCTTCTCTCCCATGTAGGATTATTCTTCCTTGGCCAATTTGGGTCATTCGGTCCTTGGAGTTGCATGTTTCCTTGATTTTCCCCATTTCGCTCATTTGGAAGATTTTCAATTTGAGGAATATAACGATCTTCTATTTCTCCTCTTCTCTCGCCATGCTCTGCGTTTGGATCTTGTGTTTCTCCCTCGGTGCTTTCTGTTGGTAAAACTCTCCTTCTTTCTTCTCTGTTCAATCTAGACCTTGATCTCACGCTACTTCTAGATCTCCTACTTTGCAACCTCATATTTTCCATCCTCAATTCATGATTTTGTCTTGTCAAGTTTGCTCGCTCCTCCGCTTCTAATCGTCTCTCTTCGTGCATTGTTTGTCTCAATCTCTCTAATTATTTGCCATTTCTTCATTTCGAATTCATTTCTCCATTCATCCCTTGCTCTCCTTGTCCATTGTTCACCAACCGTTGCTGCTCTTCTCTCTCGTCTTCGTAATCAGATCTCCAAGTATGCACACTTACTCTATCATAATCCACAGTAGCGTTTGCTTCGGGGAGATCGGCGGTTGATTTTGATCTTCTCCGTCATTTCTCATATTCATCCTTGAAGATTCTCCTGTTTTCATTCCTCCTTTCCCAGCCAAGTCTCCACTTCTTCTTACAATCGTTGGTTGTTCCCTGTATGTTTCTTCTTCTAGCCATCTTTCTTTTTCAATGAATTCTTGAGTATCTTTTCCAAATCTCTTCTCTGTTAATCCAAATTCTTTCCAATTTCTTCGTCAATCTTTGCTCGTCCTGTTTTCTAGCGCATATGTAGTAGCGGGAAATCCCACACTACACCCCTCACTATATTTTGGTTAATTAATCCATTGAAAGTTGCATAATTGAGAATGTTTATTGATTAATTTCATGAGTTCTACACAAGAAAAGTAGAATTACACTTAGCAAGTAAAACACTCTTAAACTTTCTCTCTCCTAATGACTTGCCTAACAATTCTAAAAAGATCCCTCCTACAACAGACTCACTCGACCCTTTATATAGGGTAATACACAGTGGATGACAGCTAAGCTATCCTTTATTTTCGGGAATGTCTCGCGAAGTGTCGCCGAGTGTACAACTATTCAATCTCGCGACACTTCTTAACCCTCGCCGAGATCTCACGTCTTCTTTATGTCTCGCTTTGTCGTTATTCTTTGCGTCGTTTATTTTAGCTCTCGATCGCCTCGCGGCATCGTTGTTTATACACTTCGCGAGTCCTGTACGTTGCGATATTATGATCCTACAACTAGATAGTAAATACGGTGTATTCTACACCTATCATATTCCCCCACACTTAGACTTTGCTAGTCCTCGAGCAAATCAAACAAAATTAAAATACAACAACTCCGTGACGTCGAGGCTACGGTTAATTTTAGCATAAATAACAAGCCTTTAAACCCCTAGGTGTCCCTAGTGGACGAGTTTTAGTCTCGTGAAGGTTTACTAGAGATATACCTACAAAACCTATATTTCCAACTCCGTCTATTTGTGACAAATCAATGAACGAATCCAAAATGACTACAGGAGGAGGTACCTTGCAAATTCAATTCAATTATTAATAAATAAACTCTATTTAGATAGTCGAACAAGCCACAATACTCGGAAACTAACAAACCACAATCACAATGAAAAGATTAAGAAGATGGATATAGATGTAGATGTTGGCGAATATTCACAAGTGTTCGATGTTTCCCATATCTGTCTCAAGGTAATCGCTAAGATGAACCTAATCCTATTGGATTGAGCTACTTGGTTTGAATCCTACATCAACTGTTTGGCATATACAAGGGAACCAAGTGACTTTATTCAACCAATATAAAACTTTCTTTTCTTTTTTTCTTTTCTTATATGATTGGATCAAATGGATCCAATTTCTCTTTTTTTAGACGGCATGATTAGATCTTTTGGATCCAAGCGCATGCTTCTTGTCAGAAAGTACATGATAGTTGCCTTGGATCCTGCATTCCACGCTTGTTTAGGCGACGGAGACAGGGACTACGTTTCACACATACTGCTATTCCCAAGTGTCTTTTTTATTCCGTTTTGGTCTAATTGATCGGTCCTTTTTTTTTTCTTTTCATATATATATATTTTTTTTTTTTTTTTTTTTTTTTTAGTAACTCAATCACTCTATTTCATCCTAGCAGTAATAACACGTCGATGTTTAGTGACCCACCAAAGCACTTAGAGAACAATAGATAAATATGGAAAAATAAAAAATAGAATGCGATATGGTGATATTCCGAGATATGGTAACAACTATCATGGTATTTATGATTCATGAGCTATGTTCGTCCCTTTTAGTTAATTGGTTCCTCAACTCCTGCATTCAAAATGGTTTCATCCACTAATGGTGTCATCCTAAAGGCACAAGTTCTAGATTTCGGAGTTCGAAAAGCACAATTTTTCTTGGTTTTTCTATTTTTCGATTTTTTTTTTTTTTTTTTTTTTTATACATAAAACAAACTAAAACATATAAATGCTCCCCACACTTAAACTTTACATTGTCCTCAATGTAAAATTGAATCGATCCAAAGAAAGTTCAAGGTGGGAAATTCCGCAAAATGATATGCAAAAACAAGAAAATAAAGATAAAAGCAAATGCATAAGAATAAAAGATAAGGATAAAGATACAAAACCGGTGGGTTGCCTCCCACTAAGCGCTTGTTTTATAGTCGTCGCCCGACTATATCCTTGCAAGATTCATTCCCATATACCAACAACTGAAAAGTTGGGGATCCTTCCATAGAACCTGTTTTTGCAAACACTAGCTTCACACAAATATTAGTAACATAAAGCAAAAGTGAAGCTATGAACCGATAAAAGTTTCCCCCACACTTATTCTTGTCCACACATGGAAGTGTATAAAGAATATAGAAGTCGGGTACGTCCACGGTTTCTTGTTCCATAACCCGCATAGTATGAGAATCAAGTTTCTCTAATGGCGGAAAACGAGAAACAAAGTCATTCAACAATATTCTCGAAGCACATACATTCAAACCAAATAGAGGTAAGGGAGAAGAAATAATAGGCAAAGGGTTAGATAAACCTTTCACAATCTCTTGTATCACGGAATCCTCTTCATCCTTGAAAAACTCAAGTGAATTATTCACCTCTTGTGTATCATGGTCCTCTATCAAACCTTGCAACCATTCTTCGTCCGTTTCTGCCCGTAACCAAAGTCTCGACATAAACATCATCATTACAATCATGTGCAAGCTCAATTGGGTCTTCCACAATATTGGTCATAACGGTCTCATTCTCAACACACTCCTTTTTATTGTAAGGCACATACTCTTTTGTGGATCCAAATTTTATCATAAGAAACTTTTTTAGAACACTCGAAAATGCATCATCCTCAAGCTCCACCCTTTGAATAGGCTCGATCATTATTAAGATCAATGCTTGAGTAATCTACACAAGTGTCGACATATTCCTCTTCATCTTCATCTTGATCCCAAAAAGACTCCTCGGAGATGTCAACATGAGTTGTTTCAAGCAATATATCATAATCACCATCACTATCATAGTCAACATAAGATTGTTCCTCGCTGAATTTAGTGTTGTTAATCTCTAACTCATCCTTTTGAATAGGTGAATGATCATTATTAAGATCAAGAGTTGAGTTAGCCACACAATTATCGACTTAAAGTGCCCAAGGATTGGCCTTTTTCAACATTAGCATCAATCAAATATTCATCACAAACCATATGCACATTAGAATTATCCATATCCTCCTTGTATTGATCAATGCCTCTTCGCAAGCTAATCATACCTTCAAAAAGTTCTTGGAGTTGCTCGTTTGTAGTCTCTTTTGCTTTTTGAAATTCCTCTTGTAAAAAGGTGGAAACTTTATCTATAAAATTAGAGACTTTTTGTTCACAAGCATAAGAATCCTCCCGTCCTTGTGGTTGTTCACACACATACCCGCCATAAGGTTGTTGAGGAAAACCATAAGGTTCCATGGAATATTGGTCATAACCAATGAATTGGTTTTGATTATACCCATGGAATTCGTAGTTATCATATTGTTGAGGTTGTTGAAAACCGCATCCATCCATGTAGTATGCTCCTTCCATGAGAAACAATCACCTGAAATAAAAATTCTCAAACCAAGGTTAAAACCCAGAAAATAAGAAAAAGTAAAATAAAATTAAAAAAAAACAAAAATAAGAAACCAAAAACAAGTGACAACCGCTGCCTCCAAAGAAACGGCGCCAAAATTTGACCGGTTGTCGCCGACACAAATATAATTACACTTTCTTACTACTCAAAATATAAATATAGCAAGGGCAAGAAAGGATCGATCCCACGAGAGAGGTCTAGGTTGTCAAATTGTTATGGTTTCCTATATAAAATACCGAGGATTTTCTTCGATTTAAACGGAAATAAATAAAAGCAAAACAAATAAAAGTAAACACGCAAATCAAGGATAAGAAGATATTGGTCATGGATTTCGTTTTCATTCACAAACATGGTTTCACCACAATAACTAGAATTGATATTTTAATCTCAACTTTTATCAAAGACCCTAGAATACCTTGATCGCAAGAATATTCCGCAAACCTCCTCATGTCATCAACAAACACATTAAAAGATGCGAATATGAATTCTACCTAAAGGAACAACCTAACGTGTAAAAGCACTAATCAAGTTTAATTCCCTAGATGCGTTAAGTTCTATGAAATCAGGCCAATCAAAGCAATCGAACGTGGAAAGCGCACTAATCCGATTTAACAAAGGTTATAACTCACATATGATCATAAGAATATATCACTACAAACTATAATCATATTTATGCTACTTGCAATCCGGAATTATCACTTTGCGTATAATAACCCTAATCTAGCGATAGAGATGAAAGCAAACTCAATCGACTCGCGACTCGACTAACAAGCATTCAAATCATGTAACAATATTGATGGTGAATCATAAACGATAATATGAGAGAAAACTAATTTATTGAATTAAAACCCATATTTGGAAATCCAACTTATTCCATAACCAATAGTAAAATCTAGCTCATATTCATGGAGTTCATAACAAGAAGAAAGAGAAAAGACTTCATAGTTCTAAACCCTAGAACAAAAGTAGAGGCAAAAGAATTAGAAGATAAAGATTATCAAGATATATCCAAAAGATATCTTTTCCTCCCTTTTTATAGACTTCTCCTTTCTCCACTAGTACTCTGTTTAGGTCACGCACAAACCATGGCAAGCCCGCCAATGACCAAGTATGTCTAGCCCATGCAATTATGGCCCAAGTCCACCTGAACCGGATCGGTGAGTCAGCCGAGCCGGATCAACTCACTGAGTTAACTCGCCTCAGTAGAAAATATGGCAGAGTTTTCTTTCTTTACAGGCAATTTCCATGCCAACTCTGGACAATTTCTTCTCCCATGCAAACCTAACATTCATCTAGCATCATACCCATTCAGTCACACATATAAAATCTAATGCAGCAAGGCTTCCATCCTTAGTTGCATTGTCTTCAGACTTGAATTTCCACAGGCATTGCTCTAACATCTTGAGTTGCACCAGTTGCGGCATACTTCACAGCTCCACCAGCTCCTGCTCTTTCCATCAGTTACAACCACTGCACCTGCACAACTGCCATCATCCTCAGCTCCTTCTTGACCCTTTCATGGCACCGGGCAAAGAATAAAGACCACCTCGGCTCAATGCTCTTTCACGTCGGCCCCCGTGAACTCTAATGACTCCATCACTCGAATTTGCGGTCAAATCTCCACGAGAACCTTTGCCATTCAGTCCATTCGCGACTTTTCTTATTCACCATATCAAGGCCGCGACATCCTTACCGCAACACCATTCTACTTTAGCTCAACTCGGGCCACTGCAACATCACCTGCATTAGGACCCATCTTCCTGCAATGCCATTTCTCCACAGCATCACCTGCACCTATTTGTTTATCATGAGCTTGACTCTTGCAACTTTCTGTAGCTTCAGCTAGCATTAATCCCTGCCTCAGAATTCCACGATACCCATCTTGCCATTCTTCTCGTCATAGCTGCACTATCCATTGTCACAGCCCATTGTCTGTCTGCGGTAGCATCGATCTCTTGCCACTCCTGCAATTCCATTGCAGCACTACAAAAGCCATAACAGCAGCTCAGCATCAGTCCAAGCCAACGGCACCAGCTACTCCACCAGACACCACCATCAATTGCAGCTCAGCTCCTTTCGCACTGCATCTGCATCCGCATCCAAAATTGCCTCTCCATTTCAGCTTGCAGCACCAGGCCTGCAATTATTTCAATCACCAGTTCTAGCTTATGCCAAAGACCACTCGCTCTTCTAGTTCACAACTTAGGCTTTCAGCATTGCACACTCGCCGACACAGATCAATGGACACTTGCCATTCTGCCAATTCCCCCATACTGGGCTTAATCACAGCAGCTTCATACCACCACCAACAACACCAGACCAAACCACCAACTTCACAGTTCAGTTCAAGCTTCAACACACATTCTGCAGCTCCCAGTAAATCACCAGGATATATGTCTTTCATAACCCCCAGCTTCCTTATTGCTCAATAACAGCTTCAGATTCCATGGCATCACATCTTCTCAATCTTCCTCTCACCCTGTCTGAGCCATACCACCACCTGACACCTTGCGACGACATATTCACGCACTGTCTTGAGCATTGAGCACACTATGAACCCATCTTCTTCTCCTTTGAGTTGAGTCTCTGAACTCATCACATCTCCCTCCAATTACTTGAATCACTGCAACATAGCTTCATCCTTGTCAATGATATCCTCAATTCAAAGCAATACCCAAACCTTCAAGAACAACATCTTCATGACTGCAACCCTAGCCAGATTCATTCATCCCTGGGTAACTTCAGATCAAATCGAAACAACTTCAATCATCCATACCCATGACTCAAACTATCATCTTCACACAGCAACCCCAGTTCTCTCCCTGTTTCGATCCATCAAAACCCTCTCTCTTACAGCAGCAGCACTCTCTGAGTTTGTGAAGAATGATTGAGAGAATCATCTTCTCTGAAATCTGGGCTAGGTAAGAACGAATTTCTATAGGCACCCAGAGAGATGGATACAAAGCCACCACAAAGTGACAATCACTTGAACAAAACTCGTTTTGTCTTGTCGATCCCTGGGAACCGACAAGCTTAACTGTTGCTTTTGCTCGTAACCTTCTCGTACGGAACCGGATTGGCCTCGTTCTTTCGCCGATAGCTTCACCTTTCCGCTCTTGTCACCATGATGAGAAGAAATCCAATATTTGAGCGAGTTCCACTTCTTTTTGCTCCAATGACTCCATTGCACCTAATAAACTCAAAAGCAAACATAAGATACATAATTTACAAGAAAACTCGCAAAGAAAGCATAAATACTAGAGATTAAATACGGTGTATTCTACACCTATCAAATTCCCCCACACTTAGACTTTGCTAGTCCTCGAGCAAATCAAACAAAACAATAAAATACAACAACTCCGTGTCGTCGAGGCTACGGTTAATTTTAGCATAAATAACAAGCCTTTAAACCCCTAGGTGTCCCTAGTGGACGAGTTATAGTCTCGTGAAGGTTTACTAGAGATATACCTACAAAACCTATATTTCAAACTCCGTCTATTTCCCCAGCAACGGCGCCAAAATTTGATCGCGGTCGTAGGCGTCAAAAATAATTTACACTTTCTTACTACTCAAAATATAAATATAGCAAGGGCAAGAAAGGATCGATCCCACAGAGAGGTCTAGGTTGTCAAATTGTTATGGTTTCCTATATAAAACACCGGAAGAATTTCTGATTGTGTAAATAAAAATAAACAAAAAGCAAATAAAGTACGCAAATCAAGGATGTGAAAGTATTGGTTACGGATTTCGTTTTCAATCACAAACATGTTTTCACCACAATAACTAGAATTGATATTTTAATCTCAACTTTTATCAAAGACCCTAGAATACCTTGATCGCAAGAATATCCCGCAAATCTCCTCATGTCATCAACAAACACATTAAAAGATGCGAATATGAATTCTACCTAAAGGAACAACCTAACGTGTAAAAGCACTAATCAAGTTTAATTCCCTAGATGCGTTAAGTTCTATGAAATCAGGCCAATCAAAGCAATCGAACGTGGAAAGCGCACTAATCGATTTAACAAAGGTTAAGACTCACATATGATCATAAGAATATATCACTACAAACTATAATCATATTTATGCTACTTGCAATCCGAATTATCACTTTTGCGTATAATAACCCTAATCTAGCAATAGAGATGAAAGCAAACTCAATCGACTCGCGACTCGACTAACAAGCATTCAAATCATGTAACAATATTCATGGTGAATCATAAACGATAATATGAGAGAAAACTAATTTATTGCACAAAAACTCATGTTTGGAAATTCAACTTATTCCATAACCAATAATAAAAACTCTAGCTCATATTCATGGAGTTCATAACAAGAAGAAAGAGAAGTTTCATGTTTCTAAATCCTAGAACAAAAGTAGAGGCAAAAGAATAGATTAAAAGATAAAAAGATATGTGTTTTGAGAAAAGTCTTCTCTTTTATAGCTCCACTCCTTCCAAAACTAGGTTTTGTCTTCAAAGTCCATTAGTTGGAAATTCACCCGGCCCACGAGAGAGAGAAACCCGTGTAGAAATTTTGTCCCAAAAACGCTCACCGGAAAATCGGGATTATGGCTCTAATCCGCCGGAAAAGCATCTCGGGTGGCCGCAAAGTCCGCCTTGATCAATGGTCAACGGGTTGGATCGGTCGGGTCAACTGGGTCAACTCGGTCGGGTCGGATCGGGTCAAATCGCTGAAGTCAAACCGGTCCAGTCGGACTGAGTCGGCTCAATTTGAGTCATCTATCCGAATTGGCTGGTTGGTCTCTAGGCCGAGCCGCCATTGACCGCACTCGAGTTGTGTAGCACAATCATTGTGCTTGACCATGATGGTCGCCTTTTCCTCGCAACTTCGGCATAGCTCGTGAATGCACCATTCTCACTAAATTCTCCAGCCTCAAGAACACCAATTTCAACCATCAACTCATTGCCACATCTTCCCTCAGTAAATCCAGCAACACCTCCATAATGCACCTGCCTTGCTTACCTTGTCGCCTCCAAATGCTCAGCCTGGGTTCATAACACCGCTTGCACTTCCTTCGTGGCTTCAATCCACGGCAACCTCAACATCCAGTGCCTCAATAGGACTTCAGTTCTTGAAAAACCTTGTAATACAATTTCACAAAGAAGATCATCCTCGCAGCCTCGCAACATGCCTAAGCCGCACCACTAGCCCAAGCAAACTCGGGACCAACTCCACTTCCACCTCGCCATGAAACCTCCAACTCAAAACCAATAACCTTTGTAGCATCGTCTCGCCGCTATCACTAATGCACCTGGCCATCGCCTTCCATTCAATGCTTCTTGACTCCATTGTGACTACCACCGCATCGACACATTCATTCCTCTCCAACTTTCGGTTCACCACATCGCAACCTCATATTAGCACAATCACTGCCTCGCCTTCTGTACTGCCTTAAGCTTCACCCGCCTGCACCCTGAGTTTCACTTACGCAACAACTCAGCTTCATCCAATTCAAGCCCTGTAATTGCAATCCTAGCATTCATTCTTGAGCCAACACACACACACACACACACACAGAGAGAGCCAACATCATCTAGTCATTGCCTGAGACTCAGCTCATGACTCCACGGACCATGGCAAAGATCTCCACCGGTTGCAACCCAGCAGCAACATGCCTTCACCGCATAACCATCGGTTCCATCTCGCTATCCATCTTTCCCCCGCAATTGTACTCAACAACAGCAACCCAAATCACATCCATTACAACTCCTTCCATGTATAATTCCAACATTCAAAACAGACCCATAACTGATGTCTTCTTTGGAACCCTAATTTCGATTCCCTCTTCTCAACCGAAAACAAAAGAAAGACATCCTCTCGAGTTCTCAATTTCTTGATTTCGGTCCAAACTATCACCGAGACGCAGCCAAGCTTGAAACCCATCTCAATTTCATCACTAATTCTCAAATCTTCTTCTCAGTTCAAAGAATCTGCACAAACAGAATTCGAGCAATCCTCTCTGTCGAACTCAGATTAATACCCATCTTCGAGAACACCAACCCTAATTCTTCAAATCGAGTGGCAATTCTTCAATTTCTGCATCACTCCATAATAGTCATCATCTCTGCCAGCATCACTCCACGAGCTCAACCAAACTTCAATTACTCTTTCCTTCCTCCTACTCATACATTTTTCTTCTCACTCAGACCAATTTCCCATCATTAATTTCATCTCTTCTCTTCTCTCACTTCACTGAGAGAATCAACCCAAGACCATCGTTTACTTTACTCACATCTTCACCGCCATACTTTCTCGATCTTAATCTCTCAATTTCTTAATCGGACTCGATCCGGTCTCTCGATTTAATGGAAGCAGAATCACCGCTTTTCTCTCTTGTTTTCGTTGGAACAAAATGAGGTGAATGGAAGAAACACCTCCCGATTTAGGGTAGAAGAGGATTAGGTGCTAACAAAGACACCCACCTTTTCTGGACAAGGGCCACCCATCTGGCAACCCCTTAAAAACCACAGCTGGCTCTATATAGTACTCCTCCAAGAGTTGCCCCTTAACCATGACTGGGTTCCAAATAGTGTTCACCCCTGAAATGACTATTTTGCCCTTTTTGCTCAAATTGGACAATTTCTTCTTCTTTTCCTCCGTGCGACTCCAGAGTACCTAATAACTCAAAAACACGCGTAAAGTACGTAATTCACAAGAAAAATAGCAAAGAAAGCGTAACTACTAGATAGTAAATACGGTGTATTCTACACCTATCACTTGGGCAATTATTCGAAGATCAATTTAAACAAAAATAGTTTGTGGATAATAAATTGTCATATACTAAAATTGCAAAAGATCTGTGCATATTTGTTGCTCGAATCATATTTAGAGAGTTTAAACAATATAAGCTTGAACTCGAAATTTCTTCTTTGTAATACTCGCATTGACCCGTTAAAGTTTTGATTTTTGTTTACTAAATACAAAAAAATAAAAATAAAAATCTAATTACTTGAGTGACGTCACTAAAATGTATGTCAGCTCAATTGAAGAGCCATATTTGATCATCATGCTCTTCTCCAAATTAGGACCCTAATTTAAAAAATCACCGCTTTCCTATTAAATCAATATATCAAAAATCAAATAGAAAAAATTAACCAAATTCCTCTCTTATTACTTTCGTATCAACAAGCGTAGATCCGTCAAGAACATCATTGACTCATCCCTAATGTATCTCCTTATCTCCAAATCACGCATAGAGTCTCCACTCTAATTAAACATCAACATGAAGATTTCAACAAAGTATTCATCAAATCTTAATTCAAAATTTCAATGGCGGATCCATTCAAGCTTTATGACCATAGTTGTCCACTTACTAGTTTAATCAACTGTGAATGACATGGTTTTTATTTGAAAAATGTGGCGGCTACAGTGAGTTTAGGGTAGTTTTTGCTAAAAGTTAAGGCTTAGTGGTGATGTAAAATTATAAAGATTTAACAATGGAGCTTTACATGTTTCAAAATTTCGGATGGTGGCGCTTGTTGACGGTCGACAGTGAATATGAAAATGAAAAGATGGCGTCGGTTTTTAAGGAGAAGATGAAAATTTTAGGGATACAATATGTCATTGTTAATAAATATAAATATATTTTAGTAATTAACGATCTACTTGACAGAAAGTAATACGCATCATCAACTAACCGAGTCAAATCGGGTTAACGTGAAGCCCAGGTATCAACTTTTAAGTTGGTGTTAGACCAAACACTAATTTTGGCCAAAACCCGAGAATACCAAGGACCAATCAACCCATGAAAAAATCTATTGAAATATCTTAAGTTCTTGAAAAACCAATTTGTTTATTTACCATTAAAACAACTAGTGTAGATGTCATAACATCTACCAAGTACTGACTGTAAGGTAATAAAAGATGAGTGCTGAGACAGAACCCATGTCGAGTGGTACACAAGTCTCTGGTACATGCGAAGACCTGAAGGTCACAACATTCACATATTCACTACTTGAAAACAAAGACAAAGCCACATGCAAGACCTAAGTTACGGAGACCGTAGCGAAGACTATACCTAGGAAGCAGTTGAAAGTCGGTACCAAGAGCTCGGGACCTGGAGTAGGCGACAAAAAATGGGAACTACACCCCGGTCAGTGAAGTTACTTGGAAAAGAAGCAAAGTCTGGGTGGATCATGATGTCATCTCCATCTTGAATAAGGCGGTTGCTAATTAGACATGCTTCACGCATGATATTTGTACTAGTATAAATATCCAGAGAGGTTCATCTTGTAGACCAAGTACATTGTACCAAATAAACTCTGATCAATAAAGTTACACTTTAATTTGCAGTGATTCTCTCTCCTCCATAATCTTTCTATATTCCATTACCGACTTAGAAGACAATATCAAACTCTAATTGGCACTAACAAAGTAATCACTAACTAAGGACTGTAGTTGATCATAATTGTGATCCAATAGTCAAATCACCAACAAACATCAATGTGCAGGTACTTATACAATTCCACCTTCAGGACAACATGAAATACTCATCTTCAACTAGAATACCCAAGTAATGTTTTCTACTGAAATGTATCAAATTCTTGTTGTATTCTTATACAAAGTAAACATAAACCAAAACAACAAGAAAACTAAAATTCATATGGTGATGGATTTGGAGGAGAATCGGGCAATAAACTGAGTCAACTTAGTTAGATTCAAATTCTGATTTTTTTATTTTCTTTCCAGTCTTTGATGTTTCGTATACACTAACATTTCTCATTCATTCATCCTGAATGTTTTGTTTAAACTTTTAGTACCGATTTACTACTTCTTTTCTGTCTTTAACCTTTGTTTTTTATTTATTTTTTATTTGATTATTATTTATCCCTAGATGTTTAAGTGGAACTCTTAATTGGTGTACCAAAGTACCTAAAGATTTAGTTCACTTAATAGTTTTTAGTAATTTGTATAAAGAAGCTAGAAGAGCACAAAATATGTATCCTTCAATCTTAAAAATCGGCACCACAAAAATGTTCACCCCTTTAAAATAATAACGTCAGGACCGAAAATTTTTATCATTGTATCGCCATATTAAATTATCGATAATATAATAAGTATTAATTTATCAAAATATTACATAAATCATGCCACCAACCACTACAAGGTTCAACCTTTGTGACACAAGGATTACAAAAGCTTTCGAGATGCATTATCATGGCCGATTCTATTATAGTCTTTTAGAGGATTATAAGACAAGAAAACAAATCCCGTGAAGATTAATGTTTTAGATGCGATGAACCTTGTCGTTTCAATTTGGAAAATAGATGTTCGTTCAATGAATAACACCGAGTCAGAGAATTCAAGTGAAATGTTAGATAGTGGAGGCACTAAAGAAGCGCCAAAAATTTAATCAAAGGATTGAATTATCGCAGTTGAATGAACATTAAATCCTGCTGAACTACCCTCGAGAGAATATTGTATTATTTATGACTTTTGAATGATGGGGGAATAATTGAAAGTATCATGGAAAACGAGAAAAGTGATGATGTGGAAACCGAAAATCAAATTGTAGTTGTAGAGTCACCTTCACGTAAAAGACTCACGAAGTTGTGAAGACATAGAATAGTTTTTTATTGCAAACCAAGTACAACACCAAAAACTCCTCTAACTTTAAGAAAAATCCAAGATGATATTCAACATGACATCAATTTAAAAAAAAATACTAGGTTACAATTGAATCATTCTTCACCAAATCAACACAAATGTAAAACTAATTTTATGTATATTAGAGTCTTATTAATTTATATATCGGAAGGAACTTATAAAAGTTTAAATATTTTATTAATTTATAAATTTAGCAAGTTATCAACTGAGCACGTTCCTCGACTCAGGACCGATAAAACTTAGTATTATTTTTTTGTGGTCATTAATTTACAAGGGTTTTACTGTATAATTTTAAGCATAATTAGTCTGGGAACGACTTTATTAAATGAATTGTCCCGTAATATCATGTGAGGTTAGTAGTTGTACCAAATCTATATGTTAGCCATATTCTCCGCTTAATAACCTTAGAAATGATCCTCATGATTGGACATTTCTTTAACCGGTTGAAGATTTTATTGGTACCAACCACCGAGAAATAAGGTTCCGTGCAGCTCCTCACGTAGGAGCAGAATCAGACTATCAGCCATGTTTCTATCAAACATAACCAGAAACAAAACATATAATGCAGGAATAACGTAATGATCGAGTTGTTGGTATTAATATCAGACGGATAGTGTTTTTGCGGATAATAGAGGATCGATGTTGAGTTGTTTAGAAGAATCAACAAAAAAAAAACCTGATAAACAACCTGGCGAGATTGGGGTATACCTAATAAGACAAAATATGGTCATTATGAAGTAAAACCAAGCCACCACTTAACCTTATATTTTCTAAATGACTAATATGCCCTTGTTTAATTAACACTAAAAAATCTGATTAGCTTAATTAATTGAGTTTAGATTAAAACTTTTGAAATCATAAATTTAAGTTATGAAATTTTGTTTTTGATTGAACTCATTTGGGAAGATTTTTGATGAAATTTTTCTCTTTCGAGAATATTTTTTTCAACGGAAATGAAAGCATAACACTTCTAAAAAGAGGATTGCAAAGCCGGGTATAAAATCATACTCAAAATTAAAGAAGAATTCAACACTTTCAGTTTTGAAACTATCAAAAGTCGGCAGGGTCGACGAATGAAGAACATGCCGACAACTTACGGCCGGCAAGGTCGATGATTGAAGAAGATGCCGACTTTATTATTTTTGACACACATGAGACTGTTGTAAATGCTTCACTAGTCGGCATCTTGTTGATTTCTTACCTTGCCGGCTATCTTATAGTCGACAAGATTCGATAAAAAATACCCCGCATTGAGCTATAGAATTTTTGACATACATATAAAAATGATTAGTCGACAAGGTATTAATTTCATAACCTTGCCGACTAAAATATAGTCGGCAGGGTATAAGGTTGAATACCGTGCCGACTTGAACTCTTTGATTTCGAGGAGATGAAAAGTCGGCACGGTATTCAACCTTATAACCCCGCCGACTATATTTTAGTCGGGCAAGGTCGATTAAAAAAACCTTGCCTACTTTCGATCCGTTTTGATTCTTCGTTTTTTTTTTTTTGATCTCATCATGTATGGTTAGAGTTTTGAAAAAAGATTTTGAGATTTTTTGAATATGTTTTAGTCGGCATGGTTTTTTAGTATGGACAATTTGGTGTTTTAACACCTTTTAGACACTCCTTAGCACGCTAGTTTGGATGGGAATAAAATGGGTATACCCCAATCTCGGCAGGATAAACAAATGGAAGTCAATTGAACATTAAATGTCACACTTGGTGCTTGTATATACAACATGACCCTAGGGAACCGGAATAGCCAGGTCAAGGTATTAGGATTTAACGGAAGGTGAGGTTCCTTTAGATTTCTTATTACTAGAGATTTAACAAACAAGCGCCTATTTGAAAGATCGAAAAATAAACCTTTCTTTGAACAAAGAAGTTGATTTGAAAGACATGATTGCCAATGCCGGTACCAATATTGGCACGACGGGTATTTTTTTGTTTGCCTTGTATGAAATGGTGCTCTGCCCCTAACATTAGCAGCAGCCTTGAGTAATCCGGTTAAATGATGCATGACCAACTTGATAATAGTTGTTTTTTTTTTTTCATGGCTGCTAGTGGGGGTGTCAATTTGGTTTAAGGTCTTCTCACAATTGTTGGCACCCCTGTTAGCATTTTAAAGGAAGACTTTATTTTAAAAAAAAAAAGAAAAAAAAAAAGATTTTACAAAAAACTTGTTGGTCTACGTAACAAATCGCACCCCAACCCTTTTTTGGATAACTAAATCTAATCTATTTAATTTTCGTTGAGAAACATATTAGCAATGTGTTGGTTTATACCAACTTGGGCGTCTGGCCGCCCGTACCATTTTACAACGTGGAAGAAACCCCGATAGTCTTTAGCGCGTGCATCGTTCTTATTTGAAAAAGATTATCTAACCCAAATTGGCTGGGTCATCGTTATCAGACGTACTAAAATAAATACAGTGCAACAACACCACCATGAGAATATGCACATTCTGAGAGCTATCATTCATGAAGACCATGGGCTGCATTGGATTTCTAGTAATCCACCTGGTTGACTTAGTCTCATTAGCTCATTTCACAGAGGCTATCAATGATAGTCCGGAGGAACAGTTTAACCGGAGCTGCTTTCCTGTTGGGTTCGCTTTTGGAACAGCTTCTTCTTCATATCAGGTAATGCTATCTCAAAATATTAACTAGATAGAGCGAGGGAGGACTCTATATATGGTGACTTTGTGTCAATGTGAAGCGTGACATTTTTTCCCAATTAGACACAAAAGATTGGATTTGGTTCAACGATGAAAGGACAACATCGCCCCTCCTTAATTTTTTCCCTCATTTAAACAATGGTAAATAACTACAATGGTGAGGACAGTTTTCTAAAATGAAAAAAATAAAAAAACGGAATCCAGTTAGAGGTCATGGGGTCGAATCCCGGCCACCTCCAAAAAATTCATTTTTCCTTTCTTCTTCCTTTTCTTCTTCCTCCTCTCGATTTCTCTGTAATTCCTTCACCACAATCTCTGCTACCCTATTCATTCACCACCTCCTCCGCCGTAAAGGACAAGATTACTACCAGTCTACCACCGCCGCTCCACCATCACCACCAAGCATCGCCACCAGCACCACCGTAACAAGCTCCACCACCAAATTCATAGACAAATTATAATCACCACCACCACAAAAACTGACAGTTTAATTAAAACTATATTCACCTCCTTCGTAACTTCTGATTGAAACTGAAGAACCCTAAATTCTCCTCTAATTCTTCGGTAATTTCTGATTGAAGGAAAAACACCACCACCACTCTCCTCCACCTACTTCAATCTCATTGTTACAGATTTAATCGCCACCACCACTCTACCCAGTAATTAAAATCTCTATCCTATTCAGTGATCGTCTACCAAATCCACCTTTAACAAGCCATATCCCCCGCCACCGTACCCCCATGTGTGGATTGAATTCCCCTCCTCCAAATCTAATCAAAACCCATCCAACAAATCAAGCAAACAAAAATCATATTCTCCAAATCGGTATCATCCGAAAAGAAAAGAAGAAAGAATTGGTCACCTGATCAATCTGCTCTGTTGCAGGAGTAACCTAATTAAATTCACACAATTTCTCCATACATAAAAATCAAATCGAAACAGCAAAGTGAATACCTAAATATTCAAAAATTAAACGAAAAAAACACCCAATTATCGATTCATCACTCCAACTTCACCAACAATCACAACAACCAGTTACAACACTAAAAATCCTCAATCCTTAACCCTAGCTTTCCTAGCCAATAAACCTATTTGGTCTATGGAATTTACTGAAAACAACAATACAAACATTATAATTATCATGCCAAGATCTTTTCGCCTACTTAATTCATCTTTTAACCAATTCGTACCATACCAGTAGCCACAAATTGCTTCAATGGGGATTTATAGAATGAGAATTTAAGGTTTCCAAATGGTTTTATTTAAACCATGATAATACCTTAAAAAATCCATACTTTAAATCCTAATTGAAATCACGAAGAAAAAGATCATGCGTTACTAATTTAGCAGAGAAAAAAAAAAATTAGACGGTGAAGAAGGAAGAGGAGGCGGAAAGGAGGAAGAAAAGAAATGGAATTGAGAAAGAGTTTCGGTTTGGTGTCTTCTGAAAAGTGGGAGAGAGAGAAATGAAATGTAAACCTCAAATGCAACTGTGTTTTTGTGAGCCGTCGATTCATTTTAACCAAGCCATGTGTAAACATTTCTAAAACTCATCCTCACTGTTGAATCATTCAGGTCATGGACGGTCACAGATCTTTTTGAAACTAATTTTCAACCGTCTTATTTAGCTCATGGACCGTAAAAGATCAACATAAACTCTTTCTCTAAGTAATCGGTAGATTTGTATCCCCACGAATATATCTTCTCATGTGTTGAGAAATTGACAATATCATCGCAATTCTTTTTTTGATGCCAAAGAAATTTTATTAACTAAGAAACCATATCAATGTCTACCAAGAGAAAACTTTCAAGAAAATTAGGTGGTACATCAGACCACTCTCTAGAAATACCATTCTTCCGGCTATACTTTGCTAATTCATCATCGGGTTTATTATAAATTCTAGGGATAAAACGACATTCCCAATGTGGGATGTTTGTTAAACTTTCAATGGCATCCAACAGAATGTCTTCATTCTCCCAAGCAATGACTGATGAGATGTTGTTGATGTAACGATCAATTCCTTGCAAGTCTGTCTCAAACACAATGTGTGTATATCGTAACTCCACTCCCCATTTGACTGCATCAAGAAAAGCCGACACTCTCGCATGTTCCGAACTCTTTACTCCTGCATAGCACTTGGATTTGCAGCCCCAACATTTCCCTGCAAAATCACGCACAATTAAAAAAAAAAACTGGCTAAATTGGGGCCTATGGATTTCTTCATCCACCCCATAGAAATGATAAGGGGTGTCTAAGTTTGATTAAACTACCGTTTTACCCTCTATGAAATTTTAATACTACCAATTTATCCTCATTAAATCCTAATAAATAAATAAAATAAAAAAACTAAATCAAATCAAATCAAAATCATTTCCATTTCCATTTCCATTTTCTTCAAAATTAAGAATTCAAAATCAAACGAAAACATTGTCGATAATCACCAAATTCACTAAAATAGGTAATTTTTCGTTTTAGCTCGAATCAGGTAGTTTTCTATTAACCCAATCCCCTAGAGTAGGTTTTAATAACATGTAATCACTCAAACAATCCAATTTTTTTTAATCAAAGTTTTTTGGGTTTATAAGAATCGGTCTACGTCAATGCACTTTTAATGTATATATGTTGTAGATGCGTGTGAGCATTGGTGGCGATGCTTCGGTGGAGTTGCAGCATTTTGGAAGAAGATGATGAAGAAAATTTACAAGTCGGACTCCGTGCCATTATGGCAGATCTAAATTGTGAGTGAACAATTTAGTTTGCGTCAATTTTTTCGGTCGGCCATCCCACCGTGGCAGCGGTCATCTAGTTATTTGTTTTGTCGTGGTTACTTAATTACACCGTATGAAGGTGCTGCAAGTAAAGATGGTAAAGGACCAAGTACCTGGGATACTTTTACTCACAAACATCCAGGTATTTTGACTTTAGCTTGTATCACCAAGGAATTTTGACAGCAGAAGTCCAAGTCTGAGAATACGAAAAAATTAAACCCTTCTCTTAGTCGTCAGGAGAAAAATGACTAAGATCATCAAAACTATCTATGAAGTTTGAGTTTTGTAGCCGTGAAATATGAAGTTTGAATTTCTGTAGCCGTGAAAGTCCGAACGATTAAGACTACTAGAACGAAAGCCTATGGCTGTTTGTAGTCGTTAGAGAAGTAATCGTATCTGGACAATTGTGACTATGCCAAGTAGTCTTTATTAGAGCATCTCCAATGGAATATGGGTCTCTAAAAATATTGAAGTCACCTAGAATTTTAGAAACTCTAAACAAAAAAAACCTCTTCAGTGGTGGTTGGATATTAAAAATTTAATCGACATTGGAAGTTTGAGTTTGGAAGAGAATATGGGTTTTTGAGACTCTAAATCCATATCCACGTTATCACTATTTGTTTTTATTTTATTTATTTTGTTAGATTTTGTGGATTAACTTTCTACAAATAAGTGACAAGTGTTTCAAAATAGGTATGAATACAACTACCACTGGAGATGCTTATCAAAACCAAAAAAATTATTTGATTCTATGTTGTAAAATGCCTCTTTTTGAGGTCTCCACATGGGATAAATATCCATACACCATTGGAGATGCTCTTAGTACGACTACGTTTTTTTTCTCTTAAAAACCGGACTTATGATTATGTGTAAAATGCATATAATCAATCTCAATTAATCTAGGCGTTGATATTTTTTCCTAGATTTTTAATAACGTAATCTTCCATAATAATGGTTTAACGATTAATCGTTGATTTATTAGTTTATGTCTCGATGAATTAAATGATAAACGGCAAAGAAAAATCAAATTTAGGGATTTTAACTTGATTGTTTTTTGTTTAATGAAAAAAGAAAATTAATGAAGAAGAAAATAAACTGGTACCAAATATAATCAAAGTTGATTTGACTTTTGTAGATGATAAAGAACGCGAAATTGGGGGATATAAAAAGGAATTGGGGGATATAAGAAAAGGACAAAAACTGGATCCATATATCAATTCGGGGTCACCCCTTATCTAAGTATTTTTTTTAAATCCTAATCTACCCCTCACTAATCAGGTTTAGTGGTTAATAATAATTAGTAAAAATCTTAAGTATTTGTTAAATGATTAGTGTGTATTTGTACTTGGGTGAATGAGATGAGAGTAGAAAGATGGAAAAAAAATTGAGAGGGAACTTTTTTTGGTGAAAGTGGAGGATGATTGTGAAGAGAGAATTCACGCCAGAGGTTGAAAATTTGATTTTTTTTCTTTGAATCCACCATTGTTGCAAATTTGAAAAAGCTTAGTGCTAGGCATGGTATTCAACCATAAAACCATGCCGGCATTTGTTGGAAATTTTCATAAATTGTTTGCCACTATCCGGGGGGGGGGTTCGGGGGGGCGTAGCACCCCCGAGGGGCGTAGCCCCACCTAGACTTTGTCTCGTTACAAAATTTTTCAGGTTTTGATCTTCAAAACTTATTTTTTCAGGTTTTAATCAGTCTACTTCCGACACATTTATCTGATTTTCGAGAATGCCGGAACTACTTCCGGCATGGTTTTTGCTTAAATTCTATGCCTAACATGATGAAAAGTATCCAGAAACTTCAATTTTTTTTTCACTTGACTACTGGCATTGATAGATTTCTATCGAGCATGCTAAGCACCATTTTCCGGCGTGGTTCTTCACCAATTCCGGCATGGTCTTCATCACTTCCTACGATGTAAAAAAATATTATGTTTTGAGTTTTTTTTCGGTTTTAATCAGTCCACTTCAAGCACAAGTAGTTAATTCTCGAGCATGCCTAAGACCCGATTCCGGCATAGTATGTTGCTTCAATTCTATGCTTAGGCACATGATGAAAAGTATCCAGGAAACTTCAAATTTTTTTCACTTGACTACCTAAGCATTGATAGATTTCTATTGAGCATGCGGTACTTAGTTCTGACATTGAATGTTAGTTACCAACCATGCGGCACAGTTTCCGGCATGGTCTTCATCAATTCCGGCATGGTAAAAAATTCGTTTCCAAAGTGAGGAGTCGACAGAGAAGGAGAAGAGAATTTGAAAGAGAGTGGGGAGAGTTTAGAATTTGAAAGGGAATGGGGAATATTTGGGTTTCAAAGCTCTAACCCTGAAAGTGATTAATAAGAAGTGGAGATGGAAATGGGGGATATGATTTTGTTTTTTTTTGATTTTAAGTTTTTTAATTTTTATTTTGAGGGAAGGGTATTTTAGTATTTTCATACCCAAAAGTCACCCTTAGCAGACACCATGGGTTGGGAGAAGTAATCAATATCCCCCAATTCCTTTTTATATCCCCCAATTTCGCCAACATAATAAATAGGAAAAACCAAAATTAAAAAATACATTGATTTTAGAAATTGTGAAGGGGATGAGAAATAGAAAATATGGAGACGAGAAATAGGGAAAACTTTAATTTTAGAGAAAATATGGAGGTGAGTATTTGTGAAAAAGCTGAATCACTTTAGCTTCTAGTATTAAAATACTGCCTTCTTCGGGTGATGGTTGAACCTTTTTATTTTGTCCCATGATAAATGATCCTTTTCATTTTCATATGTTATATATTTTTCCAAATGAATCATTGCTGATAACTAAATTTTCTAAGAAATATAAAAATTTGATTACTATGTTTATACTCTTGCATAGGTC